>JAUIMM010001932.1:0-460560 GCA_031769625.1 Taudactylus pleione | reverse complement strand
TTTTGTTGTTTCCTTTGGTTTCAATGCATTTTGGACTAAAATGAGCATTTGCTGTTTCTGTTAAACACAACATGGGAGAAAAACCATTTCACATCAAGTTTGTGGGTCATGGTCTTCAAAACAATCAGTGAAATTTTGAGCTGTCTGTGTTTGCTACAAGAGGAGATATCACAAAGTATGCACTTTTGTTTGCTTCCATTGGTTTCAATGCATTTTGGCCTAAAATGAGCATTTGCTATTTTCTCTTAAACGCAACATGGAAGAAAAAACCATTTCACATCAAATTTGTGGGTCTTGGTCTTCAACACAATCTGTGAATTTTTGAGCTGTCTGTGTTTGCTACAAGAGGAGATATCACAAAGTATGCGCTTTTGTTGTTTGCATTGGTTTCAAAGCATTTTGGCCTAAAATGAGCATTTGCTGTTTTTCTCTTAAACACAACATTGGAGAAAAAACATTTTCATCAAATTTGTGGGTCTTGGTCTTCGACACAATCTTTAAAATTTTGAGCTGTCTGTTTGCTACAAGAGGAGATATCACAAAGTATGCACTAATGTTGTTTACATTGGTTTCAATGCATTTTGGCCTAAAACAAGCATTTGCTGTTTTCTCTTAAACGCAACATGGGAGAAAAACCATTTCACATCACATTTGTGGGTCTTGGTCTTCAACACAATCTGTGAAATTTTGAGCTGTCTGTGTTTGCTAGAAGAGTAGATATTACAAAGTTTGCACTTTTGTTGTTTCCATTGGTTTAAATACATTTTGTCTAAATTGAGCATTTGATGTTTTCTCTTAAACGCAACATGGGAGAAAAAACATTTATCATCACATTTGTGGGTCTTGGTCTTCAACACAATCTGTGAAATTTTGAGCTGTCTGTGTTTGCTACAAGAGGAGATATCACAAAGTATGCACTGTTGTTGTTTCCATTGGTTTCAATGCATTTTGGCCTAAAATGAGCATTTGCTGTTTTCTGTTAAACACAACATTGGAGAAAAACCATTTCACATCAAATTTGTGGGTCTTGGTCTTCAACACAATCTGTGAAATTTTGAGCTGTCTGTGTTTGCTACAAGAGGAGATATCACAAAGTATGCTCTTTTGTTGTTTCCATTGGTTTCAATGCATTTTGGCCTAAAACGAGCATTTGCTGTTTTCTCTGAACCGCAACATGGGAGAAAAACAATTTCACATCACATTTGTGGGTGTTGGTCTTCAACACAATCTGAAATTTTGAGCAGTCTATCTTTGCTACAAGAGGGGATATCACAAAGTATGCGCTTTTGTTGTTTCCATTGGTTTCAATGCATTTTGGCCTAAAACAAGCATTTTTTGCTGTTTTCTCTTAAAACGGAACATGGGAGAAAAACCATTTCACATCACATTTGTGGGTCTTGGTCTTCAACACAATCTTTGAAATCTTGAGCTGTCTGTGTTTGCTACAAGAGGAGATATCCCAAAGTATGCGCTTTGTTGTTTCCATTGGTTTCAATGCATTTTGGCCTAAAGTGGGCATTTGCTGTTTTCTCTTAAACGCAACATGGGAGAAAAACCATTTCACAGCGTATTTGTGGGTCTTGGCCTTCAACACAATCTGTGAAATTTTGAGCTGTCTGTGTTTGCTACAAGAGGAGATATCACAAAGTATGCGCTTTTGTTGTTTCCATTGTTTCAATGCATTTTGGCCTAAAATGAGCATTTGCTGTTTTCTGTTAAACACAACATGGGAGAAAAACCATTTCACATCAAATTTGTGGGTCTTGGTCTTCAAAACAATCAGTGAAATTTTGAGCTGTCTGTGTTTGCTACAAGATGCGATATCACAAAGTATGCACTTTTGTTTGTTTCCATTGGTTTCAATGCATTTTGGCCTAAAATGAGCATTTGCTGTTTTCTCTTAAATGCAACATGGAAGAAAAACCATTTCACATCAAATTTGTGGGTCTTGATCTTCAACACAATCTGTGAAATTTTGAGCTGTCTGTGTTTGCTACAAGAGGAGATATCACAAAAGTATGCTCTTTTGCTGTTTCCGTTGGTTTCAATGCATTTTGGCCTAAAACAAGCATTTGCTGTTTTCTCTGAAACGCAACATTGGAGAAAAACAATTTCACATCACATTTGTGGGTGTTGGTCTTCAACACAATCTGAAATTTTGAGCAGTCTATTTTTGCTACAAGAGGGGATATCACAAAGTATGCGCTTTTGTTGTTTCCATTGGTTTCAATGAATTTTGGCCTAAAACAAGCATTTTTGCTGTTTCTCTTAAAACGGAACATGGGAGAAAAACCATTTCACATCACATTTGTGGGTCTTGGTCTTCAACACAATCTTTGAAATCTTGAGCTGTCTGTGTTTGCTACAAGAGGAGATATCACAAAGTATGCGCTTTGTTGTTTCCATTGGTTTCAATGCATTTTGGCCTAAAATGAGCATTTGCTGTTTTCTCTTAAACGCAACATGGGAGAAAAAACATTTCACATCGTATTTTTGTGGGTCTTGGCCTTCAACACAATCTGTGAAATTTTGAGCTGTCTGTGTTTGCTACAAGAGGAGATATCACAAAGTATGCACTTTTGTTGTTTCCATTGGTTTCAATGCATTTTGGCCTAAAATGAGCATTTGCTGTTTTCTGTTAAACACAATATGGGAGAAAAAAATTTTCACATCAAATTTGTGGGTCTTGGTCTTCAACACAATCTGTGAAATTTTGAGCTGTCTGTGTTTGCTACAAGAGGAGATATGACAAAGTAAGCGTTTTTGTTGTTTACATTGGTTTCAATGCATTTTGGCCTAAAATGAGCATTTGCTGTTTTCTCTTAAACGCAACATGGAAGAAAAACCATTTCACATCAAATTTGTGGGTCTTGGCCTTCAACACAATCTGTGAAAATTTGAGCTGTCTGTGTTTGCTATAAGAGGAGATATCACAAAGTATGCGCTTTTGTTGTTTCCATTGGTTTCAATGCATTTGGCCTAAAATGAGCATTTGCTGTTTTCTGTTAAACACAACATGGGAGAAAAACCATTTCACATCAAATTTGTGGGTCTTGGTCTTCAACACAATCTGTGAAATTTTGACATGTCTGTGTTTGCTATAAGAGGAGATATCACAAAGTATACGTTTTTGTTGTTTCCTTTGGTTTCAATGTTTTTTTGGCTTAAAATGAGCATTTGCTGTTTTCTCTTAAACGCAACATGGAAGAAAAACCATTTCACATCACATTTGTGGGTCTTGGTCTTCAACACATTCGGTGAAATTTTGAGCTGTCTGTATTTGCTTCAAGAGGAGATATCACAAAGTATGTGCTTTTGTTGTTTCCATTGGTTTCAATGCATTTTGGCCTAAAACGAGCATATGCTGTTTTCTCTTAAACGCAACATGGGAGAAAAACCATTTCACAACATATTTGTGGGTCTTGGCCTTCAACACAATCTGTGAAATTTTGACCTGTTTGTGATTGCTATAAGAGGAGATATCACAAAGTATGCGCTTTTGTTGTTTCCATTGGTTTCAATGTATTTTGGCTTAAAACGAGCATTTGCTGTTTTCTCTTAAACGCAACATTGGAGAAAAAAAATTTCTCATCACATTTGTGGATCTTGGTCTTCAACACAATCTGTGAAATTTTGAGCTGTCTATGTTTGCTGCAAGAGGAGATATCACAAAGTATGCACTTTTGTTGTTTCCATTTGTTTCAATGCATTTTGGCGTAAAAAGAGCATTTGCTGTTTTCTCTTAAACGCAACATTGGAGAAAAAACATTTTCAACAAATTTGTTGGTCTTGGTCTTCAACACAATCTTTAAAATTTTGAGCTGTCTGTGTTTGCTACAAGAGGAGATATCACAAAGTATGCACTAATGTTGTTTACATTGGTTTCAATGCATTTTGGCCTAAAACAAGCATTTGCTGTTTTCTCTTAAACGCAACATGGGAGAAAAAACCATTTCACATCACATTTGTGGGTCTTGGTCTTCAACACAATCTGTGAAATTTGAGCTGTCTGTGTTTGCTAGAATAGTAGATATTACAAAGTATGCACTTTTGTTGTTTCCATTGGTTTAAATACATTTTGGTCTAAATTGATTATTTGATGTTTTCTCTTAAACGCAACATGGGAGAAAAAACATTTATCATCACATTTGTGGGTCTTGGTCTTCAACACAATCTGTGAAATTTTGAGCTGTCTGTGTTTGCTACAAGAGGAGATATCACAAAGTATGCTCTTTTGTTGTTTCCATTGGTTTCAATGCATTTTGGCCTAAAACAAGCATTTTTACTGTTTTCTCTTAAAACGGAACATGGGAGAAAAACCATTTCACATCGTATTTGTGGTTCTTGGCCTTCAACACAATCTTTGAAATCTTGAGCTGTCTGTGTTTGCTACAAGAGGAGATATCACAAAGTATGCGCTTTTGTTGTTTCCATTGGTTTCAATGCATTTTGGCCTAAAATGAGCATTTGCTGTTTTCTGTTAAACACAACATGGGAGAAAAACCATTTCACATCAAATTTGTGGGTCTTGGTCTTTAACACAATCTGTGAAATTTTGAGCTGTCTGTGTTTGCTACAAGACGAGATATGACAAAGTAAGCGTTTTTGTTGTTTACATTGGTTTCAATGCATTTTGGCCTAAAATGAGCATTTGCTGTTTTCTCTTAAAACAGAACATGGGAGAAAAACCATTTCACATCACATTTGTGGTCCTTGGTCTTCAACACAATCTTTGAAATCTTCAGCTGTCTGTGTTTGCTACAAGAGGAGATATCACAAAGTATGCGCTTTTGTTGTTTTCATTGGTTTCAATGCATTTTGGCCTAAAATGGGCATTTGCTGTTTTCTCTTAAACGCAACATGGGAGTAAAACCATTTCACAACATATTTGTGGGTCTTGGCCTTCAACACAATCTGTGAAATTTTGAGCTGTCTGTGTTTGCTACAAGAGGAGATATCACAAAGTATGCACTTTTGTTTGTTTACATTGGTTTCAATGCATTTTGGCCTAAAATGAGCATTTGCTGTTTTCTGTTAAAAACAACATGGGAGAAAAACCATTTCACATCAAATTTGTGGGTCTTGGTCTTCAACACAATCTGTGAAATTTTGAGATGTCTGTGTTTGCTACAAGACGAGATATGACAAAGTAAGCGTTTTTGTTGTTTACATTGGTTTCATTGCATTTTGGCCTAAAATGAGCATTTGCTGTTTTCTCTTAAACGCAACATGGGAGAAAAAACATTTATCATCACATTTGTGGGTCTTGGTCTTCAACACAATCTGTGAAATTTTGAGCTGTCTGTGTTTGCTACAAGAGGAGATATCACAAAGTATGCACTTTTGTTGTTTCCATTTGTTTCAATGCATTTTGGCCTAAAACAAGCATTTGCTGTTTTCTCTTAAACGCAACATGGGAGAAACACCATTTCACATCACATTTGTGGGTCTTGGTCTTCAACACTATCTGTGAAATTTTGAGCTGTCTGTGTTTGCTAGAAGAGTAGATAGTACAAAGTATGCACTTTTGTTGTTTCCATTGGTTTAAATACATTTTGGTCTAAATTGAGCATTTGATGTTTTCTCTTAAATGCAACATGGGAGAAAAAACATTTATCATCACATTTGTGGGTCTTGGTCTTCAACACAATCTGTGAAATTTTGAGCTGTCTGTGTTTGCTACAAGAGGAGATATCACAAAGTATGCACTGTTGTTGTTTCCATTGGTTTCAATGCATTTTGGCTTAAAATGAGCATTTGCTGTTTTCTCTTAAATGCAACATTGGAGAAAAAACATTTCTCATCACATTTG
Source organism: Taudactylus pleione (assembly GCA_031769625.1). Classification (NCBI taxonomy): domain Eukaryota; kingdom Metazoa; phylum Chordata; class Amphibia; order Anura; family Myobatrachidae; genus Taudactylus; species Taudactylus pleione. Next base: position 454,748 of record JAUIMM010001932.1, on the reverse strand, counting down.
TGGGTCTTGGTCTTCAAAACAATCAGTGAAATTTTCAGCTGTCTGTGTTTGCTACAAGAGGAGATATCACAAAGTATGCACTTTTGTTTGTTTCCATTGGTTTCAATGCATTTTGGCCTAAAATGAGCATTTTCTGTTTTCTCTTAAACGCAATATGGAAGAAAAACTATTTCACATCGTATATGTGGGTCTTGGCCTTCAACACAATCTGTGAAATTTTGAGCTGTCTGTGTTTGCTACAAGAGGAGATATCACAAAGTATGCGCTTTTGTTTTTTCCATTGGTTTCAATGCATTTTGGCCTAAAATGAGCATTTGCTGTTTTCTCTTAAATGCAACATGGGAGAAAAACCATTTCACATCGTATCTGTGGGTCTTGGCCTTCAACACAATCTGTGAAATTTTGAGCTGTCTGTGTTTGCTACAAGATGAGTTATCACAAAGTATGCGCTTTTGTTGTTTCCATTGGTTTCAATGCATTTTGGCCTTAAATGAGCATTTGCTGTTTTCTGTTAAACACAACATGGGAGAAAAACCATTTCACCTCAAATTTGTGGGTCTTGGTCTTCAACACAATCTGTGAAATTTTGAGCTGTCTGTGTTTGCTACAAGACGAGATATGACAAAGTAAGCGTTTTTGTTGTTTACATTGGTTTCAATGCATTTTGGCCTAAAATGAGCATTTGCTATTTTCTCTTAAACGCAACATGGAAGAAAAACCATTTCACATCATATTTGTGGGTCGTGGCCTTCAACACAATCTGTGAAAATTTGAGCTGTCTGTGTTTGCTATAAGAGGAGATATCACAAAGTATGCACTTTTGTTGTTTCCATTTGTTTCAATGCATTTTGGCGTAAAAAGAGCATTTGCTGTTTTCTCTTAAACGCAACATTGGAGAAAAAACATTTTCATAAAATTTGTGGGTCTTGGTCTTCAACACAATCTTTAAAATTTTTAGCTGTCTGTGTTTGCTACAGGAGGAGATATCACAAAGTATGCACTAATGTTGTTTACATTGGTTTCAATGCATTTTTGCCTAAAACAAGCATTTGCTGTTTTCTCATAAATGCAACATGGGAGAAAAACCATTTCACATCACATTTGTGGGTCTTGGTCTACAACACAATCTGTGAAATTTTGAGCTGTCTGTGTTTGCTACAAGAGTAGACATTACAAAGTATGCACTTTTGTTGTTTCCATTGGTTTAAATACATTTTGGTCTAAATTGAGCATTTGATGTTTTCTCTTAAACGCAACATGGAAGAAAAACCATTTCACATCACATTTGTGGGACTTGGTCTTCAACACATTCGGTGAAATTTTGAGCTGTCTGTATTTGCTACAAGAGGGGATATCACAAAGTATGTGCTTTTGTTGTTTCCATTGGTTTCAATGCATTTTGGCCTAAAACGAGCATATGCTGTTTTCTCTTAAATGCAACATGGGAGAAAAACCATTTCACAACATATTTGTGGGTCTTGGCCTTCAACACAATCTGTGAAATTTTGACCTGTCTGTTTTTGATATAAGAGGAGATATCACAAAGTATGCGTTTTTGTTGTTTCCTTTGGTTTCAATGCATTTTGGACTAAAATGAGCATTTGCTGTTTCTGTTAAACACAACATGGGAGAAAAACCATTTCACATCAAGTTTGTGGGTCATGGTCTTCAAAACAATCAGTGAAATTTTGAGCTGTCTGTGTTTGCTACAAGAGGAGATATCACAAAGTATGCACTTATGTTTGTTTCCATTGGTTTCAATGCATTTTGGCCTAAAATGAGCATTTGCTATTTTCTCTTAAACGCAACATGGGAGAAAAACCATTTCACATCACATTTGTGTGTCTTGGTCTTCAACACAATCTGTGAAATTTTGAGCTGTCTGTGTTTGCTAGAAGAGTAGATATTACAAAGTTTGCACTTTTGTTGTTTCCATTGGTTTAAATACATTTTGGTCTAAATTGAGCATTTGATGTTTTCTCTTAAACGCAACATGGGAGAAAAAACATTTATCATCACATTTGTGGGTCTTGGTCTTCAACACAATCTGTGAAATTTTGAGCTGTCTGTGTTTGCTACAAGAGGAGATATCACAAAGTATGCACTGTTGTTGTTTCCATTGGTTTCAATGCATTTTGGCCTAAAATGAGCATTTGCTGTTTTCTGTTAAACACAACATTGGAGAAAAACCATTTCACATCAAATTTGTGGGTCTTGGTCTTCAACACAATCTGTGAAATTTTGAGCTGTCTGTGTTTGCTACAAGAGGAGATATCACAAAGTATGCTCTTTTGTTGTTTCCATTGGTTTCAATGCATTTTGGCCTAAAACAAGCATTTTTACTGTTTTCTCTTAAAACGGAACATGGGAGAAAAACCATTTCACATCGTATTTGTGGGTCTTGGCCTTCAACACAATCTTTGAAATCTTGAGCTGTCTGTGTTTGCTACAAGAGGAGATATCACAAAGTATGCGCTTTTGTTGTTTCCATTGGTTTCAATGCATTTTGGCCTAAAATGAGCATTTGCTGTTTTCTGTTAAACACAACATGGGAGAAAAACCATTTCACATCAAATTTGTGGGTCTTGGTCTTTAACACAATCTGTGAAATTTTGAGCTGTCTGTGTTTGCTACAAGACGAGATATGACAAAGTAAGCGTTTTTGTTGTTTACATTGGTTTCAATGCATTTTGGCCTAAAATGAGCATTTGCTGTTTTCTCTTAAAACAGAACATGGGAGAAAAACCATTTCACATCACATTTGTGGGTCTTGGTCTTCAACACAATCTTTGAAATCTTCAGCTGTCTGTGTTTGCTACAAGAGGAGATATCACAAAGTATGCGCTTTTGTTGTTTCCATTGGTTTCAATGCATTTTGGCCTAAAATGGGCATTTGCTGTTTTCTCTTAAACGCAACATGGGAGTAAAACCATTTCACAACATATTTGTGGGTCTTGGCCTTCAACACAATCTGTGAAATTTTGACCTGTCTGTGTTTGCTATAAGAGGAGATATCACAAAGTATGCGCTTTTGTTGTTTCCATTGGTTTCAATGTATTTTGGCTTATAACGAGCATTTGCTGTTTTCTCTTAAACGCAACATTGGAGAAAAAACATTTCTCATCACAGTTGTGGATCTTGGTCTTCAACACAATCTGTGAAATTTTGAGCTGTCTATGTTTGCTGCAAGAGGAGATATCACAAAGTATGCACTTTTGTTGTTTCCATTTGTTTCAATGCATTTTGGCGTAAAAAGAGCATTTGCTGATTTCTCTTAAACGCAACATTGGAGAAAAAACATTTTCAACAATTTTGTGGGTCTTGGTCTTCAACACAATCTTTAAAATTTTGAGCTGTCTGTGTTTGCTACAAAAGGAGATATCACAAAGTATGCACTAATGTTGTTTACATTGGTTTCAATGCATTTTGGCCTAAAACAAGCATTTGCTGTTTTCTCTTAAACGCAACATGGGAGAAAAACCATTTCACATCAAATTTGTGGGTCTTGGTCTTCAACACAATCTGTGAAATTTTGAGCTGTCTGTGTTTGCTAGAAGAGTAGATATTACAAAGTATGCACTTTTGTTGTTTCCATTGGTTTAAATACATTTTGGGCTAAATTGAGCATTTGATGTTTACTCTTAAACGCAACATGGGAGAAAAAACATTTATCATCACATTTGTGGGTCTTGGTCTTCAACACAATCTGTGAAATTTTGAGCTGTCTGTGTTTGCTACAAGAGGAGATATCACAAAGTATGCTCTTTTGTTGTTTCCATTGGTTTCAATGCATTTTGGCCTAAAACAAGCATTTTTGCTGTTTTCTCTTAAAACGGAACATGGGAGAAAAACCATTTCACATCGTATTTGTGGGTCTTGGCCTTCAACACAATCTTTGAAATCTTGAGCTGTCTGTGTTTGCTACAAAAGGAGATATCACAAAGTATGCGCTTTTGTTGTTTCCATTGGTTTCAATGCATTTTGGCCTAAAATGAGCATTTGCTGTTTTCTGTTAAAAACAACATGGGAGAAAAACCATTTCACATCAAATTTGTGGGTCTTGGTCTTCAACACAATCTGTGAAATTTTGAGATGTCTGTGTTTGCTACAAGACGAGATATGACAAAGTAAGCGTTTTTGTTGTTTACATTGGTTTCATTGCATTTTGGCCTAAAATGAGCATTTGCTGTTTTCTCTTAAACGCAACATGGGAGAAAAAACATTTATTATCACATTTGTGGGTCTTGGTCTTCAACACAATCTGTGAAATTTTGAGCTGTCTGTGTTTGCTACAAGAGGAGATATCACAAAGTATGCACTTTTGTTGTTTCCATTTGTTTCAATGCATTTTGGCCTAAAACAAGCATTTGCTGTTTTCTCTTAAACGCAACATGGGAGAAACACCATTTCACATCACATTTGTGGGTCTTGGTCTTCAACACTATCTGTGAAATTTTGAGCTGTCTGTGTTTGCTAGAAGAGTAGATATTACAAAGTATGCACTTTTGTTGTTTCCATTGGTTTAAATACATTTTGGTCTAAATTGAGCATTTGATGTTTTCTCTTAAATGCAACATGGGAGAAAAAACATTTATCATCACATTTGTGGGTCTTGGTCTTCAACACAATCTGTGAAATTTTGAGCTGTCTGTGTTTGCTACAAGAGGAGATATCACAAAGTATGCACTGTTGTTGTTTCCATTGGTTTCAATGCATTTTGGCTTAAAATGAGCATTTGCTGTTTTCTCTTAAATGCAACATTGGAGAAAAAACATTTCTCATCACATTTGTGGGTCTTGGTCTTCAAAACAATCAGTGAAATTTTCAGCTGTCTGTGTTTGCTACAAGAGGAGATATCACAAAGTATGCACTTTTGTTTGTTTCCATTGGTTTCAATGCATTTTGGCCTAAAATGAGCATTTTCTGTTTTCTCTTAAACGCAATATGGAAGAAAAACTATTTCACATCAAATTTGTGGGTCTTGGTCTTCAACACGATCTGTGAAATTTTGAGCTGTCTGTGTTTGCTACAAGAGGAGATATCACAAAGTATGCGCTTTTGTTGTTTCCATTGCTTTCAATGCATTATGGCCTAAAACGAGCATTTGCTGTTTTCTCTTAAACGCAACATGGGAGAAAAACCATTTCACATCGTATATGTGGGTCTTGGCCTTCAACACAATCTGTGAAATTTTGAGCTGTCTGTGTTTGCTACAAGAGGAGATATCACAAAGTATGCGCTTTTGTTTTTTCCATTGGTTTCAATGCATTTTGGCCTAAAATGAGCATTTGCTGTTTTCTCTTAAATGCAACATGGGAGAAAAACCATTTCACATCGTATCTGTGGGTCTTGGCCTTCAACACAATCTGTGAAATTTTGAGCTGTCTGTGTTTGCTACAAGATGAGTTATCACAAAGTATGCGCTTTTGTTGTTTCCATTGGTTTCAATGCATTTTGGCCTTAAATGAGCATTTGCTGTTTTCTGTTAAACACAACATGGGAGAAAAACCATTTCACCTCAAATTTGTGGGTCTTGGTATTCAACACAATCTGTGAAATTTTGAGCTGTCTGTGTTTGCTACAAGACGAGTTATGACAAAGTAAGCGTTTTTGTTGTTTACATTGGTTTCAATGCATTTTGGCCTAAAATGAGCATTTGCTATTTTCTCTTAAACGCAACATGGAAGAAAAACCATTTCACATCATATTTGTGGGTCGTGGCCTTCAACACAATCTGTGAAAATTTGAGCTGTCTGTGTTTGCTATAAGAGGAGATATCACAAAGTATGCACTTTTGTTGTTTCCATTTGTTTCAATGCATTTTGGCGTAAAAAGAGCATTTGCTGTTTTCTCTTAAACGCAACATTGGAGAAAAAACATTTTCATAAAATTTGTGGGTCTTGGTCTTCAACACAATCTTTAAAATTTTTAGCTGTCTGTGTTTGCTACAGGAGGAGATATCACAAAGTATGCACTAATGTTGTTTACATTGGTTTCAATGCATTTTTGCCTAAAACAAGCATTTGCTGTTTTCTCTTAAATGCAACATGGGAGAAAAACCATTTCACATCACATTTGTGGGTCTTGGTCTTCAACACAATCTGTGAAATTTTGAGCTGTCTGTGTTTGCTACAAGAGTAGATATTACAAAGTATGCACTTTTGTTGTTTCCATTGGTTTAAATACATTTTGGTCTAAATTGAGCATTTGATGTTTTCTCTTAAACGCAACATGGAAGAAAAACCATTTCACATCACATTTGTGGGACTTGGTCTTCAACACATTCGGTGAAATTTTGAGCTGTCTGTATTTGCTACAAGAGGGGATATCACAAAGTATGTGCTTTTGTTGTTTCCATTGGTTTCAATGCATTTTGGCCTAAAACGAGCATATGCTGTTTTCTCTTAAATGCAACATGGGAGAAAAACCATTTCACAACATATTTGTGGGTCTTGGCCTTCAACACAATCTGTGAAATTTTGACCTGTCTGTTTTTGCTATAAGAGGAGATATCACAAAGTATGCGTTTTTGTTGTTTCCTTTGGTTTCAATGCATTTTGGACTAAAATGAGCATTTGCTGTTTCTGTTAAACACAACATGGGAGAAAAACCATTTCACATCAAGTTTGTGGGTCATGGTCTTCAAAACAATCAGTGAAATTTTGAGCTGTCTGTGTTTGCTACAAGAGGAGATATCACAAAGTATGCACTTATGTTTGTTTCCATTGGTTTCAATGCATTTTGGCCTAAAATGAGCATTTGCTATTTTCTCTTAAACGCAACATGGGAGAAAAACCATTTCACATCACATTTGTGTGTCTTGGTCTTCAACACAATCTGTGAAATTTTGAGCTGTCTGTGTTTGCTAGAAGAGTAGATATTACAAAGTTTGCACTTTTGTTGTTTCCATTGGTTTAAATACATTTTGGTCTAAATTGAGCATTTGATGTTTTCTCTTAAACGCAACATGGGAGAAAAAACATTTATCATCACATTTGTGGGTCTTGGTCTTCAACACAATCTGTGAAATTTTGAGCTGTCTGTGTTTGCTACAAGAGGAGATATCACAAAGTATGCACTGTTGTTGTTTCCATTGGTTTCAATGCATTTTGGCCTAAAATGAGCATTTGCTGTTTTCTGTTAAACACAACATTGGAGAAAAACCATTTCACATCAAATTTGTGGGTCTTGGTCTTCAACACAATCTGTGAAATTTTGAGCTGTCTGTGTTTGCTACAAGAGGAGATATCACAAAGTATGCTCTTTTGTTGTTTCCATTGGTTTCAATGCATTTTGGCCTAAAACGAGCATTTGCTGTTTTCTCTGAACCGCAACATGGGAGAAAAACAATTTCACATCACATTTGTGGGTGTTGGTCTTCAACACAATCTGAAATTTTGAGCAGTCTATTTTTGCTACAAGAGGGGATATCACAAAGTATGCGCTTTTGTTGTTTCCATTGGTTTCAATGCATTTTGGCCTAAAACAAGCATTTTTGCTGTTTTCTCTTAAAACGGAACATGGGAGAAAAACCATTTCACATCACATTTGTGGGTCTTGGTCTTCAACACAATCTTTGAAATCTTGAGCTGTCTGTGTTTGCTACAAGAGGAGATATCCCAAAGTATGCGCTTTGTTGTTTCCATTGGTTTCAATGCATTTTGGCCTAAAATGGGCATTTGCTGTTTTCTCTTAAACGCAACATGGGAGAAAAACCATTTCACAGCGTATTTGTGGGTCTTGGCCTTCAACACAATCTGTGAAATTTTGAGCTGTCTGTGTTTGCTACAAGAGGAGATATCACAAAGTATGCGCTTTTGTTGTTTCCATTGTTTCAAAGCATTTTGGCCTAAAATGAGCATTTGCTGTTTTCTGTTAAACACAACATGGGAGAAAAACCATTTCACATCAAATTTGTGGGTCTTGGTCTTCAAAACAATCAGTGAAATTTTGAGCTGTCTGTGTTTGCTACAAGATGCGATATCACAAAGTATACACTTTTGTTTGTTTCCATTGGTTTCAATGCATTTTGGCCTAAAATGAGCATTTGCTGTTTTCTCTTAAATGCAACATGGAAGAAAAACCATTTCACATCAAATTTGTGGGTCTTGATCTTCAACACAATCTGTGAAATTTTGAGCTGTCTGTGTTTGCTACAAGAGGAGATATCACAAAGTATGCTCTTTTGCTGTTTCCATTGGTTTCAATGCATTTTGGCCTAAAACAAGCATTTGCTGTTTTCTCTGAAACGCAACATTGGAGAAAAACAATTTCACATCACATTTGTGGGTGTTGGTCTTCAACACAATCTGAAATTTTGAGCAGTCTATTTTTGCTACAAGAGGGGATATCACAAAGTATGCGCTTTTGTTGTTTCCATTGGTTTCAATGAATTTTGGCCTAAAACAAGCATTTTTGCTGTTTTCTCTTAAAACGGAACATGGGAGAAAAACCATTTCACATCACATTTGTGGGTCTTGGTCTTCAACACAATCTTTGCAATCTTGAGCTGTCTGTGTTTGCTACAAGAGGAGATATCACAAAGTATGCGCTTTGTTGTTTCCATTGGTTTCAATGCATTTTGGCCTAAAATGAGCATTTGCTGTTTTCTCTTAAACGCAACATGGGAGAAAAAACATTTCACATCGTATTTTTGTGGGTCTTGGCCTTCAACACAATCTGTGAAATTTTGAGCTGTCTGTGTTTGCTACAAGAGGAGATATCACAAAGTATGCACTTTTGTTGTTTCCATTGGTTTCAATGCATTTTGGCCTAAAATGAGCATTTGCTGTTTTCTGTTAAACACAATATGGGAGAAAAAAAATTTCACATCAAATTTGTGGGTCTTGGTCTTCAACACAATCTGTGAAATTTTGAGCTGTCTGTGTTTGCTACAAGAGGAGATATGACAAAGTAAGCGTTTTTGTTGTTTACATTGGTTTCAATGCATTTTGGCCTAAAATGAGCATTTGCTGTTTTCTCTTAAACGCAACATGGAAGAAAAACCATTTCACATCAAATTTGTGGGTCTTGGCCTTCAACACAATCTGTGAAAATTTGAGCTGTCTGTGTTTGCTATAAGAGGAGATATCACAAAGTATGCGCTTTTGTTGTTTCCATTGGTTTCAATGCATTTTGGCCTAAAATGAGCATTTGCTGTTTTCTGTTAAACACAACATGGGAGAAAAAAACATTTCACATCAAATTTGTGGGTCTTGGTCTTCAACACAATCTGTGAAATTTTGACATGTCTGTGTTTGCTATAAGAGGAGATATCACAAAGTATACGTTTTTGTTGTTTCCTTTGGTTTCAATGTATTTTGGCTTAAAATGAGCATTTGCTGTTTTCTCTTAAACGCAACATGGAAGAAAAACCATTTCACATCACATTTGTGGGTCTTGGTCTTCAACACATTCGGTGAAATTTTGAGCTGTCTGTATTTGCTACAAGAGGAGATATCACAAAGTATGTGCTTTTGTTGTTTCCATTGGTTTCAATGCATTTTGGCCTAAAACGAGCATATGCTGTTTTCTCTTAAACGCAACATGGGAGAAAAACCATTTCACAACATATTTGTGGGTCTTGGCCTTCAACACAATCTGTGAAATTTTGAGCTGTCTATGTTTGCTGCAAGAGGAGATATCACAAAGTATGCACTTTTGTTGTTTCCATTTGTTTCAATGCATTTTGGCGTAAAAAGAGCATTTGCTGTTTTCTCTTAAACGCAACATTGGAGAAAAAACATTTTCAACAAATTTGTTGGTCTTGGTCTTCAACACAATCTTTAAAATTTTGAGCTGTCTGTGTTTGCTACAAGAGGAGATATCACAAAGTATGCACTAATGTTGTTTACATTGGTTTCAATACATTTTGGCCTAAAACAAGCATTTGCTGTTTTCTCTTAAACGCAACATGGGAGAAAAACCATTTCACATCACATTTGTGGGTCTTGGTCTTCAACACAATCTGTGAAATTTTGAGCTGTCTGTGTTTGCTAGAATAGTAGATATTACAAAGTATGCACTTTTGTTGTTTCCATTGGTTTAAATACATTTTGGTCTAAATTGATTATTTGATGTTTTCTCTTAAACGCAACATGGGAGAAAAAACATTTATCATCACATTTGTGGGTCTTGGTCTTCAACACAATCTGTGAAATTTTGAGCTGTCTGTGTTTGCTACAAGAGGAGATATCACAAAGTATGCTCTTTTGTTGTTTCCATTGGTTTCAATGCATTTTGGCCTAAAACAAGCATTTTTACTGTTTTCTCTTAAAACGGAACATGGGAGAAAAACCATTTCACATCGTATTTGTGGGTCTTGGCCTTCAACACAATCTTTGAAATCTTGAGCTGTCTGTGTTTGCTACAAGAGGAGATATCACAAAGTATGCGCTTTTGTTGTTTCCATTGGTTTCAATGCATTTTGGCCTAAAATGAGCATTTGCTGTTTTCTGTTAAACACAACATGGGAGAAAAACCATTTCACATCAAATTTGTGGGTCTTGGTCTTCAACACAATCTGTGAAATTTTGAGCTGTCTGTGTTTGCTACAAGACGAGATATGACAAAGTAAGCGTTTTTGTTGTTTACATTGGTTTCAATGCATTTTGGCCTAAAATGAGCATTTGCTGTTTTCTCTTAAAACAGAACATGGGAGAAAAACCATTTCACATCACATTTGTGGGTCTTGGTCTTCAACACAATCTTTGAAATCTTCAGCTGTCTGTGTTTGCTACAAGAGGAGATATCACAAAGTATGCGCTTTTGTTGTTTCCATTGGTTTCAATGCATTTTGGCCTAAAATGGGCATTTGCTGTTTTCTCTTAAACGCAACATGGTAGAAAAACCATTTCACATCGTATTTGTGGGTATTGGCCTTCAACACAATCTGTGAAATTTTGAGCTATCTGTGTTTGCTACAAGAGGAGATATCACAAAGTATGCGCTTTTGTTGTTTCCATTGGTTTCAATGCATTTTTGCCTAAAATGAGCATTTGCTGTTTTCTGTTAAACACAACATGGGAGAAAAACCATTTCACATCAAATTTGTGGGATTTGGTCTTCAACACAATCTGTGAAATTTTGAGCTGTCTGTGTTTGCTAAAAGAGGAGATATTACAAAGTATGCACTTTTGTTGTTTCCATTGGTTTAAATACATTTTGGTCTAAATTGAGCATTTGATGTTTTCTCTTAAACGCAACATTGGAGAAAAAACATTTCTCATCACATTTGTTGGTCTTGGTCTTCAACACAATCTGTGAAAAATTGAGCTGTCTGTGTTTGCTACAAGAGTAGATATTACAAAGTATGCACTTTTGTTGTTTCCATTGGTTTAAATACATTTTGGTCTAAATTGAGCATTTGATGTTTTCTCTTAAACTCAACATTGGAGAAAAAACATTTCTCATCACATTTGTGGGTTTTGGTCTTCAACACAATCTGTGAAATTTTGAGCTGTCTGTGTTTGCTACAAGAGGAGATATCACAAAGTATGCTCTTTTGTTGTTTGCATTGGTTTCAAAGCACTTTGGCCTAAAATGAGCATTTGCTGTTTTCTCTTAAACGCAACATGGAAGAAAAACCATTTCACATCACATTTGTGGGTCTTGGTCTTCAACACATTCGGTGAAATTTTGAGCTGTCTGTATTTGCTACAAGAGGAGATATCACAAAGTATGTGCTTTTGTTGTTTCCATTGGTTTCAATGCATTTTGGCCTAAAACGAGCATATGCTGTTTTCTCTTAAACGCAACATGGGAGAAAAACCATTTCATAACATATTTGTGGGTCTTGGCCTTCATCACAATCTGTGAAATTTTGACCTGTCTGTGTTTGCTATAAGAGGAGATATCACAAAGTATGCGCTTTTGTTGTTTCCATTGGTTTCAATGCATTTTGGCCTAAAACAAGCATTTGCTGTTTTATCTTAAATGCAACATGGGAGAAAAACCATTTCACATCATATTTGTGGGTCTTGGCCTTCAACACAATCTGTGAAATTTTGAGCTGTCTGTGTTTGCTACAAGAGGAGATATCACAAAGTATGCGTTTTTGTTGTTTCCATTGGTTTCAATGCATTTTGGCCTAAAACGAGCATATGCTGTTTTCTCTTAAATGCAACATGGGAGAAAAACCATTTCACAACATATTTGTGGGTCTTGGCCTTCAACACAATCTGTGAAATTTTGACCTGTTTGTGTTTGCTATAAGAGGAGATATCACAAAGTATGCGCTTTTGTTGTTTCCATTGGTTTCAATGTATTTTGGCTTAAAACGAGCATTTGCTGTTTTCTCTTAAACGCAACATTGGAGAAAAAACATTTCTCATCACATTTGTGGATCTTGGTCTTCAACACAATCTGTGAAATTTTGAGCTGTCTATGTTTGCTGCAAGAGGAGATATCACAAAGTATGCACTTTTGTTGTTTCCATTTGTTTCAATGCATTTTGGCGTAAAAAGAGCATTTGCTGTTTTCTCTTAAACGCAACATTGGAGAAAAAACATTTTCAACAAATTTGTTGGTCTTGGTCTTCAACACAATCTTTAAAATTTTGAGCTGTCTGTGTTTGCTACAAGAGGAGATATCACAAAGTATGCACTAATGTTGTTTACATTGGTTTCAATGCATTTTGGCCTAAAACAAGCATTTGCTGTTTTCTCTTAAACGCAACATGGGAGAAAAACCATTTCACATCACATTTGTGGGTCTTGGTCTTCAACACAATCTGTGAAATTTTGAGCTGTCTGTGTTTGCTAGAATAGTAGATATTACAAAGTATGCACTTTTGTTGTTTCCATTGGTTTAAATACATTTTGGTCTAAATTGATTATTTGATGTTTTCTCTTAAACGCAACATGGGAGAAAAAACATTTATCATCACATTTGTGGGTCTTGGTCTTCAACACAATCTGTGAAATTTTGAGCAGTCTGTGTTTACTACAAGAGGAGATATCACAAAGTATGCTCTTTTGTTGTTTCCATTGGTTTCAATGCATTTTGGCCTAAAACAAGCATTTTTACTGTTTTCTCTTAAAACGGAACATGGGAGAAAAACCATTTCACATCGTATTTGTGGGTCTTGGCCTTCAACACAATCTTTGAAATCTTGAGCTGTCTGTGTTTGCTACAAGAGGAGATATCACAAAGTATGCGCTTTTGTTGTTTCCATTGGTTTCAATGCATTTTGGCCTAAAATGAGCATTTGCTGTTTTCTGTTAAACACAACATGGGAGAAAAACCATTTCACATCAAATTTGTGGGTCTTGGTCTTCAACACAATCTGTGAAATTTTGAGCTGTCTGTGTTTGCTACAAGACGAGATATGACAAAGTAAGCGTTTTTGTTGTTTACATTGGTTTCAATGCATTTTGGCCTAAAATGAGCATTTGCTGTTTTCTCTTAAAACAGAACATGGGAGAAAAACCATTTCACATCACATTTGTGGGTCTTGGTCTTCAACACAATCTTTGAAATCTTCAGCTGTCTGTGTTTGCTACAAGAGGAGATATCACAAAGTATGCGCTTTTGTTGTTTCCATTGGTTTCAATGCATTTTGGCCTAAAATGGGCATTTGCTGTTTTCTCTTAAACGCAACATGGTAGAAAAACCATTTCACATCGTATTTGTGGGTATTGGCCTTCAACACAATCTGTGAAATTTTGAGCTGTCTGTGTTTGCTACAAGAGGAGATATCACAAAGTATGCACTTTTGTTGTTTCCATTGGTTTCAATGCATTTTTGCCTAAAATGAGCATTTGCTGTTTTCTGTTAAACACAACATGGGAGAAAAACCATTTCACATCAAATTTGTGGGATTTGGTCTTCAACACAATCTGTGAAATTTTGAGCTGTCTGTGTTTGCTACAAGAGGAGATATTACAAAGTATGCACTTTTGTTGTTTCCATTGGTTTAAATACATTTTGGTCTAAATTGAGCATTTGATGTTTTCTCTTAAACGCAACATTGGAGAAAAAACATTTCTCATCACATTTGTTGGTCTTGGTCTTCAACACAATCTGTGAAAAATTGAGCTGTCTGTATTTGCTACAAGAGTAGATATTACAAAGTAAGCACTTTTGTTGTTTCCATTGGTTTAAATACATTTTGGTCTAAATTGAGCATTTGATGTTTTCTCTTAAACTCAACATTGGAGAAAAAACATTTCTCATCACATTTGTGGGTCTTGGTCTTCAACACAATCTGTGAAATTTTGAGCTGTCTGTGTTTGCTACAAGAGGAGATATCACAAAGTATGCTCTTTTGTTGTTTGCATTGGTTTCAAAGCACTTTGGCCTAAAATGAGCATTTGCTGTTTTCTCTTAAACGCAACATGGAAGAAAAACCATTTCACATCACATTTGTGGGTCTTGGTCTTCAACACATTCAGTGAAATTTTGAGCTGTCTGTATTTGCTACAAGAGGAGATATAACAAAGTATGTGCTTTTGTTGTTTCCATTGGTTTCAATGCATTTTGGCCTAAAACAAGCATTTGCTGTTTTATCTTAAATGCAACATGGGAGAAAAACCATTTCACATAATATTTGTGGGTCTTGGCCTTCAACACAATCTGTGAAATTTTGAGCTGTCTGTGTTTGCTACAAGAGGAGATATCACAAAGTATGCGTTTTTGTTGTTTCCATTGGTTTCAATGCATTTTGGACTAAAATGAGTATTTGCTGTTTCTGTTAAACACAACATGGGAGAAAAACCATTTCACATCAAATTTGTGGGTCTTGGTCTTCAAAACAATCAGTGAAATTTTGAGCTGTCTGTGTTTGCTATAAGAGGAGATATCACAAAGTATGCACTTTTGTTTGTTTCCATTGGTTTCATAGCATTTTGGCCTAAAATGAGCATTTGCTGTTTTCTCTTAAATGCAACATGGAAGAAAAACCATTTCACATCAAATTTGTGGGTCTTGGTCTTCAACACAATCTGTGAAATTTTGAGCTGTCTGTGTTTGCTACAAGAGGAGATATCACAAAGTATGCTCTTTTGCTGTTTCCATTGGTTTCAATGCATTTTGGCCTAAAACAAGCATTTGCTGTTTTCTCTGAAACGCAACATGGGAGAAAAACCATTTCACATCACATTTGTGGGTCTTGGCCTTCAACACAATCTGTGAAATTTTGAGCTGTCTGTGTTTGCTACAAGAGGAGATATCACAAAGTATGCGCTTTTGTTGTTTCCATTGGTTTCAATGCATTTTGGCCTAAAATGAGCATTTGCTGTTTTCTGTTAAACACAATATGGGAGAAAAAAAATTTCACATCAAATTTGTGGGTCTTGGTCTTCAACACAATCTGTGAAATTTTGAGCTGTCTGTGTTTGCTACAAGAGGAGATATGACAAAGTAAGCGTTTTTGTTGTTTCCATTGGTTTCAATGCATTTTGGCCTAAAATGAGCATTTGCTGTTTTCTCTTAAACGCAACATGGAAGAAAAATCATTTCACATCAAATTTGTGGGTCTTGGCCTTCAACACAATCTGTGAAATTTTGACATGTCTGTGTTTGCTATAAGAGGAGATATCACAAAGTATACATTTTTGTTGTTTCCTTTGGTTTCAATGTATTTTGGCTTAAAATGAGCATTTGCTGTTTTCTCTTAAATGCAACATTGGAGAAAAAACATATCTCATCACATTTGTGGGTCTTGGTCTTCAACACAATCTGTGAAATTTTGAGCTGTCAGTGTTTGCTACAAGAGGAGATATCACAAAGTATGCGCTTTTGTTGTTTGCATTGGTTTCAAAGCATTTTGGCCTAAAATGAGCATTTGCTGTTTTCTGTTAAACACAACATAGGAGAAAAACCATTTCACATCAAATTTGTGGGTCTTGGTCTTCAAAACAATCAGTGACATTTTTAGCTGTCTGTGTTTGCTACAAGAGGAGATATCACAAAGTATGCACTAATGTTGTTTACATTGGTTTCAATGCATTTTGGCCTAAAACAAGCATTTGCTGTTTTCTCTTAAACGCAACATGGGAGAAAAACCATTTCACATCACATTTGTGGGTCTTGGTCTTCAACACAATCTGTGAAATTTTGAGCTGTCTGTGTTTGCTAGAATAGTGGATATTACAAAGTATGCACTTTTGTTGTTTCCATTGGTTTAAATACATTTTGGTCTAAATTGATTATTTGATGTTTTCTCTTAAACGCAACATGGGAGAAAAAACATTTATCATCACATTTGTGGGTCTTGGTCTTCAACACAATCTGTGAAATTTTGAGCAGTCTGTGTTTACTACAAGAGGAGATATCACAAAGTATGCACTTTTGTTGTTTCCATTGGTTTCAATGCATTTTGGCCTTAAACAAGCATTTTTACTGTTTTCTCTTAAAACGGAACATGGGAGAAAAACCATTTCACATCGTATTTGTGGGTCTTGGCCTTCAACACAATCTTTGAAATCTTGAGCTGTCTGTGTTTGCTACAAGAGGAGATATCACAAAGTATGCGCTTTTGTTGTTTCCATTGGTTTCAATGCATTTTGGCCTAAAATGAGCATTTGCTGTTTTCTGTTAAACACAACATGGGAGAAAAACCATTTCACATCAAATTTGTGGGTCTTGGTCTTCAACACAATCTGTGAAATTTTGAGCTGTCTGTGTTTGCTACAAGACGAGATATGACAAAGTAAGCGTTTTTGTTGTTTACATTGGTTTCAATGCATTTTGGCCTAAAATGAGCATTTGC
This sequence comes from Taudactylus pleione, assembly GCA_031769625.1. NCBI lineage: Eukaryota > Metazoa > Chordata > Amphibia > Anura > Myobatrachidae > Taudactylus > Taudactylus pleione. The sequence continues at coordinate 438,037 of JAUIMM010001932.1, read as the reverse complement.
TGTTTTCTCTTAAAACAGAACATGGGAGAAAAACCATTTCACATCACATTTGTGGGTCTTGGTCTTCAACACAATCTTTGAAATCTTCAGCTGTCTGTGTTTGCTACAAGAGGAGATATCACAAAGTATGCGCTTTTGTTGTTTCCATTGGTTTCAATGCATTTTGGCCTAAAATGGGCATTTGCTGTTTTCTCTTAAACGCAACATGGTAGAAAAACCATTTCACATCGTATTTGTGGGTATTGGCCTTCAACACAATCTGTGAAATTTTGAGCTGTCTGTGTTTGCTACAAGAGGAGATATCACAAAGTATGCACTTTTGTTGTTTCCATTGGTTTCAATGCATTTTTGCCTAAAATGAGCATTTGCTGTTTTCTGTTAAACACAACATGGGAGAAAAACCATTTCACATCAAATTTGTGGGATTTGGTCTTCAACACAATCTGTGAAATTTTGAGCTGTCTGTGTTTGCTACAAGAGGAGATATTACAAAGTATGCACTTTTGTTGTTTCCATTTGTTTCAATACATTTTGGTCTAAATTGAGCATTTGATGTTTTCTCTTAAACGCAACATTGGAGAAAAAACATTTCTCATCACATTTGTTGGTCTTGGTCTTCAACACAATCTGTGAAAAATTGAGCTGTCTGTATTTGCTACAAGAGTAGATATTACAAAGTAAGCACTTTTGTTGTTTCCATTGGTTTAAATACATTTTGGTCTAAATTGAGCATTTGATGTTTTCTCTTAAACTCAACATTGGAGAAAAAACATTTCTCATCACATTTGTGGGTCTTGGTCTTCAACACAATCTGTGAAATTTTGAGCTGTCTGTGTTTGCTACAAGAGGAGATATCACAAAGTATGCTCTTTTGTTGTTTGCATTGGTTTCAAAGCACTTTGGCCTAAAATGAGCATTTGCTGTTTTCTCTTAAACGCAACATGGAAGAAAAACCATTTCACATCACATTTGTGGGACTTGGTCTTCAACACAATCTGTGAAATTTTGAGCTGTCTGTGTTTGCTAGAATAGTAGATATTACAAAGTATGCACTTTTGTTGTTTCCATTGGTTTAAATACATTTTGGTCTAAATTGATTATTTGATGTTTTCTCTTAAACGCAACATGGGAGAAAAAACATTTATCATCACATTTGTGGGTCTTGGTCTTCAACACAATCTGTGAAATTTTGAGCAGTCTGTGTTTACTACAAGAGGAGATATCACAAAGTATGCACTTTTGTTGTTTCCATTGGTTTCAATGCATTTTGGCCTTAAACAAGCATTTTTACTGTTTTCTCTTAAAACGGAACATGGGAGAAAAACCATTTCACATCGTATTTGTGGGTCTTGGCCTTCAACACAATCTTTGAAATCTTGAGCTGTCTGTGTTTGCTACAAGAGGAGATATCACAAAGTATGCGCTTTTGTTGTTTCCATTGGTTTCAATGCATTTTGGCCTAAAATGAGCATTTGCTGTTTTCTGTTAAACACAACATGGGAGAAAAACCATTTCACATCAAATTTGTGGGTCTTGGTCTTCAACACAATCTGTGAAATTTTGAGCTGTCTGTGTTTGCTACAAGACGAGATATGACAAAGTAAGCGTTTTTGTTGTTTACATTGGTTTCAATGCATTTTGGCCTAAAATGAGCATTTGCTGTTTTCTCTTAAAACAGAACATGGGAGAAAAACCATTTCACATCACATTTGTGGGTCTTGGTCTTCAACACAATCTTTGAAATCTTCAGCTGTCTGTGTTTGCTACAAGAGGAGATATCACAAAGTATGCGCTTTTGTTGTTTCCATTGGTTTCAATGCATTTTGGCCTAAAATGGGCATTTGCTGTTTTCTCTTAAACGCAACATGGTAGAAAAACCATTTCACATCGTATTTGTGGGTATTGGCCTTCAACACAATCTGTGAAATTTTGAGCTGTCTGTGTTTGCTACAAAAGGAGATATCACAAAGTATGCACTTTTGTTGTTTCCATTGGTTTCAATGCATTTTTGCCTAAAATGAGCATTTGCTGTTTTCTGTTAAACACAACATGGGAGAAAAACCATTTCACATCAAATTTGTGGGATTTGGTCTTCAACACAATCTGTGAAATTTTGAGCTGTCTGTGTTTGCTACAAGAGGAGATATTACAAAGTATGCACTTTTGTTGTTTCCATTTGTTTCAATACATTTTGGTCTAAATTGAGCATTTGATGTTTTCTCTTAAACGCAACATTGGAGAAAAAACATTTCTCATCACATTTGTTGGTCTTGGTCTTCAACACAATCTGTGAAAAATTGAGCTGTCTGTATTTGCTACAAGAGTAGATATTACAAAGTAAGCACTTTTGTTGTTTCCATTGGTTTAAATACATTTTGGTCTAAATTGAGCATTTGATGTTTTCTCTTAAACTCAACATTGGAGAAAAAACATTTCTCATCACATTTGTGGGTCTTGGTCTTCAACACAATCTGTGAAATTTTGAGCTGTCTGTGTTTGCTACAAGAGGAGATATCACAAAGTATGCTCTTTTGTTGTTTGCATTGGTTTCAAAGCACTTTGGCCTAAAATGAGCATTTGCTGTTTTCTCTTAAACGCAACATGGAAGAAAAACCATTTCACATCACATTTGTGGGACTTGGTCTTCAACACAATCTGTGAAATTTTGAGCTGTCTGTGTTTGCTAGAATAGTAGATATTACAAAGTATGCACTTTTGTTGTTTCCATTGGTTTAAATACATTTTGGTCTAAATTGATTATTTGATGTTTTCTCTTAAACGCAACATGGGAGAAAAAACATTTATCATCACATTTGTGGGTCTTGGTCTTCAACACAATCTGTGAAATTTTGAGCAGTCTGTGTTTACTACAAGAGGAGATATCACAAAGTATGCACTTTTGTTGTTTCCATTGGTTTCAATGCATTTTGGCCTTAAACAAGCATTTTTACTGTTTTCTCTTAAAACGGAACATGGGAGAAAAACCATTTCACATCGTATTTGTGGGTCTTGGCCTTCAACACAATCTTTGAAATCTTGAGCTGTCTGTGTTTGCTACAAGAGGAGATATCACAAAGTATGCGCTTTTGTTGTTTCCATTGGTTTCAATGCATTTTGGCCTAAAATGAGCATTTGCTGTTTTCTGTTAAACACAACATGGGAGAAAAACCATTTCACATCAAATTTGTGGGTCTTGGTCTTCAACACAATCTGTGAAATTTTGAGCTGTCTGTGTTTGCTACAAGACGAGATATGACAAAGTAAGCGTTTTTGTTGTTTACATTGGTTTCAATGCATTTTGGCCTAAAATGAGCATTTGCTGTTTTCTCTTAAAACAGAACATGGGAGAAAAACCATTTCACATCACATTTGTGGGTCTTGGTCTTCAACACAATCTTTGAAATCTACAGCTGTCTGTGTTTGCTACAAGAGGAGATATCACAAAGTATGCGCTTTTGTTGTTTCCATTGGTTTCAATGCATTTTGGCCTAAAATGGGCATTTGCTGTTTTCTCTTAAAAGCAACATGGTAGAAAAACCATTTCACATCGTATTTGTGGGTATTGGCCTTCAACACAATCTGTGAAATTTTGAGCTGTCTGTGTTTGCTACAAGAGGAGATATCACAAAGTATGCACTTTTGTTGTTTCCATTGGTTTCAATGCATTTTTGCCTAAAATGAGCATTTGCTGTTTTCTGTTAAACACAACATGGGAGAAAAACCATTTCACATCAAATTTGTGGGATTTGGTCTTCAACACAATCTGTGAAATTTTGAGCTGTCTGTGTTTGCTACAAGAGGAGATATTACAAAGTATGCACTTTTGTTGTTTCCATTGGTTTAAATACATTTTGGTCTAAATTGAGCATTTGATGTTTTCTCTTAAACGCAACATTGGAGAAAAAACATTTCTCATCACATTTGTTGGTCTTGGTCTTCAACACAATCTGTGAAAAATTGAGCTGTCTGTATTTGCTACAAGAGTAGATATTACAAAGTAAGCACTTTTGTTGTTTCCATTGGTTTAAATACATTTTGGTCTAAATTGAGCATTTGATGTTTTCTCTTAAACTCAACATTGGAGAAAAAACATTTCTCATCACATTTGTGGGTCTTGGTCTTCAACACAATCTGTGAAATTTTGAGCTGTCTGTGTTTGCTACAAGAGGAGATATCACAAAGTATGCTCTTTTGTTGTTTGCATTGGTTTCAAAGCACTTTGGCCTAAAATGAGCATTTGCTGTTTTCTCTTAAACGCAACATGGAAGAAAAACCATTTCACATCACATTTGTGGGTCTTGGTCTTCAACACATTCAGTGAAATTTTGAGCTGTCTGTATTTGCTACAAGAGGAGATATCACAAAGTATGTGCTTTTGTTGTTTCCATTGGTTTCAATGCATTTTGGCCTAAAACGAGCATATGCTGTTTTCTCTTAAACGCAACATGGGAGAAAAACCATTTCATAACATATTTGTGGGTCTTGGCCTTCATCACAATCTGTGAAATTTTGACCTGTCTGTGTTTGCTATAAGAGGAGATATCACAAAGTATGCGCTTTTGTTGTTTCCATTGGTTTCAATGCATTTTGGCCTAAAACAAGCATTTGCTGTTTTATCTTAAATGCAACATGGGAGAAAAACCATTTCACATAATATTTGTGGGTCTTGGCCTTCAACACAATCTGTGAAATTTTGAGCTGTCTGTGTTTGCTACAAGAGGAGATATCACAAAGTATGCGTTTTTGTTGTTTCCATTGGTTTCAATGCATTTTGGACTAAAATGAGCATTTGCTGTTTCTGTTAAACACAACATGGGAGAAAAACCATTTCACATCAAATTTGTGGGTCTTGGTCTTCAAAACAATCAGTGAAATTTTGAGCTGTCTGTGTTTGCTATAAGAGGAGATATCACAAAGTATGCACTTTTGTTTGTTTCCATTGGTTTCATAGCATTTTGGCCTAAAATGAGCATTTGCTGTTTTCTCTTAAATGCAACATGGAAGAAAAACCATTTCACATCAAATTTGTGGGTCTTGGTCTTCAACACAATCTGTGAAATTTTGAGCTGTCTGTGTTTGCTACAAGAGGAGATATCACAAAGTATGCTCTTTTGCTGTTTCCATTGGTTTCAATGCATTTTGGCCTAAAACAAGCATTTGCTGTTTTCTCTGAAACGCAACATGGGAGAAAAAACCATTTCACATCACATTTGTGGGTCTTGGCCTTCAACACAATCTGTGAAATTTTGAGCTGTCTGTGTTTGCTACAAGAGGAGATATCACAAAGTATGCGCTTTTGTTGTTTCCATTGGTTTCAATGCATTTTGGCCTAAAATGAGCATTTGCTGTTTTCTGTTAAACACAATATGGGAGAAAAAAAATTTCACATCAAATTTGTGGGTCTTGGTCTTCAACACAATCTGTGAAATTTTGAGCTGTCTGTGTTTGCTACAAGAGGAGATATGACAAAGAAGGTGTTTTTGTTGTTTCCATTGGTTTCAATGCATTTTGGCCTAAAATGAGCATTTGCTGTTTTCTCTTAAACGCAACATGGAAGAAAAATCATTTCACATCAAATTTGTGGGTCTTGGCCTTCAACACAATCTGTGAAATTTTGACATGTCTGTGTTTGCTATAAGAGGAGATATCACAAAGTATACATTTTTGTTGTTTCCTTTGGTTTCAATGTATTTTGGCTTAAAATGAGCATTTGCTGTTTTCTCTTAAATGCAACATTGGAGAAAAAACATATCTCATCACATTTGTGGGTCTTGGTCTTCAACACAATCTGTGAAATTTTGAGCTGTCAGTGTTTGCTACAAGAGGAGATATCACAAAGTATGCGCTTTTGTTGTTTGCATTGGTTTCAAAGCATTTTGGCCTAAAATGAGCATTTGCTGTTTTCTGTTAAACACAACATAGGAGAAAAACCATTTCACATCAAATTTGTGGGTCTTGGTCTTCAAAACAATCAGTGACATTTTTAGCTGTCTGTGTTTGCTACAAGAGGAGATATCACAAAGTATGCACTTTTTTTGTTTCCATTGGTTTCAATGCATTTTGGTCTAAAATGAGCATTTGCTGTTTTCTCTTAAAACAGAACATGTGAGAAAAACCATTTCACATCACATTTGTGGGTCTTGGTCTTCAACACAATCTTTGAAATCTTGAGCTGTCTGTGTTTGCTACAAGAGGAGATATCACAAAGTATGCGCTTTTGTTGTTTCCATTGGTTTCAATGCATTTTGGCTTAAAATGGGCATTTGCTGTTTTCTCTTAAACGCAACATGGTAGAAAAACCATTTCACATCGTATTTGTGGGTATTGGCCTTCAACACAATCTGTGAAATTTTGAGCTGTCTGTGTTTGCTACAAGAGGAGATATCACAAAGTATGCGCTTTTGTTGTTTCCATTGGTTTCAATGCATTTTTGCCTAAAATGAGCATTTGCTGTTTTCTGTTAAACACAACATGGGAGAAAAACCATTTCACATCAAATTTGTTGGTCTTGGTCTTCAACACAATCTGTGAAATTTTGAGCTGTCTGTGTTTGCTACAAGAGGAGATATCACAAAGTATGCGCTTTTGTTGTTTGCATTGGTTTCAAAGCACTTTGGCCTAAAATGAGCATTTGCTGTTTTCTCTTAAACGCAACATGGAAGAAAAACCATTTCACATCACATTTATGGGTCTTGGTCTTCAACACATTCGGTGAAATTTTGAGCTGTCTGTATTTGCTACAAGAGGAGATATCACAAAGTATGTGCTTTTGTTGTTTCCATTGGTTTCAATGAATTTTTGCCTAAAACGAGCATATGCTGTTTTCTCTTAAACGCAACATGGGAGAAAAACCATTTCATAACATATTTGTGGGTCTTGGCCTTCATCACAATCTGTGAAATTTTGACCTGTCTGTGTTTGCTATAAGAGGAGATATCACAAAGTATGCGCTTTTGTTGTTTCCATTGGTTTCAATGCATTTTGGCCTAAAACAAGCATTTGCTGTTTTATCTTAAATGCAACATGGGAGAAAAACCATTTCACATCATATTTGTGGGTCTTGGCCTTCAACACAATCGGTGAAATTTTGAGCTGTCTGTGTTTGCTATAAGAGGAGATATCACAAAGTATGCGCTTTTGTTGTTTCCATTGGTTTCAATGCATTTTGGCCTAAAATGAGCATTTGCTGTTTTCTGTTAAACACAACATGGGAGAAAAACCATTTCACATCAAATTTGTGGGTCTTGGTCTTCAACACAATCTGTGAAATTTTGACATGTCTGTGTTTGCTATAAGAGGAGATATCACAAAGTATACATTTTTGTTGTTTCCTTTGGTTTCAATGTATTTTGGCTTAAAATGAGCATTTGCTGTTTTCTCTTAAATGCAACATTGGAGAAAAAACATATCTCATCACATTTGTGGGTCTTGGTCTTCAACACAATCTTTGAAATTTTGAGCTGTCAGTGTTTGCTACAAGAGGAGATATCACAAAGTATGCGCTTTTGTTGTTTGCATTGGTTTCAAAGCATTTTGGCCTAAAATGAGCATTTGCTGTTTTCTGTTAAACACAACATAGGAGAAAAACCATTTCACATAAAATTTGTGGGTCTTGGTCTTCAAAACAATCAGTGACATTTTTAGCTGTCTGTGTTTGCTACAAGAGGAGATATCACAAAGTATGCACTTTTTTTGTTTCCATTGGTTTCAATGCATTTTGGCCTAAAATGAGCATTTGCTGTTTTCTCTTAAACGCAACATGGAAGAAAAACCATTTCACATCACATTTGTGGTCTTGGTCTTCAACACATTCGGTGAAATTTTGAGCTGTCTGTATTTGCTACAAGAGGAGATATCACAAAGTATGTGCTTTTGTTGTTTCCATTGGTTTCAATGCATTTTGGCCTAAAACGAGCATATGCTGTTTTCTCTTAAACGCAACATGGGAGAAAAACCATTTCACAACATATTTGTGGGTCTTGGCCTTCAACACAATCTGTGAAATTTTGACCTGTCTGTGTTTGCTATAAGAGGAGATATCACAAAGTATGCACTTTTGTTGTTTCCATTGGTTTCAATGTATTTTGGCTTAAAACGAGCATTTGCTGTTTTCTCTTAAACGCAACATTGGCGAAAAACATTTCTCATCACATTTGTGGATCTTGGTCTTCAACACAATCTGTGAAATTTTGAGCTGTCTGTGTTTGCTAGAATAGTAGATATTACAAAGTATGCACTTTTGTTGTTTCCATTGGTTTAAATACATTTTGGTCTAAATTGAGCATTTGCTGTTTTCTGTTAAAAACAACATGGGAGAAAAACCATTTCACATCAAATTTGTGGGTCTTGGTCTTCAACACAATCTGTGAAATTTTGAGCTGTCTGTGTTTGCTACAAGACGAGATATGACAAAGTAAGCGTTTTTGTTGTTTACATTGGTTTCAATGCATTTTGGCCTAAAATGAGCATTTGCTGTTTTCTCTTAAACGCAACATGGGAGAAAAAACATTTATCATGACATTTGTGGGTCTTGGTCTTCAACACAATCTGTGAAATTTTGAGCTGTCTGTGTTTGCTACAAGAGGAGATATCACAAAGTATGCACTTTTGTTGTTTCCATTTGTTTCAATGCATTTTGGCCTAAAACAAGCATTTGCTGTTTTCTCTTAAACACAACATGGGAGAAAAAACATTTCTCATCATATTTGTGGGTCATGGTCTTCAAAACAATCAGTGAAATTTTGAGCTGTCTGTGTTTGCTACAAGAGGAGATATCACAAAGTATTCACTTTTGTTTGTTTCCATTGGTTTCAATGCACTTTGGCCTAAAATGAGCATTTTCTGTTTCTCTTAAACGCAATATGGAAGAAAAACTATTTCACATCAAATTTGTGGGTCTTGGTCTTCAACACGATCTGTGAAATTTTGAGCTGTCTGTGTTTGCTACAAGAGGAGATATCACAAAGTATGCGCTTTTGTTGTTTCCATTGGTTTCAAAGCACTTTGGCCTAAAATGAGCATTTGCTGTTTTCTCTTAAACGCAACATGGAAGAAAAACCATTTCACATCACATTTATGGGTCTTGGTCTTCAACACATTCGGTGAAATTTTGAGCTGTCTGTATTTGCTACAAGAGGAGATATCACAAAGTATGTGCTTTTGTTGTTTCCATTGGTTTCAATGAATTTTTGCCTAAAACGAGCATATGCTGTTTTCTCTTAAACGCAACATGGGAGAAAAACCATTTCATAACATATTTGTGGGTCTTGGCCTTCATCACAATCTGTGAAATTTTGACCTGTCTGTGTTTGCTATAAGAGGAGATATCACAAAGTATGCGCTTTTGTTGTTTCCATTGGTTTCAATGCATTTTGGCCTAAAACAAGCATTTGCTGTTTTATCTTAAATGCAACATGGGAGAAAAACCATTTCACATCATATTTGTGGGTCTTGGCCTTCAACACAATCGGTGAAATTTTGACATGTCTGTGTTTGCTATAAGAGGAGATATCACAAAGTATACATTTTTGTTGTTTCCTTTGGTTTCAATGTATTTTGGCTTAAAATGAGCATTTGCTGTTTTCTCTTAAATGCAACATTGGAGAAAAAACATATCTCATCACATTTGTGGGTCTTGGTCTTCAACACAATCTTTGAAATTTTGAGCTGTCAGTGTTTGCTACAAGAGGAGATATCACAAAGTATGCGCTTTTGTTGTTTGCATTGGTTTCAAAGCATTTTGGCCTAAAATGAGCATTTGCTGTTTTCTGTTAAACACAACATAGGAGAAAAACCATTTCACATAAAATTTGTGGGTCTTGGTCTTCAAAACAATCAGTGACATTTTTAGCTGTCTGTGTTTGCTACAAGAGGAGATATCACAAAGTATGCACTTTTTTTGTTTCCATTGGTTTCAATGCATTTTGGCCTAAAATGAGCATTTGCTGTTTTCTCTTAAACGCAACATGGAAGAAAAACCATTTCACATCACATTTGTGGTCTTGGTCTTCAACACATTCGGTGAAATTTTGAGCTGTCTGTATTTGCTACAAGAGGAGATATCACAAAGTATGTGCTTTTGTTGTTTCCATTGGTTTCAATGCATTTTGGCCTAAAATGAGCATATGCTGTTTTCTCTTAAACGCAACATGGGAGAAAAACCATTTCACAACATATTTGTGGGTCTTGGCCTTCAACACAATCTGTGAAATTTTGACCTGTCTGTGTTTGCTATAAGAGGAGATATCACAAAGTATGCACTTTTGTTGTTTCCATTGGTTTCAATGTATTTTGGCTTAAAACGAGCATTTGCTGTTTTCTCTTAAACGCAACATTGGCGAAAAACATTTCTCATCACATTTGTGGATCTTGGTCTTCAACACAATCTGTGAAATTTTGAGCTGTCTGTGTTTGCTAGAATAGTAGATATTACAAAGTATGCACTTTTGTTGTTTCCATTGGTTTAAATACATTTTGGTCTAAATTGAGCATTTGCTGTTTTCTGTTAAAAACAACATGGGAGAAAAACCATTTCACATCAAATTTGTGGGTCTTGGTCTTCAACACAATCTGTGAAATTTTGAGCTGTCTGTGTTTGCTACAAGACGAGATATGACAAAGTAAGCGTTTTTGTTGTTTACATTGGTTTCAATGCATTTTGGCCTAAAATGAGCATTTGCTGTTTTCTCTTAAACGCAACATGGGAGAAAAAACATTTATCATGACATTTGTGGGTCTTGGTCTTCAACACAATCTGTGAAATTTTGAGCTGTCTGTGTTTGCTACAAGAGGAGATATCACAAAGTATGCACTTTTGTTGTTTCCATTTGTTTCAATGCATTTTGGCCTAAAACAAGCATTTGCTGTTTTCTCTTAAACACAACATGGGAGAAAAAACATTTCTCATCACATTTGTGGGTCATGGTCTTCAAAACAATCAGTGAAATTTTGAGCTGTCTGTGTTTTCTACAAGAGGAGATATCACAAAGTATTCACTTTTGTTTGTTTCCATTGGTTTCAATGCACTTTGGCCTAAAATGAGCATTTTCTGTTTCTCTTAAACGCAATATGGAAGAAAAACTATTTCACATCAAATTTGTGGGTCTTGGTCTTCAACACGATCTGTGAAATTTTGAGCTGTCTGTGTTTGCTACAAAAGGAGATATCACAAAGTATGCGCTTTTGTTGTTTCCATTGGTTTAAATACATTTTGGTCTAAATTGAGCATTTGATGTTTTCTCTTAAATGCAACATGGGAGAAAAAACATTTATCATCACATATGTGGGTCTTGGTCTTCAACACAATCTGTGAAATTTTGAGCTGTCTGTGTTTGCTACAAGAGGAGATATCACAAAGTATGCACTGTTGTTGTTTCCATTGGTTTCAATGCATTTTGGCTTAAATTAGCATTTGCTGTTTTCTCTTAAATGCAACATTGGAGAAAAAACATTTCTCATCACATTTGTGGGTCTTGGTCTTCAAAACAATCAGTGAAATTTTGAGCTGTCTGTGTTTGCTACAAGAGGAGATATCACAAAGTATGCACTTTTGTTTGTTTCCATTGGTTTCAATGCATTTTGGCGTAAAAAGAGCATTTGCTGTTTTCTCTTAAACGCAACATTGGAGAAAAAACATTTTCATCAAATTTGTGGGTCTTGGTCTTCAACACAATCTTTAAAATTTTTAGCTGTCTGTGTTTGCTACAAGAGGAGATATCACAAAGTATGCACTAATGTTGTTTACATTGGTTTCAATGCATTTTTGCCTAAAACAAGCATTTGCTGTTTTCTCTTAAACGCAACATGGGAGAAAAACCATTTCACATCACATTTGTGGGTCTTGGTCTTCAACACAATCTGTGAAATTTTGAGCTGTCTGTGTTTGCTACAAGAGGAGATATTACAAAGTATGCACTTTTGTTGTTTCCATTGGTTTAAATACATTTTGGTCTAAATTGAGCATTTGATGTTTTCTGTTAAACACAACATGGGAGAAAAACCATTTCACATCAAATTTGTGGGTCTTGGTCTTCAAAACAATCAGTGAAATTTTGAGCTGTCTGTGTTTGCTACAAGAGGAGATATCACAAAGTATGCACTTATGTTTGTTTCCGTTGGTTTCAATGCATTTTGGCCTAAAATGAGCATTTGCTATTTTCTCTTAAACGCAACATGGAAGAAAAACCATTTCACATCAAATTTGTGGGTCTTGGTGTTCAACACAATCTGTGAAATTTTGAGCTGTCTGTGTTTGCTACAAGAGGAGATATCACAAAGTATGCTCTTTTGTTGTTTCCATTGGTTTCAATGCATTTTGGCCTAAAACGAGCATTTGCTGTTTTCTCTGAAACGCAACATGGGAGAAAAACAATTTCACATCACATTTGTGGGTGTTGGTCTTCAACACAATCTGAAATTTTGAGCAGTCTATTTTTGCTACAAGAGGGGATATCACAAAGTATGCTCTTTTGTTGTTTCCATTTGTTTCAATGCATTTTGGCGTAAAAAGAGCATTTGCTGTTTTCTCTTAAATGCAACATTGGAGAAAAAACATTTTCATCAAATTTGTGGGTCTTGGTCTTCAACACAATCTTTAAAATTTTGAGCTGTCTGTTTGCTACAAGAGGAGATATCACAAAGTATGCACTAATGTTGTTTACATTGGTTTCAATGCATTTTGGCCTAAAACAAGCATTTGCTGTTTTCTCTTAAACGCAACATGGGAGAAAAACCATTTCACATCACATTTGTGGGTCTTGGTCTTCAACACAATCTGTGAAATTTTGAGCTGTCTGTGTTTGCTACAAGAGGAGATATCACAAAGTATGCACTGTTGTTGTTTCCATTGGTTTCAATGCATTTTGGCCTAAAATGAGCATTTGCTGTTTTCTGTTAAACACAACATTGGAGAAAAACCATTTCACATCAAATTTGTGGGTCTTGGTCTTCAACACAATCTGTGAAATTTTGAGCTGTCTGTGTTTGCTACAAGAGGAGATATCACAAAGTATGCTCTTTTGTTGTTTCCATTGGTTTCAATGCATTTTGGCCTAAAACGAGCATTTGCTGTTTTCTCTGAAATGCAACATGGGAGAAAAACAATTTCACATCACATTTGTGGGTGTTGGTCTTCAACACAATCTGAAATTTTGAGCAGTCTATTTTTGCTACAAGAGGGGATATCACAAAGTATGCGCTTTTGTTGTTTCCATTGGTTTCAATGCATTTTGGCCTAAAACAAGCATTTTTGCTGTTTTCTCTTAAAACGGAACATGGGAGAAAAACCATTTCACATCACATTTGTGGGTCTTGGTCTTCAACACAATCTTTGAAATCTTGAGCTGTCTGTGTTTGCTACAAGAGGAGATATCCCAAAGTATGCGCTTTGTTGTTTCCATTGGTTTCAATGCATTTTGGCCTAAAATGGGCATTTGCTGTTTTCTATTAAACACAACATGGGAGAAAAACCATTTCACAGCGTATTTGTGGGTCTTGGCCTTCAACACAATCTGTGAAATTTTGAGCTGTCTGTGTTTGCTACAAGAGGAGATATCACAAAGTATGCGCTTTTGTTGTTTCCATTGTTTCAATGCATTTTGGCCTAAAATGAGCATTTGCTGTTTTCTGTTAAACACAACATGGGAGAAAAACCATTTCACATCAAATTTGTGGGTCTTGGTCTTCAACACAATCTGTGAAATTTTGAGCTGTCTGTGTTTGCTATAAGAGGAGATATCACAAAGTAAGCACTTTTGTTGTTTCCATTTGTTTCAATGCATTTTGGCCTAAAATGAGCATTTGCTGTTTTCTCTTAAACGCAACATTGGAGAAAAAACATTTTCATCAAATTTGTGGGTCTTGGTCTTCAACACAATCTTTAAAATTTTGAGCTGTCTGTGTTTGCTACAAGAGGAGATATCACAAAGTATGCACTAATGTTGTTTACATTGGTTTCAATGCATTTTTGCCTAAAACAAGCATTTGCTGTTTTCTCTTAAACGCAACATGGGAGAAAAACCATTTCACATCACATTTGTGGGTCTTGGTCTTCATCACAATCAGTGAAATTTTGAGCTGTCTGTGTTTGCTACAAGAGGAGATATCACAAAGTATGCACTTATGTTTGTTTCCATTGGTTTCAATGCATTTTGGCCTAAAATGAGCATTTGCTATTTTCTCTTAAACGCAACATGGAAGAAAAACCATTTCACATCAAATTTGTGGGTCTTGGTCTTCAACACAATCTGTGAAATTTTGAGCTGTCTGTGTTTGCTACAAGAGGAGATATCACAAAGTATGCTCTTTTGTTGTTTCCATTGGTTTCAATGCATTTTGGCCTAAAACGAGCATTTGCTGTTTTCTCTGAAATGCAACATGGGAGAAAAACAATTTCACATCACATTTGTGGGTGTTGGTCTTCAACACAATCTGAAATTTTGAGCAGTCTATTTTTGCTACAAGAGGGGATATCACAAAGTATGCTCTTTTGTTGTTTCCATTTGTTTCAATGCATTTTGGCGTAAAAAGAGCATTTGCTGTTTTCTCTTAAACGCAACATTGGAGAAAAAACATTTTCATCAAATTTGTGGGTCTTGGTCTTCAACACAATCTTTAAAATTTTGAGCTGTCTGTTTGCTACAAGAGGAGATATCACAAAGTATGCACTAATGTTGTTTACATTGGTTTCAATGCATTTTGGCCTAAAACAAGCATTTGCTGTTTTCTCTTAAACGCAACATGGGAGAAAAACCATTTCACATCACATTTGTGGGTCTTGGTCTTCAACACAATCTGTGAAATTTTGAGCTGTCTGTGTTTGCTACAAGAGGAGATATCACAAAGTATGCACTGTTGTTGTTTCCATTGGTTTCAATGCATTTTGGCCTAAAATGAGCATTTGCTGTTTTCTGTTAAACACAACATTGGATAAAAACCATTTCACATCAAATTTGTGGGTCTTGGTCTTCAAAACAATTTGTGAAATTTTGAGCTGTCTGTGTTTGCTACAAGAGGAGATATCACAAAGTATGCTCTTTTGTTGTTTCCATTGGTTTCAATGCATTTTGGCCTAAAACGAGCATTTGCTGTTTTCTCTGAAACGCAACATGGGTGAAAAACAATTTCACATCACATTTGTGGGTGTTGGTCTTCAACACAATCTGAAATTTTGAGCAGTCTATTTTTGCTACAAGAGGGGATATCACAAAGTATGCTCTTTTGTTGTTTCCATTTGTTTCAATGCATTTTGGCATAAAAAGAGCATTTGCTGTTTTCTCTTAAATGCAACATTGGAGAAAAAACATTTTCATCAAATTTGTGGGCCTTGGTCTTCAACACAATCTTTAAAATTTTGAGCTGTCTGTGTTTGCTACAAGAGGAGATATCACAAAGTATGCTCTTTTGTTGTTTCCATTGGTTTCAATGCATTTTGGCCTAAAACGAGCATTTGCTGTTTTCTCTGAAATGCAACATGGGAGAAAAACAATTTCACATCACATTTGTGGGTGTTGGTCTTCAACACAATCTGAAATTTTGAGCAGTCTATTTTTGCTACAAGAGGGGATATCACAAAGTATGCGCTTTTGTTGTTTCCATTGGTTTCAATGCATTTTGGCCTAAAACAAGCATTTTTGCTGTTTTCTCTTAAAACGGAACATGGGAGAAAAACCATTTCACATCACATTTGTGGGTCTTGGTCTTCAACACAATCTTTGAAATCTTGAGCTGTCTGTGTTTGCTACAAGAGGAGATATCCCAAAGTATGCGCTTTGTTGTTTCCATTGGTTTCAATGCATTTTGGCCTAAAATGGGCATTTGCTGTTTTCTCTTAAACACAACATGGGAGAAAAACCATTTCACAGCGTATTTGTGGGTCTTGGCCTTCAACACAATCTGTGAAATTTTGAGCTGTCTGTGTTTGCTACAAGAGGAGATATCACAAAGTATGCGCTTTTGTTGTTTCCATTGTTTCAATGCATTTTGGCCTAAAATGAGCATTTGCTGTTTTCTGTTAAACACAACATGGGAGAAAAACCATTTCACATCAAATTTGTGGGTCTTGGTCTTCAACACAATCTGTGAAATTTTGAGCTGTCTGTGTTTGCTATAAGAGGAGATATCACAAAGTAAGCACTTTTGTTGTTTCCATTTGTGTCAATGCATTTTGGCCTAAAATGAGCATTTGCTGTTTTCTCTTAAACGCAACATTGGAGAAAAAACATTTTCATCAAATTTGTGGGTCTTGGTCTTCATCACAATCAGTGAAATTTTGAGCTGTCTGTGTTTGCTACAAGAGGAGATATCACAAAGTATGCACTTTTGTTTGTTTCCATTGGTTTCAATGCATTTTGGCCTAAAATGAGCATTTGCTGTTTTCTCTTAAATGCAACATGGGAGAAAAACCATTTCACAACATATTTGTGGGTCTTTGCCTTCAACACAATCTGTGAAATTTTGACCTGTCTGTGTTTGCTATAAGAGGAGATATCACAAAGTATGCGTTTTTGTTGTTTCCTTTGGTTTCAATGCATTTTGGACTAAAATGAGCATTTGCTGTTTCTGTTAAACACAACATGGGAGAAAAACCATTTCACATCAAGTTTGTGGGTCATGGTCTTCAAAACAATCAGTGAAATTTTGAGCTGTCTGTGTTTGCTACAAGAGGAGATATCACAAAGTATGCACTTATGTTTGTTTCCATTGGTTTCAATGCATTTTGGCCTAAAATGAGCATTTGCTATTTTCTCTTAAACGCAACATGGAAGAAAAACCATTTCACATCAAATTTGTGGGTCTTGGTCTTCAACACAATCTGTGAAATTTTGAGCTGTCTGTGTTTGCTACAAGAGGAGATATCACAAAGTATGCACTAATGTTGTTTACATTGGTTTCAATGCATTTTGGCCTAAAACAAGCATTTGCTGTTTTCTCTTAAACGCAACATGGGAGAAAAACCATTTCACATCACATTTGTGGGTCTTGGTCTTCAACACAATCTGAAATTTTGAGCAGTCTATTTTTGCTACAAGAGGGGATATCACAAAGTATGCTCTTTTGTTGTTTCCATTTGTTTCAATGCATTTTGGCGTAAAAAGAGCATTTGCTGTTTTCTCTTAAACGCAACATTGGAGAAAAAACATTTTCATCAAATTTGTGGGTCTTGGTCTTCAACACAATCTTTAAAATTTTGAGCTGTCTGTTTGCTACAAGAGGAGATATCACAAAGTATGCACTAATGTTGTTTACATTGGTTTCAATGCATTTTGGCCTAAAACAAGCATTTGCTGTTTTCTCTTAAACGCAACATGGGAGAAAAACCATTTCACATCACATTTGTGGGTCTTGGTCTTCAACACAATCTGTGAAATTTTGAGCTGTCTGTGTTTGCTAGAAGAGTAGATATTACAAAGTATGCACTTTTGTTGTTTCCATTGGTTTAAATACATTTTGGTCTAAATTGAGCATTTGATGTTTTCTCTTAAACGCAACATGGGAGAAAAAACATTTATCATCACATTTGTGGGTCTTGGTCTTCAACACAATCTGTGAAATTTTGAGCTGTCTGTGTTTGCTACAAGAGGAGATATCACAAAGTATGCACTGTTGTTGTTTCCATTGGTTTCAATGCATTTTGGCCTAAAATGAGCATTTGCTGTTTTCTGTTAAACACAACATTGGAGAAAAACCATTTCACATCAAATTTGTGGGTCTTGGTCTTCAACACAATCTGTGAAATTTTGAGCTGTCTGTGTTTGCTACAAGAGGAGATATCACAAAGTATGCTCTTTTGTTGTTTCCATTGGTTTCAATGCATTTTGGCCTAAAACGAGCATTTGCTGTTTTCTCTGAAACGCAACATGGAAGAAATACAATTTCACATCACATTTGTGGGTGTTGGTCTTCAACACAATATGAAATTTTGAGCTGTCTATTTTTGCTACAAGAGGGGATATCACAAAGTATGCGCTTTTGTTGTTTCCATTGGTTTCAATGCATTTTGGCCTAAAACAAGCATTTTTGCTGTTTTCTCTTAAAACGGAACATGGGAGAAAAACAATTTCACATCACATTTGTGGGTCTTGGTCTTCAACACAATCTTTGAAATCTTGAGCTGTCTGTGTTTGCTACAAGAGGAGATATCACAAAGTATGCGCTTTGTTGTTTCCATTGGTTTCAATGCATTTTGGCCTAAAATGGGCATTTGCTGTTTTCTCTTAAACGCAACATGGGAGAAAAACCATTTCACAGCGTGTTTGTGGGTCTTGGCCTTCAACACAATCTGTGAAATTTTGAGCTGTCTGTGTTTGCTACAAGAGGAGATATCACAAAGTATGCGCTTTTGTTGTTTCCATTGTTTCAATGCATTTTGGCCTAAAATGAGCATTTGCTGTTTTCTGTTAAACACAACATGGGAGAAAAACCATTTCACATCAAATTTGTGGGTCTTGGTCTTCAACACAATCTGTGAAATTTTGAGCTGTCTGTGTTTGCTACAAGACGAGATATGACAAAGTAAGCGTTTTTGTTGTTTACATTGGTTTCAATGCATTTTGGCCTAAAATGAGCATTTGCTGTTTTCTCTTAAACGCAACATTGGAGAAAAAACATTTTCATCAAATTTGTGGGTCTTGGTCTTCAACACAATCTTTAAAATTTTGAGCTGTCTGTGTTTGCTACAAGAGGAGATATCACAAAGTATGCACTAATGTTGTTTACATTGGTTTCAATGCATTTTTGCCTAAAACAAACATTTGCTGTTTTCTCTTAAACGCAACATGGGAGAAAAACCATTTCACATCACATTTGTGGGTCTTGGTCTTCAACACAATCTGTGAAATTTTGAGCTGTCTGTGTTTGCTACAAGAGTAGATATTACAAAGTATGCACTTTTGTTGTTTCCATTGGTTTAAATACATTTTGGTCTAAATTGAGCATTTGATGTTTTCTCTTAAACGCAACATTGGAGAAAAAACATTTCTCATCACATTTGTGGGTCTTGGTCTTCAACACAATCTGTGAAATTTTGAGCTGTCTGTGTTTGCTACAAGAGGAGATATGACAAAGTATGCGCTTTTGTTGTTTGCATTGGTTTCAAAGCATTTTGGCCTAAAATGAGCATTTGCTGTTTCTGTTAAACACAACATGGGAGAAAAACCATTTCACATCAAGTTTGTGGGTCATGGTCTTCAAAACAATCAGTGAAATTTTGAGCTGTCTGTGTTTGCTACAAGAGGAGATATCACAAAGTATGCACTTATGTTTGTTTCCATTGGTTTCAATGCATTTTGGCCTAAAATGAGCATTTGCTATTTTCTCTTAAACGCAACATGGAAGAAAAACCATTTCACATCAAATTTGTGGGTCTTGGTCTTCAACACAATCTGTGAAATTTTGAGCTGTCTGTGTTTGCTACAAGAGGAGATATCACAAAGTATGCTCTTTTGTTGTTTCCATTGGTTTCAATGCATTTTGGCCTAAAACGAGCATTTGCTGTTTTCTCTGAAATGCAACATGGGAGAAAAACAATTTCACATCATATTTGTGGGTGTTGGTCTTCAACACAATCTGAAATTTTGAGCAGTCTATTTTTGCTATAAGAGGGGATATCACAAAGTATGCTCTTTTGTTGTTTCCATTTGTTTCAATGCATTTTGGTGTAAAAAGAGCATTTGCTGTTTTCTCTTAAACGCAACATTGGAGAAAAAACATTTTCATCAAATTTGTGGGTCTTGGTCTTCAACACAATCTTTAAAATTTTGAGCTGTCTGTTTGCTACAAGAGGAGATATCACAAAGTATGCACTAATGTTGTTTACATTGGTTTCAATGCATTTTGGCCTAAAACAAGCATTTTTGCTGTTTTCTCTTAAAACGGAACATGGGAGAAAAACCATTTCACATCACATTTGTGGGTCTTGGTCTTCAACACAATCTTTGAAATCTTGAGCTGTCTGTGTTTGCTACAAGAGGAGATATCACAAAGTATGCGCTTTGTTGTTTCCATTGGTTTCAATGCATTTTGGCCTAAAATGGGCATTTGCTGTTTTCTCTTAAACGCAACATGGGAGAAAAACCATTTCACAGCGTATTTGTGGGTCTTGGCCTTCAACACAATCTGTGAAATTTTGAGCTGTCTGTGTTTGCTACAAGAGGAGATATCACAAAGTATGCGCTTTTGATGTTTCCATTGTTTCAATGCATTTTGGCCTAAAATGAGCATTTGCTGTTTTCTCTTAAACGCAACATGGAAGAAAAACCATTTCACATCATATTTGTGGGTCTTGGCCTTCAACACAATCTTTAAAATTTTGAGCTGTCTGTGTTTGCTACAAGAGGAGATATCACAAAGTATGCACTAATGTTGTTTACATTGGTTTCAAAGCATTTTGGCCTTATACAAGCATTTGCTGTTTTCTCTTAAACGCAACATGGGAGAAAAACCATTTCACATCACATTTGTGGGTCTTGGTCTTCAACACAATCTGTGAAATTTTGAGCAGTCTATTTTTGCTACAAGAGGGGATATCACAAAGTATGCTCTTTTGTTGTTTCCATTTGTTTCAATGCATTTTGGCGTAAAAAGAGCATTTGCTGTTTTCTCTTAAACGCAACATTGGAGAAAAAACATTTTCATCAAATTTGTGGGTCTTGGTCTTCAACACAATCTTTAAAATTTTGAGCTGTCTGTTTGCTACAAGAGGAGATATCACAAAGTATGCACTAATGTTGTTTCCATTGGTTTCAATGCATTTTGGCCTAAAACAAGCATTTGCTGTTTTCTGTTAAACACAACATTGGAGAAAAACCATTTCACATCAAATTTGTGGGTCTTGGTCTTCAACACAATCTGTGAAATTTTGAGCTGTCTGTGTTTGCTACAAGAGGAGATATCACAAAGTATGCTCTTTTGTTGTTTCCATTGGTTTCAATGCATTTTGGCCTAAAACGAGCATTTACTGTTTTCTCTGAAACGCAACATGGGAGAAAAACAATTTCACATCACATTTGTGGGTGTTGGTCTTCAACACAATCTGAAATTTTGAGCAGTCTATTTTTGCTACAAGAGGGGATATCACAAAGTATGCGCTTTTGTTGTTTCCATTGGTTTCAATGCATTTTGGCCTAAAACAAGCATTTTTGCTGTTTTCTCTTAAAACGGAACATGGGAGAAAAACCATTT
Source organism: Taudactylus pleione (assembly GCA_031769625.1). Lineage (NCBI taxonomy): Eukaryota > Metazoa > Chordata > Amphibia > Anura > Myobatrachidae > Taudactylus > Taudactylus pleione. The sequence continues at coordinate 416,860 of JAUIMM010001932.1, read as the reverse complement.
CACATCACATTTGTGGGTCTTGGTCTTCAACACAATCTTTGAAATCTTGAGCTGTCTGTGTTTGCTACAAGAGGAGATATCCCAAAGTATGCGCTTTGTTGTTTCCTTTGGTTTCAATGCATTTTGGCCTAAAATGGGCATTTGCTGTTTTCTCTTAAACACAACATGGGAGAAAAACCATTTCACAGCGTATTTGTGGGTCTTGGCCTTCAACACAATCTGTGAAATTTTGAGCTGTCTGTGTTTGCTACAAGAGGAGATATCACAAAGTATGCGCTTTTGTTGTTTCCATTGTTTCAATGCATTTTGGCCTAAAATGAGCATTTGCTGTTTTCTGTTAAACACAACATGGGAGAAAAACCATTTCACATCAAATTTGTGGGTCTTGGTCTTCAACACAATCTGTGAAATTTTGAGCTGTCTGTGTTTGCTATAAGAGGAGATATCACAAAGTAAGCACTTTTGTTGTTTCCATTTGTTTCAATGCATTTTGGCCTAAAATGAGCTTTTGCTGTTTTCTCTTAAACGCAACATTGGAGAAAAAACATTTTCATCAAATTTGTGGGTTTTGGTCTTCAACACAATCTTTAAAATTTTGAGCTGTCTGTGTTTGCTACAAGAGGAGATATCACAAAGTATGCACTAATGTTGTTTACATTGGTTTCAATGCATTTTTGCCTAAAACAAGCATTTGCTGTTTTCTCTTAAACGCAACATGGGAGAAAAACCATTTCACATCACATTTGTGTGTCTTGGTCTTCATCACAATCTGTGAAATTTTGAGCTGTCTGTGTTTGCTACAAGAGTAGATATTACAAAGTATGCACTTTTGTTGTTTCCATTGGTTTAAATACATTTTGGTCTAAATTGAGCATTTGATGTTTTCTCTTAAACGCAACATTGGAGAAAAAACATTTCTCATCACATTTGTGGGTCTTGGTCTTCAACACAATCTGTGAAATTTTGAGCTGTCTGTGTTTGCTACAAGAGGAGATATGACAAAGTATGCGCTTTTGTTGTTTGCATTGGTTTCAAAGCATTTTGGCCTAAAATGAGTATTTGCTGTTTTCTGTTAAACACAACATGGGAGAAAAACCATTTCACATCAAATTTGTGGGTCTTGGTCTTCAAAACAATCAGTGAAATTTTGAGCTGTCTGTGTTTGCTACAAGAGGAGATATCACAAAGTATGCACTTTTGTTTGTTTCCATTGGTTTCAATGCATTTTGGCCTAAAATGAGCATTTGCTGTTTTCTCTTAAACGCAACATGGGAGAAAAACCATTTCACAACATATTTGTGGGTCTTTGCCTTCAACACAATCTGTGAAATTTTGACCTGTCTGTGTTTGCTATAAGAGGAGATATCACAAAGTATGCGTTTTTGTTGTTTCCTTTGGTTTCAATGCATTTTGGACTAAAATGAGCATTTGCTGTTTCTGTTAAACACAACATGGGAGAAAAACCATTTCACATCAAGTTTGTGGGTCATGGTCTTCAAAACAATCAGTGAAATTTTGAGCTGTCTGTGTTTGCTACAAGAGGAGATATCACAAAGTATGCACTTATGTTTGTTTCCATTGGTTTCAATGCATTTTGGCCTAAAATGAGCATTTGCTATTTTCTCTTAAACGCAACATGGAAGAAAAACCATTTCACATCAAATTTGTGGGTCTTGGTCTTCAACACAATCTGTGAAATTTTGAGCTGTCTGTGTTTGCTACAAGAGGAGATATCACAAAGTATGCTCTTTTGTTGTTTCCATTGGTTTCAATGCATTTTGGCCTAAAACGAGCATTTGCTGTTTTCTCTGAAATGCAACATGGGAGAAAAACAATTTCACATCACATTTGTGGGTGTTGGTCTTCAACACAATCTGAAATTTTGAGCAGTCTATTTTTGCTACAAGAGGGGATATCACAAAGTATGCTCTTTTGTTGTTTCCATTTGTTTCAATGCATTTTGGCGTAAAAAGAGCATTTGCTGTTTTCTCTTAAACGCAACATTGGAGAAAAAACATTTTCATCAAATTTGTGGGTCTTGGTCTTCAACACAATCTTTAAAATTTTGAGCTGTCTGTTTGCTACAAGAGGAGATATCACAAAGTATGCACTAATGTTGTTTACATTGGTTTCAATGCATTTTGGCCTAAAACAAGCATTTGCTGTTTTCTCTTAAACGCAACATGGGAGAAAAACCATTTCACATCACATTTGTGGGTCTTGGTCTTCAACACAATCTGTGAAATTTTGAGCTGTCTGTGTTTGCTAGAAGAGTAGATATTACAAAGTGTGCACTTTTGTTGTTTCCATTGGTTTAAATACATTTTGGTCTAAATTGAGCATTTGATGTTTTCTCTTAAACGCAACATGGGAGAAAAAACATTTATCATCACATTTGTGGGTCTTGGTCTTCAACACAATCTGTGAAATTTTGAGCTGTCTGTGTTTGCTACAAGAGGAGATATCACAAAGTATGCACTGTTGTTGTTTCCATTGGTTTCAATGCATTTTGGCCTAAAATGAGCATTTGCTGTTTTCTGTTAAACACAACATTGGAGAAAAACCATTTCACATCAAATTTGTGGGTCTTGGTCTTCAACACAATCTGTGAAATTTTGAGCTGTCTGTGTTTGCTACAAGAGGAGATATCACAAAGTATGCTCTTTTGTTGTTTCCATTGGTTTCAATGCATTTTGGCCTAAAACGAGCATTTGCTGTTTTCTCTGAAACGCAACATGGAAGAAATACAATTTCACATCACATTTGTGGGTGTTGGTCTTCAACACAATATGAAATTTTGAGCTGTCTATTTTTGCTACAAGAGGGGATATCACAAAGTATGCGCTTTTGTTGTTTCCATTGGTTTCAATGCATTTTGGCCTAAAACAAGCATTTTTGCTGTTTTCTCTTAAAACGGAACATGGGAGAAAAACAATTTCACATCACATTTGTGGGTCTTGGTCTTCAACACAATCTTTGAAATCTTGAGCTGTCTGTGTTTGCTACAAGAGGAGATATCACAAAGTATGCGCTTTGTTGTTTCCATTGGTTTCAATGCATTTTGGCCTAAAATGGGCATTTGCTGTTTTCTCTTAAACACAACATGGGAGAAAAACCATTTCACATCAAATTTGTGGGTCTTGGTCTTCAACACAATCTGTGAAATTTTGAGCTGTCTGTGTTTGCTACAAGACGAGATATGACAAAGTAAGCGTTTTTGTTGTTTACATTGGTTTCAATGCATTTTTGCCTAAAATGAGCATTTGCTGTTTTCTCTTAAACGCAACATTGGAGAAAAAACATTTTCATCAAATTTGTGGGTCTTGGTCTTCAACACAATCTTTAAAATTTTGAGCTGTCTGTGTTTGCTACAAGAGGAGATATCACAAAGTATGCACTAATGTTGTTTACATTGGTTTCAATGCATTTTTGCCTAAAACAAACATTTGCTGTTTTCTCTTAAACGCAACATGGGAGAAAAACCATTTCACATCACATTTGTGGGTCTTGGTCTTCAACACAATCTGTGAAATTTTGAGCTGTCTGTGTTTGCTACAAGAGTAGATATTACAAAGTATGCACTTTTGTTGTTTCCATTGGTTTAAATACATTTTGGTCTAAATTGAGCATTTGATGTTTTCTCTTAAACGCAACATTGGAGAAAAAACATTTCTCATCACATTTGTGGGTCTTGGTCTTCAACACAATCTGTGAAATTTTGAGCTGTCTGTGTTTGCTACAAGAGGAGATATGACAAAGTATGCGCTTTTGTTGTTTGCATTGGTTTCAAAGCATTTTGGCCTAAAATGAGCATTTGCTGTTTTCTGTTAAACACAACATGGGAGAAAAACCATTTCACATCAAATTTGTGGGTCTTGGTCTTCAAAACAATCAGTGAAATTTTGAGCTGTCTGTGTTTGCTACAAGAGGAGATATCACAAAGTATGCACTTTTGTTTGTTTCCATTGGTTTCAATGCATTTTGGCCTAAAATGAGCATTTGCTGTTTTCTCTTAAACGCAACATGGAAGAAAAACCATTTCACATCACATTTGTGGGTCTTGGTCTTCAACACATTCAGTGAAATTTTGAGCTGTCTGTATTTGCTACAAGAGGAGATATCACAAAGTATGTGCTTTTGTTGTTTCCATTGGTTTCAATGCATTTTGGCCTAAAACGAGCATATGCTGTTTTCTCTTAAATGCAACATGGGAGAAAAACCATTTCACAACATATTTGTGGGTCTTGGCCTTCAACACAATCTGTGAAATTTTGAGCTGTCTGTGTTTGCTACAAGAGGAGATATCACAAAGTATGCTCTTTTGTTGTTTCCATTGGTTTCAATGCATTTTGGCCTAAAACGAGCATTTGCTGTTTTCTCTGAAATGCAACATGGGAGAAAAACAATTTCACATCACATTTGTGGGTGTTGGTCTTCAACACAATCTGAAATTTTGAGCAGTCTATTTTTGCTATAAGAGGGGATATCACAAAGTATGCTCTTTTGTTGTTTCCATTTGTTTCAATGCATTTTGGCGTAAAAAGAGCATTTGCTGTTTTCTCTTAAACGCAACATTGGAGAAAAAACATTTTCATCAAATTTGTGGGTCTTGGTCTTCAACACAATCTTTAAAATTTTGAGCTGTCTGTTTGCTACAAGAGGAGATATCACAAAGTATGCACTAATGTTGTTTACATTGGTTTCAATGCATTTTGGCCTAAAACAAGCATTTGCTGTTTTCTCTGAAACGCACCATGGGAGAAAAACCATTTCACATCACATTTGTGGGTCTTGGTCTTCAACACAATCTGTGAAATTTTGAGCTGTCTGTGTTTGCTAGAAGAGTAGATATTACAAAGTATGCACTTTTGTTGTTTCCATTGGTTTAAATACATTTTGGTCTAAATTGAGCATTTGATGTTTTCTCTTAAACGCAACATGGGAGAAAAAACATTTATCATCACATTTGTGGGTCTTGGTCTTCAACACAATCTGTGAAATTTTGAGCTGTCTGTGTTTGCTACAAGAGGAGATATCACAAAGTATGCACTGTTGAAGTTTCCATTGGTTTCAATGCATTTTGGCCTAAAATGAGCATTTGCTGTTTTCTGTTAAACACAACATTGGAGAAAAACCATTTCACATCAAATTTGTGGGTCTTGGCCTTCAACACAATCTGTGAAATTTTGAGCTGTCTGTGTTTGCTACAAGAGGAGATATCACAAAGTATGCTCTTTTGTTGTTTCCATTGGTTTCAATGCATTTTGGCCTAAAACGAGCATTTGCTGTTTTCTCTGAAACGCAACATGGTAGAAAAACAATTTCACATCACATTTGTGGGTGTTGGTCTTCAACACAATCTGAAATTTTGAGCAGTCTATTTTTGCTACAAGAGGGGATATCACAAAGTATGTGCTTTTGTTGTTTCCATTGGTTTCAATGCATTTTGGCCTAAAACAAGCATTTTTGCTGTTTTCTCTTAAAACGGAACATGGGAGAAAAACCATTTCACATCACATTTGTGGGTCTTGGTCTTCAACACAATCTTTGAAATCTTGAGCTGTCTGTGTTTGCTACAAGAGGAGATATCACAAAGTATGCGCTTTGTTGTTTCCATTGGTTTCAATGCATTTTGGCCTAAAATGGGCATTTGCTGTTTTCTCTTAAATGCAACATGGAGAAAAAAAATTTTCATCAAATTTGTGGGTCTTGGTCTTCAACACAATCTTTAAAATTTTGAGCTGTCTGTTTGCTACAAGAGGAGATATCACAAAGTATGCACTAATGTTGTTTACATTGGTTTCAATGCATTTTGGCCTAAAACAAGCATTTGCTGTTTTCTGTTAAACACAACATTGGAGAAAAACCATTTCACATCAAATTTGTGGGTCTTGGTCTTCAACACAATCTGTGAAATTTTGAGCTGTCTGTGTTTGCTACAAGAGGAGATATCACAAAGAATGCTCTTTTGTTGTTTCCATTGGTTTCAATGCATTTTGGCCTAAAACAAGCATTTTTGCTGTTTTCTCTTAAAACGGAACATGGGAGAAAAACCATTTCACATCACATTTGTGGGTCTTGGTCTTCAACACAATCTTTGAAATCTTGAGCTGTCTGTGTTTGCTACAAGAGGAGATATCACAAAGTATGCGCTTTGTTGTTTCCATTGGTTTCAATGCATTTTGGCCTAAAATGGGCATTTGCTGTTTTCTCTTAAACGCAACATGGGAGAAAAACCATTTCACAGCGTATTTGTGGGTCTTGGCCTTCAACACAATCTGTGAAATTTTGAGCTGTCTGTGTTTGCTACAAGAGGAGATATCACAAAGTATGCGCTTTTGTTGTTTCCATTGTTTCAATGCATTTTGGCCTAAAATGAGCATTTGCTGTTTTCTGTTAAACACAACATGGGAGAAAAACCATTTCACATCAAATTTGTGGGTCTTGGTCTCAACACAATCTGTGAAATTTTGAGCTGTCTGTGTTTGCTACAAGACGAGATATGACAAAGTAAGCGTTTTTGTTGTTTCCATTTGTTTCAATGCATTTTGGCCTAAAACGAGCATTTGCTGTTTTCTCTGAAACGCAACATGGGAGAAAAACAATTTCACATCACATTTGTGGGTGTTGGTCTTCAACACAATCTGAAATTTTGAGCAGTCTATTTTTGATACAAGAGGGGATATCACAAAGTATGCTCTTTTGTTGTTTCCATTTGTTTCAATGCATTTTGGCGTAAAAAGAGCATTTGCTGTTTTCTCTTAAACGCAACATTGGAGAAAAAACATTTTCATCAAATTTGTGGGTCTTGGTCTTCAACACAATCTTTAAAATTTTGAGCTGTCTGTGTTTGCTACAAGAGGAGATATCACAAAGTATGCACTAATATTGTTTACATTGGTTTCAATGCATTTTGGCCTAAAACAAGCATTTGCTGTTTTCTCTTAAACGCAACATGGGAGAAAAACCATTTCACATCACATTTGTGGGTCTTGGTCTTCAACACAATCTGTGAAATTTTGAGCTGTCTGTGTTTGCTAGAAGAGTAGATATTACAAAGTATGCACTTTTGTTGTTTCCATTGGTTTAAATACATTTTGGTCTAAATTGAGCATTTGATGTTTTCTCTTAAACGCAACATGGGAGAAAAAACATTTATCATCACATTTGTGGGTCTTGGTCTTCAACACAATCTGTGAAATTTTGAGCTGTCTGTGTTTACTACAAGAGGAGATATCACAAAGTATGCACTGTTGTTGTTTCCATTGGTTTCAATGCATTTTGGCCTAAAATGAGCATTTGCTGTTTTCTGTTAAACACAACATTGGAGAAAAACCATTTCACCTCAAATTTGTGGGTCTTGGTCTTCAACACAATCTGTGAAATTTTGAGCTGTCTGTGTTTGCTACAAGAGGAGATATCACAAAGTATGCTCTTTTGTTGTTTCCATTGGTTTCAATGCATTTTGGCCTAAAACGAGCATTTGCTGTTTTCTCTGAAACGCAACATGGGAGAAAAACAATTTCACATCACATTTGTGGGTGTTGGTCTTCAACACAATCTGAAATTTTGAGCAGTCTTTTTTTGCTACAAGAGGGGATATCACAAAGTATGCGCTTTTGTTGTTTCCATTGGTTTCAATGCATTTTGGCCTAAAACAAGCATTTTTGCTGTTTTCTCTTAAAACGGAACATGGGAGAAAAACCATTTCACATCACATTTGTGGGTCTTGGTCTTCAACACAATCTTTGAAATCTTGAGCTGTCTGTGTTTGCTACAAGAGGAGATATCACAAAGTATGCGCTTTGTTGTTTCCATTGGTTTCAATGCATTTTGGCCTAAAATGGGCATTTGCTGTTTTCTCTTAAACGCAACATGGGAGAAAAACCATTTCACAGCGTATTTGTGGGTCTTGGCCTTCAACACAATCTGTGAAATTTTGAGCTGTCTGTGTTTGCTACAAGAGGAGATATTACAAAGTATGCACTAATGTTGTTTACATTGGTTTCAATGCATCTTGGCCTATAATGAGCATTTGCTGTTTTCTCTTAAATGCAACATGGGAGAAAAACCATTTCACATCACATTTGTGGGTCTTGGTCTTCAACACAATCTTTGAAATCTTGAGCTGTCTGTGTTTGCTACAAGAGGAGAAATCACAAAAGTATGCGCTTTGTTGTTTCCATTGGTTTCAATGCATTTTGGCCTAAAATGGGCATTTGCTGTTTTCTCTTAAACGCAACATGGGAGAAAAACCATTTCACATCAAATTTGTGGGTCTTGGTCTTCAACACAATCTGTGAAATTTTGAGCTGTCTGTGTTTGCTACAAGAGGAGATATCACAAAGTATGCTCTTTTGTTGTTTCCATTGGTTTCAATGCATTTTGGCCTAAAACGAGCATTTGCTGTTTTCTCTGAAACGCAACATGGGAGAAAAACAATTTCACATCACATTTGTGGGTGTTGGTCTTCAACACAATCTGAAATTTTGAGCAGTCTATTTTTGCTACAAGAGGGGATATCACAAAGTATGCTCTTTTGTTGTTTCCATTTGTTTCAATGCATTTTGACGTAAAAAGAGCATTTGCTGTTTTCTCTTAAACGCAACATTGGAGAAAAAACATTTTCATCAAATTTGTGGGTCTTGGTCTTCAACACAATCTTTAAAATTTTGACCTGTCTGTTTGCTACAAGAGGAGATATCACAAAGTATGCACTAATGTTGTTTACATTGGTTTCACTGCATTTTGGCCTAAAACAAGCATTTGCTGTTTTCTCTTAAACGCAACATGGGAGAAAAACCATTTCACATCACATTTGTGGGTCTTGGTCTTCAACACAATCTGTGAAATTTTGAGCTGTCTGTGTTTGCTAGAAGAGTAGATATTACAAAGTATGCACTTTTGTTGTTTCCATTGGTTTAAATACATTTTGGTCTAAATTGAGCATTTGATGTTTTCTCTTAAACGCAACATGGGAGAAAAAACATTTATCATCACATTTGTGGGTCTTGGTCTTCAACACAATCTGTGAAATTTTGAGCTGTCTGTGTTTGCTACAAGAGGAGATATCACAAAGTATGCACTGTTGTTGTTTCCATTGGTTTCAATGCATTTTGGCCTAAAATGAGCATTTGCTGTTTTCTGTTAAACACAACATTGGAGAAAAACCATTTCACATCAAATTTGTGGGTCTTGGTCTTCAACACAATCTGTGAAATTTTGAGCTGTCTGTGTTTGCTACAAGTTGAGATATCACAAAGTATGCTCTTTTGTTGTTTCCATTGGTTTCAATGCATTTTGGCCTAAAACGAGCATTTGCTGTTTTCTCTGAAACGCAACATGGGAGAAAAACAATTTCACATCACATTTGTGGGTGTTGGTCTTCAACACAATCTGAAATTTTGAGCAGTCTATTTTTGCTACAAGAGGGGATATCACAAAGTATGCGCTTTTGTTATTTCCATTGGTTTCAATGCATTTTGGCCTAAAAAAGCATTTTTGCTGTTTTCTCTTAAAACGGAACATGGGAGAAAAACCATTTCACATCACATTTGTGGGTCTTGGTCTTCAACACAATCTTTGAAATCTTGAGCTGTCTGTGTTTGCTACAAGAGGAGATATCACAAAGTATGCGCTTTGTTGTTTCCATTAGTTTCAATGCATTTTGGACTAAAATGGGCATTTGCTGTTTTCTCTTAAACGCAACATGGGAGAAAAACCATTTCACAGCGTATTTGTGGGTCTTGGCCTTCAACACAATCTGTGAAATTTTGAGCTGTCTGTGTTTGCTACAAGAGGAGATATCACAAAGTATGCGCTTTTGTTGTTTCCATTGTTTCAATGCATTTTGGTCTAAAATGAGCATTTGCTGTTTTCTGTTAAACACAACATGGGAGAAAAACCATTTCACATCAAATTTGTGGGTCTTGGTCTCAACACAATCTGTGAAATTTTGAGCTGTCTGTGTTTGCTACAAGACGAGATATGACAAAGTAAGCGTTTTTGTTGTTTACATTGGTTTCAATGCATTTTGGCCTAAAATGAGCATTTGCTGTTTTCTCTTAAACGCAACATGGAAGAAAAACCATTTCACATCATATTTGTGGGTCTTGGCCTTCAACACAATCTGTGAAAATTTGAGCTGTCTGTGTTTGCTATAAGAGGAGATATCACAAAGTATGCACTTTTGTTGTTTCCATTTGTTTCAATGCATTTTGGCGTAAAAAGAGCATTTGCTGTTTTCTCTTAAACGCAACATTGGAGAAAAAACATTTTCATCAAATTTGTGGGTCTTTGTCTTCAACACAATCTTTAAAATTTTGAGCTGTCTGTGTTTGCTACAAGAGGAGATATCACAAAGTATGCACTAATGTTGTTTACATTGGTTTCAAAGCATTTTGGCCTTATACAAGCATTTGCTGTTTTCTCTTAAACGCAACATGGGAGAAAAACCATTTCACATCACATTTGTGGGTCTTGGTCTTCAACACAATCTGTGAAAGTTTGAGCTGTCTGTGTTTGCTAGAAGAGTAGATATCACAAAGTATGCTCTTTTGTTGTTTCCATTGGTTTCAATGCATTTTGGCCTAAAACGAGCATTTGCTGTTTTCTCTGAAACGCAACATGGGAGAAAAACAATTTCACATCACATTTGTGGGTGTTGGTCTTCAACACAATCTGAAATTTTGAGCAGTCTATTTTTGCTACAAGAGGGGATATCACAAAGTATGCTCTTTTGTTGTTTCCATTTGTTTCAATGCATTTTGGCATAAAAAGAGCATTTGCTGTTTTCTCTTAAATGCAACATTGGAGAAAAAACATTTTCATCACATTTGTGGGTCTTGGTCTTCAACACAATCTGTGAAATTTTGAGCTGTCTGTGTTTGCTAGAAGAGTAGATATTACAAAGTATGCACTTTTGTTGTTTCCATTGGTTTAAATACATTTTGGTCTAAATTGAGCATTTGATGTTTTCTCTTAAATGCAACATGGGAGAAAAAACATTTATCATCACATTTGTGGGTCTTGGTCTTCAACACAATCTGTGAAATTTTGAGCTGTCTGTGTTTGCTACAAGAGGAGATATCACAAAGTATGCTCTTTTGTTGTTTCCATTGGTTTCAATGCATTTTGGCCTAAAACGAGCATTTGCTGTTTTCTCTGAAACGCAACATGGGAGAAAAACAATTTCACATCACATTTGTGGGTGTTGGTCTTCAACACAATCTGAAATTTTGAGCAGTCTATTTTTGCTACAAGAGGGGATATCACAAAGTATGCGCTTTTGTTGTTTCCATTGGTTTCAATGCATTTTGGCCTAAAACAAGCATTTTTGCTGTTTTCTCTTAAAACGGAACATGGGAGAAAAACCATTTCACATCACATTTGTGGGTCTTGGTCTTCAACACAATCTTTGAAATCATGAGCTGTCTGTGTTTGCTACAAGAGGAGATATCACAAAGTATGCGCTTTGTTGTTTCCATTGGTTTCAATGCATTTTGGCCTAAAATGGGCATTTGCTGTTTTCTCTTAAACGCAACATGGGAGAAAAACCATTTCACAGCGTATTTGTGGGTCTTGGCCTTCAACACAATCTGTGAAATTTTGAGCTGTCTGTGTTTGCTACAAGAGGAGATATCACAAAGTAAGCGTTTTTGTTGTTTACATTGGTTTCAATGCATTTTGGCCTAAAATGAGCATTTGCTGTTTTCTCTTAAACGCAACATGGAAGAAAAACCATTTCACATCATATTTGTGGGTCTTGGCCTTCAACACAATCTGTGAAAATTTGAGCTGTCTGTGTTTGCTATAAGAGGAGATATCACAAAGTATGCACTTTTGTTGTTTCCATTTGTTTCAATGCATTTTGGCGTAAAAAGAGCATTTGCTGTTTTCTCTTAAACGCAACATGGGAGAAAATACATTTCTCATCATGTTTGTGGGTCTTGGTCTTCAACACATTCTCTGAAATTTGAGCTGTCTGTGTTTGCTACAAGAAGAGATATCACAAAGTATGCGCTTTTGTTGTTTCCATTGGTTTCAATGCATTTTGGCCTAAAACAAGCATTTTCTTTTTTATCTTAAACGCAACATGGGAGAAAAACCATTTCACATCATATTTGTGGGTCTTGGCCTTTAACACAATCTGTGAAATTTTGAGCTGTCTGTGTTTGCTACAAGAGGAGATATCACAAAGTATGCGTTTTTGTTGTTTTCTTTGGTTTCAATGCATTTTGGCGTAAAAAGAGCATTTGCTGTTTTCTCTTAAACGCAATATTGGAGAAAAAAAATTTTCATCAAATTTGTGGGTCTTGGTCTTCAACACAATCTTTAAAATTTTGAGCTGTCTGTGTTTGCTACAAGAGGAGATATCACAAAGTATGCACTAATGTTGTTTACATTGGTTTCAATGCATTTTGGCCTAAAACAAGCATTTGCTGTTTTCTCTTAAACGCAACATGGGAGAAAAACCATTTCACATCACATTTGTGGGTCTTGGTCTTCAACACAATCTGTGAAATTTTGAGCTGTCTGTGTTTGCTAGAAGAGTAGATATAACAAAGTATGCACTTTTGTTGTTTCCATTGGTTTAAATACATTTTGGTCTAAATTGAGCATTTGATGTTTTCTCTTAAACGCAACATGGGAGAAAAAACATTTATCATCACATTTGTGGGTCTTGGTCTTCAACACAATCTGTGAAATTTTGAGCTGTCTGTGTTTGCTACAAGAGGAGATATCACAAAGTATGCACTCTTGTTGTTTCCATTGGTTTCAATGCATTTTTGCCTAAAATGAGCATTTGCTGTTTTCTCTTAAACGCAACATGGAAGAAAAACTATTTCACATCACATTTGTGGGTCTTGGTCTTCAACACATTCGGTGAAATTTTGAGCTGTCTGTATTTGCTACAAGAGGAGATATCACAAAGTATGTGCTTTTGTTGTTTCCATTGGTTTCAATGCATTTTGGCCTAAAACGAGCATATGCTGTTTTCTCTTAAATGCAACATGGGAGAAAAACCATTTCACAACATGTTTGTGGGTCTTGGCCTTCAACACAATCTGTGAAATTTTGAGCTGTCTATGTTTGCTGCAAGAGGAGATATCACAAAGTATGCTCTTTTGTTGTTTCCATTGGTTTCAATGCATTTTGGCCTAAAACGAGCATTTGCTGTTTTCTCTGAAATGCAACATGGGAGAAAAACAATTTCACATCACATTTGTGGGTGTTGGTCTTCAACACAATCTGAAATTTTGAGCAGTCTATTTTTGCTACAAGAGGGGATATCACAAAGTATGCGCTTTTGTTGTTTCCATTGGTTTCAATGCATTTTGGATTAAAACAAGCATTTTTGCTGTTTTCTCTTAAAACGGAACATGGGAGAAAAACCATTTCACATCACATTTGTGGGTCTTGGTCTTCAACACAATCTTTGAAATCTTGAGCTGTCTGTGTTTGCTACAAGAGGAGATATCACAAAGTATGCGCTTTTGTTGTTTCCATTGGTTTCAATGCATTTTGGCCTAAAATGGGCATTTGCTGTTTTCTCTTAAACGCAACATGGGAGAAAAACCATTTCACAGCGTATTTGTGGGTCTTGGCCTTCAACACAATCTGTGAAATTTTGAGCTGTCTGTGTTTGCTACAAGAGGAGATATCACAAAGTATGCGCTTTTGTTGTTTCCATTTGTTTCAATGCATTTTGGCGTAAAAAGAGCATTTGCTGTTTTCTCTTAAACGCAACATTGGAGAAAAAACATTTTCATCAAATTTGTGGGTCTTGGTCTTCAACACAATCTGTGAAATTTTGAGCTGTCTGTGTTTGCTACAAGACGAGATATGACAAAGTAAGCGTTTTTGTTGTTTACATTGGATTCAATGCATTTTGGCCTAAAATGAGCATTTGCTATTTTCTCTTAAACGCAACATGGAAGAAAAACCATTTCACATCATATTTGTGGGACTTGGCCTTCAACACAATCTGTGAAAATTTGAGCTGTCTGTGTTTGCTATAAGAGGAGATATCACAAAGTATGCACTTTTGTTGTTTCCATTTGTTTCAATGCATTTTGGTGTAAAAAGAGCATTTGCTGTTTTCTCTTAAACGCAACATTGGAGAAAAAACATTTTCATCAAATTTGTGGGTCTTGGTCTTCAACACAATCTTTAAAATTTTGAGCTGTCTGTGTTTGCTACAAGAGGAGATATCACAAAGTATGCACTAATGTTGTTTACATTGGTTTCAATGCATTTTTGCCTAAATCAAGCATTTGCTGTTTTCTCTTAAACGCAACATGGGAGAAAAACCATTTCACATCACATTTGTGGGTCTTGGTCTTCAACACAATCTGTGAAATTTTGAGCTGTCTGTGTTTGCTACAAGAGTAGATATTACAAAGTATGCACTTTTGTTGTTTCCATTGGTTTAAATACATTTTGGTCTAAATTGAGCATTTGATGTTTTCTCTTAAACGCAACATTGGAGAAAAAACATTTCTCATCACATTTGTTCGTCTTTGTCTTCAACACAATCTGTGAAATTTTGAGCTGTCTGTGTTTGCTACAAGAGGAGATATCACAAAGTATGCACTTTTGTTTGTTTCCATTGGTTTCAATGCATTTTGGCCTAAAATGAGCATTTGCTGTTTTCTCTTAAACGCAACATGGAAGAAAAACCATTTCACATCACATTTGTGGGTCTTGGTCTTCAACACATTCGGTGAAATTTTGAGCTGTCTGTATTTGCTACAAGAGGAGATATCACAAAGTATGTGCTTTTGTTGTTTCCATTGGTTTCAATGCATTTTGGCCTAAAACGAGCATATGCTGTTTTCTCTTAAATGCAACATGGGAGAAAAACCATTTCACAACATGTTTGTGGGTCTTGGCCTTCAACACAATCTGTGAAATTTTGAGCTGTCTATGTTTGCTGCAAGAGGAGATATCACAAAGTATGCACTTTTGTTTGTTTCCATTGGTTTCAATACATTTTGGCATAAAATGAGCATTTGCTGTTTTCTCTTAAACGCAACATGGGAGAAAAACCATTTCTCATCACGTTTGTGGGTCTTGGTCTTCAACACATTCTGTGAAATTTTGAGCTGTCTGTGTTTGCTACAAGAGGAGATATCACAAAGTATGCGCTTTTGTTGTTTCCATTGGTTTCAATGCATTTTGGCCTAAAACAAGCATTTGCTGTTTTATCTTAAACGCAACATGGGAGAAAAACCATTTCACATCATATTTGTGGGTCTTGGCCTTCAACACAATCTGTGAAATTTTGAGCTGTCTGTGTTTGCTACAAGAGGAGATATCACAAAGTATGCGTTTTTGTTGTTTCCTTTGGTTTCAATGCATTTTGGACTAAAATGAGCATTTGCTGTTTCTGTTAAACACAACATGGGAGAAAAACCATTTCACTTCAAGTTTGTGGGTCATGGTCTTCAAAACAATCAGTGAAATTTTGAGCTGTCTGTGTTTGTTACAAGAGGAGATATCACAAAGTATGCACTTATGTTTGTTTCCATTGGTTTCAATGCATTTTGGCCTAAAATGAGCATTTGCTATTTTCTCTTAAACGCAACATGGTATTAAAACAATTTCACATCAAATTTGTGGGTCTTGGTCTTCAACACAATCTGTGAAATTTTGAGCTGTCTGTGTTTGCTACAAGACGAGATATGACAAAGTAAGCGTTTTTGTTGTTTACATTGGTTTCAATGCATTTTGGCCTAAAATGAGCATTTGCTATTTTCTCTTAAATGCAACATGGGAGAAAAACCATTTCACAACATGTTTGTGGGTCTTGGCCTTCAACACAATCTGTGAAATTTTGAGCTGTCTATGTTTGCTGCAAGTGGAGATATCACAAAGTATGCACTTTTGTTTGTTTCCATTGGTTCCAATACATTTTGGCATAAAATGAGCATTTGCTGTTTTCTCTTAAACGCAACATGGGAGAAAAACCATTTCTCATCACGTTTGTGGGTCTTGGTCTTCAACACATTCTGTGACATTTTGAGCTGTCTGTGTTTGCTACAAGAGGAGATATCACAAAGTATGCACTTTTGTTGTTTCCATTGGTTTCATTGCATTTTGGCCTAAAACAAGCATTTGCTGCTTTATCTTAAACGCAACATGGGAGAAAAACCATTTCACATCATATTTGTGGGTCTTGGCCTTCAACACAATCTGTGAAATTTTGAGCTGTCTGTGTTTGCTACAAGAGGAGATATCACAAAGTATGCGTTTTTGTTGTTTCCTTTGGTTTCAATGCATTTTGGACTAAAATGAGCATTTGCTGTTTCTGTTAAACACAACATGGGAGAAAAACCATTTCACTTCAAGTTTGTGGGTCATGGTCTTCAAAACAATCAGTGAAATTTTGAGCTGTCTGTGTTTGTTACAAGAGGAGATATCACAAAGTATGCACTTATGTTTGTTTCCATTGGTTTCAATGCATTTTGGCCTAAAATGAGCATTTGCTATTTTCTCTTAAACGCAACATGGAATTAAAACAATTTCACATCAAATTTGTGGGTCTTGGTCTTCAACACAATCTGTGAAATTTTGAGCTGTCTGTGTTTGCTACAAGACGAGATATGACAAAGTAAGCGTTTTTGTTGTTTACATTGGTTTCAATGCATTTTGGCCTAAAATGAGCATTTGCTATTTTGTCTTAAACGCAACATGGAAGAAAAACCATTTCACATCATATTTGTGGGTCTTGGCCTTCAACACAATCTGTGAAAATTTGAGCTGTCTGTGTTTGCTATAAGAGGAGATATCACAAAGTATGCACTTTTGTTGTTTCCATTTGTTTCAATGCATTTTGGCGTAAAAAGAGCATTTGCTGTTTTCTCTTAAACGCAACATTGGAGAAAAAACATTTTCATCAAATTTGTGGGTCTTGGTCTTCAACACAATCTTTAAAATTTTGAGCTGTCTGTGTTTGCTACAAGAGGAGATATCACAAAGTATGCACTAATGTTGTTTACATTGGTTTCAATGCATTTTTGCCTAAAACAAGCATTTGCTGTTTTCTATTAAACGCAACATGGGAGAAAAACCATTTCACATCACATTTGTGGGTCTTGGTCTTCAACACAATCTGTGAAATTTTGAGCCGTCTGTGTTTGCTACAAGAGTAGATATTACAAAGTATGCACTTTTGTTGTTTCCATTGGTTTAAATACATTTTGGTCTAAATTGAGCATTTGATGTTTTCTCTTAAACGCAACATTGGAGAAAAAACATTTCTCATCACATTTGTTCGTCTTGGTCTTCAACACAATCTGTGAAATTTTGAGCTGTCTGTGTTTGCTACAAGAGGAGATATCACAAAGTATGCGCTTTTGTTGTTTGCATTGGTTTCAAAGCATTTTGGCCTAAAATGAGCATTTGCTGTTTTCTGTTAAACACAACATGGGAGAAAAACCATTTCACATCAAATTTGTGGGTCTTGGTCTTCAAAACAATCAGTGAAATTTTGAGCTGTCTGTGTTTGCTACAAGAGTAGATATTACAAAGTATGCACTTTTGTTGTTTCCATTGGTTTAAATACATTTTGGTCTAAATTGAGCATTTGATGTTTTCTCTTAAACGCAACATTTGAGAAAAACCATTTCACATCACATTTGTGGGTCTTGGTCTTCAACACATTCGGTGAAATTTTGAGCTGTCTGTATTTGCTACAAGAGGAGATATCACAAAGTATGTGCTTTTGTTGTTTCCATTGGTTTCAATGCATTTTGGCCTAAAACGAGCATATGCTGTTTTCTCTTAAATGCAACATGGGAGAAAAACCATTTCACAACATGTTTGTGGGTCTTGGCCTTCAATACAATCTGTGAAATTTTGAGCTGTCTATGTTTGCTGCAAGAGGAGATATCACAAAGTATGCACTTTTGTTTGTTTCCATTGGTTTCAATACATTTTGGCATAAAATGAGCATTTGCTGTTTTCTCTTAAACGCAACATGGGAGAAAAACCATTTCTCATCACGTTTGTGGGTCTTGGTCTTCAACACATTTTGTGAAATTTTGAGCTGTCTGTGTTTGCTACAAGAGGAGATATCACAAAGTATGCGCTTTTGTTGTTTCCATTGGTTTCAATGCATTTTGGCCTAAAACAAGCATTTGCTGTTTTATCTTAAACGCAACATGGGAGAAAAACCATTTCACATCATATTTGTGGGTCTTGGCCTTCAACACAATCTGTGAAATTTTGAGCTGTCTGTGTTTGCTACAAGAGGAGATATCACAAAGTATGCGTTTTTGTTGTTTCCTTTGGTTTCAATGCATTTTGGACTAAAATGAGCATTTGCTGTTTCTGTTAAACACAACATGGGAGAAAAACCATTTCACTTCAAGTTTGTGGGTCATGGTCTTCAAAACAATCAGTGAAATTTTGAGCTGTCTGTGTTTGTTACAAGAGGAGATATCACAAAGTATGCACTTATGTTTGTTTCCATTGGTTTCAATGCATTTTGGCCTAAAATGAGCATTTGCTATTTTCTCTTAAACGCAACATGGAATTAAAACAATTTCACATCAAATTTGTGGGTCTTGGTCTTCAACACAATCTGTGAAATTTTGAGCTGTCTGTGTTTGCTACAAGACGAGATATGACAAAGTAAGCGTTTTTGTTGTTTACATTGGTTTCAATGCATTTTGGCCTAAAATGAGCATTTGCTATTTTGTCTTAAACGCAACATGGAAGAAAAACCATTTCACATCATATTTGTGGGTAATGCTTTTTTATTAAAATCTTGCAACGCATGAATAAATAAATAATACATAAAATTTGCATTGCGAAACAAATAAGCTTGCTACATACAAAGCATCAAGATGTCAAATATACAGGATAATATCCTCATCATAATAATTAAACATTATTAGAAAACACAGAACCTCATTCACGCCACTCATTCTTACCACCCAGACGAGACAGAGTGCCAACAACACCTCCACCAAACTATCTATATTCAAAATTAACCCCCGACCCTGAGCTACCTATCACCAACACTAACTCCATATCAGCATAGAGAAAATAAACTGAGCTGCTTAGGCATATGTAAAACCATTCTTCAAAACGAAACAAAGTCCAAAAAACTACCCGAAAAATGTGAAAGAACAGGAAGCACCAGTATGAACGGAAGAGGCTGTCAGCCACCCACTAAGGGGGTTTCAGGTGTCTCCACCTCCTTGACCACCCAACGGCATCCAACCTCCTCCTGTCCATTTCCATCAGACTTCCAACCTCGTGAAGAATGAAACGCGCCACCACCTCACAGGGAAGGATTTTACTTCTAGTCATTACTAAACACCGTGCACTCCACGTGTGATATCTGACCACTAAGCTAACTATAAAAATAGTGACCAAATCATAACGCCCAAAACCTTTGAATGCCCCATAAGCCCACTCAGGGTAACTGAGCCCCGAAAGGCACGGGATGCGTAAAGCGTTTGAGACCCTTCTATAAACTTCGATGTTAAAGGAACATTCACGCAGGAAGTGGTCCATGGTCTCCTCCACCCCCAGACATTCCTCACGTGGACAACCACGATCACCGGCACTTCGCCACCTGATGTGCCCCCTAACATAGAGTCTTCCTTGGAAGGAGAGCCAGGCAAGGTCCCTATACTTCAGTGGGATTCTTTCTGAGCAAATCAAAGAGATCCCATTTGAGCAAACCTTGCCTGGGCAGTCCCTTAGTGTCAGCGGTGCGTAGAAGTGAGCCCGCAAAATGCCTTTCTCCAACTCCCTTCTAGAAAGGGTTTTGACATCACTCACTGCCACTCCCCATTGCCTTGTCACTCTCAAGCACTGAATGACATAGATCGGAAGAGCACCGGACCTGCCTCTGAAGGTTTTCACATGGCTCCCATCATACCAGAGCTCAAGGAAGGGGGACACCCAAGCCCTAAAGCTCTCTACCCACCAAGGAGGAGCCTCCAAAAATAGGCTTCCAAGATTGAGCTTAATAAAAGTTGTGGCAAAAAAGACCACTGGATTGACCATGCCAAATCCACCTTCTTTCCTTGGTCTGTAGGTTATACCTCTTTTAACAATGTTCATCCCATTCCCCCAAAACAAGAGGAAGAACAAGGATGACACTTTAGACCACAAAGACCGTGGCAAGAAACACACATAACTGACATAAAGAAATATGGGAACCAGAAAGGTTTTGCACAGGTGAACCCTTTCCCTGTAAGAGAACTGCCAAGTTCTCCAGGACTGCACTTTCCTGTTGGCTTCCTCTATCCTCCTCTCCCAATTTCGAGTGGCATAATCACCACGGTCAAATGTGATGCCTAGAATTTTGATCTGAGGACTTGCCCGGGGGAGGCTATCCGGAAGGTCAAACTCGTCGCCTTCCTCCCCCATCCAGAAAGCTTCACATTTATCTTGGTTTCCTCTGGAGCACGAGGCTTCAGAGTAGTCGGAGATCAGGTGTTCCATGCACTGCGCCTCTGCCACGGAGGACAAGACCACAGTGACATCATCCGCGTAGGCCACTACTCTCAAAGGAGCCTCTGGGCCCAGCTGCACCCCCCTCAATGCACTACAACCAATCCTCCTGACGAAGGGATCAATCGCAAACACGTATAAGAGGGGGCTCAGGGGGCATCCCTGATGGACACCAGAGTCAACCCTGAAAGCAGGACCCACCCAACCATTGACAAGCGGGAAGCTCTCGGCCTGATTGTACAGAACACGAAGCCAATTCACCACCCTCACCGGAATACCATACCATTCCAGAACAGCCCACAAGTACTTATGATTCACCCGGTCAAAAGCCTTGGACTGGTCCAATGCCAGTAAGTACTTACCCCACCTCTCAGCACGGCATCGCTCTATGGCCTCCCGGACGCCAAGGACAGCACTAAACGTGCTACGGCCCTTCACAGTGCAGTGCTGAGACGAGGACAGCACCAGCCCGGAAATTTCCATCAGCCGATTGAACAGTATTTTTGCCAGAATCTTTCTGTCCATATTTAGAAGAGCGATGGGGCGCCAGTTCTCAATACGGGACGGGTCCTTACCTTTTGATAGCAATATGAGGGCAGAAGACCTCATGGAGGGAGGGAGCAATCCCTCACCCAGGCACTCATTATATACTTCCATGAGGTGGGGAGCCAAGATGTCCCTGAAAGCTTTAAAGAATTCGGATGTCAAACCATCCGGTCCTGGAGATTTTTTTTTAGACAAGCCGTCTATAGCTCTCTTGACTTCTTCTGTTGTCACATCGCTGCCCAAGGAGTCAAAAGAGGCATCAAGCTTCACAAGCCCCGGTGTCCCCCTCAGAAAAGACTCCATCCTCTCACTAATGAGTGGCTGCTCAGACAGAAGGTCGGAGTAAAAGGACCCGATGACTCCCAAGATACCCTCCCTGTCCTCACAGAGAGTACCCAGTTCATCATACAGGCCCCTAACCTCCCTCAAATCGACCGATTTCCTGCAACTCTGGTAAGGATCAGGCGAGTGGTATTTACCATAATCCCTCTCCAGAACCAAGGAAGCCAGACGATCGTACTGAAGCTCCCTCAGCTGAGCTTTCACCCGGGAGATATCCCCACTATCTCCACCCTCAGAGATCAAGAAATCTAGTTTCTTTCTCAAGCTCTGGTAGACGCACCGTTTTCTCAAGTTTTTATGAGCTATAAGCCTCTGAAAAAACCTCCGAGTTCTTTTTTTGCACTCTTCCCACCACTCAGATCTAGTCCAACCAGCCTCCAGAAGTGTCTCCTGTAGTTGAAAGAAGTCCCTAAAGGACTGGCTAACACTCTCCTCCTTCAGAAGTTCAGAGTTCAAAAGCCAAAGGCCCCGCCCTTTCTGAGGGGTTTCTGAGGCATTCAACGCGACACTCAGACAAACATGATCGGAAAATTCTACTGCCCTTGCCTCAGGAGGCAAAGTTTTCAAACTTTCCTTAACAAAAAACCTATCTATCCTAGACCTACGACTACCACAAAAGTATGTGTACCCCGTGAGGTCTGGACTATGGCGAATATGCACATCGACCAGGCCAGCTTCCCTAATCATGCTAACTAAGAACCTAGCATCATAGCCCAGGGTTGACTTTGCACCCCCCCTGTCTTTGGGCCTCACGATGGTATTAAAGTCACCACCAAAGACAACTTGCCGGGCTGTAAAAAGGAATGGCTTTATCAGCCCAAAGAGGCACTTCCTATCCCAGGCCGACTGCGGTCCATAGATGTTGATCAACCTGAGATCATGCCCCCTTAGGCTAATATCCAAAACCATACACCTACCTACCTGTAGCTCCATAATCTTGTGCACAGTTACCATGCCGGAAAAAAGTACCGCCACCCCACCGTACGGCTCGGCCGCAAGCGACCAGAAGGACGGACCACGCCTCCACTGGCTTTTGGCCCTGCGAAGTGTGGACAAATCCCCTATTCTGGTCTCTTGCAAAAACAAAAAATCAACATCAATTGTGTTGAAAAAAGAAAAGGCCATATAGCGAGCACGCTCGGAAAGAACGGAAGCCACATTAATGGTGGCACATCGTATAGGATGGGGATCCATAATTCCAGATTATAGAGGTAGGACTCCATCTTACTTTCTCTTTGCCTGTTGAGCAGACTCCTCCCCAGAGGAACCTGTTCTTTTGCAGGTGATCCCAAAAGGAAGCACCCCATCAGACGGCAAGACAACCTCTTCCAAACCACCCACCACCACATCCACACCAACAGAAACCATTGAGGCCTCGGCCTCAACCTGCAGGCTACCGCGCCCACCAACACCCTTAGCCTCTGGGGAAGGACCCGGGTCCGGATCTGGAGGTTTTGGTATAGCTGTACCCTCAGACCGAGTCCCGGGAGGATGCATCTCCCCAGGAGCCACTAAAGGGTCAGAAGCATCTGGGGCCAACTCAGGGGTTTCTTCCACACACTCTACCTCCTCCGAAAACACCCCACTCTGCCCCTCTGCAGGCTTATCCACCACCACTGCCTTATCTCCTAGCTCCATCCCCGCTAAATCCCACTCTGGGCTTTCAGTGCCCGATCTCTTCCCCGCTCCTCCAGCCTTGCCCTCCTTCGCCCTTTTCTTCCTCCTTTCCCTAGGCTGCGCTCCCGCTGCTGCCTCTCCAAAGGTTGACTTTTTCCCAACCTTTCTTCCCACGACTTTGTTGGGGACAAAGACAAGCTCCTCACCATCCCCCCTTACCACCTCCCCCTCCTCCTTCTCCTCTTCGTCCGAGGTATTAAAATAGAATCTATTAGATAGAGTGACCTTCTCTCCTGTATGCCTTAGCTTTTTTTTCCTCTTTTTCTTTCCCACCTCGACCACCGTAAAGGGAGCATCTTTCTCACCAGCATCTTTACCTGGTGCAATTTCACACCCAGTGGTACTGGCTGCAGGAACCTTGGTTTTTCCTACACCTTCCGGCTCACCCTCTCCTGGTCTCTCCCCATTCCTCTCCATTGCGGTTTCAAAGCCTGCATCCTCACCGCTCACCTGCCCGCTAGTCAAACCACCCCCCACCTCTTCCTGCCTATCCCCCACAACAACTGTCACCCCTAAGCCTTCGTTGTGGGCTGCAGACGGGCAGCGGCTGTAAGGATGACCCACCTTTCCACAGAGGTTACACCTGACCTGCCTGCAATCTTTGGATATGTGCCCTAACCCACTGCACAGCGAGCACTTAATTGCCGTGCAGTCATTAGAAAAATGCCGGAAATCCCCACATTTGTGGCAGACCTTCGGCTGCCCAGGGTAAAATACCTGGATTTTGTCACGTCCTATAAAGGCTGCTGCCGGGATGTGCTTCACTTCAATGCCAACCTGGTGTAACCTGACAAAAATGGAATAGGCACCACCCCATACACCTTTAGTGTAGTCAAACTTCTCCAAGTGGGGAGAAAATACCACACAGTGTCGCGAGAGCCAGAATAGAATATCTGCCTCCGGCAATGACTCATTCCGGACAAGGATAGTCACCTTCGCCCTGTCCTGACGCGACACCACCAGAGACCTATACCTACAATATGGCTCTATCCCCTTTTTCTCCTCCCACCTACCACTAAAGGCTTGCAGGCCCCTCAAGGACATGAAGCTAAGATCATAATCCGGAGTTCTCACCGGGTGAATGCAAGCGAACAAATCACCCGGCGAGAACCCCAGAGAAAAAACCATGCCCAGGAAGGCGGCCTTTCCAGGCGGCTCACCGCCTCCAACCCACTTCAATTGTACCACATTGCGCCTTTTAATAGGTGCCCCTCCACCACTTCTAATCATCGGGACAACCGGCGCCCTGCCCAATACAACATTGGCGTAAGAGGAGGGACCCGGTCTAGGCAGGGTCGAAGGGCCAGCTACGGGCAACGCTAAAGCGGGCACAGGACCCGAACCTACACCCACACCAGAACCTTCACCAACATTCTCCCTCACCCCTGCCTGCCTGGCCAGATCAGCTTTTATTATGTCCACCGCTGCCAAGGACCTAGCAGGAACACTGATCCCTCCAAATATAGTGTCGACCACTGCCAGCTGGCCCTTATCAAGGGCTGACCTATGCAGTCCAGGAAGTCCTTGTGCCATCTGTGGCACTGCTTTAGGTGTGATGACAGCAGACCTCTCCAATGCCTCCACCTCCATGGCAATCGCCACCATCTGGGCTTCAGAGTCCCCAATTGTGGCCTCTCCAAAATGGCCGCCGCCACCAACTGGAGACACATTCGGCAGATTTTGCTTTCCACCGCCCTGGACTCCAACAACATGGCCGCCGCCTGATGACGGCCCGACACGCTGCTGCACTTCCTCGGCAGGACCTCCCACTACACCAATAGTAGTGTCGGGGCCTACAGGCACCCGGGGATGATCCACCTCAGTGCCTCCACCACCGGTCAGCACCGGCCCTACCGACGCAGCCTTCGGGGGTGAGACCTGAGCCGCCGCATCGCAGGAAGCTATAGCGTTTGTCCCGGCAACGGCGTCAGCCGCTACCATGGGAACCGCCACGCCCCCCGCTCCAGCACAGCCCGGCTCTGCCCCCAGGAGAGACACCTCCCCTT
Source organism: Taudactylus pleione (assembly GCA_031769625.1). Taxonomy (NCBI): domain Eukaryota; kingdom Metazoa; phylum Chordata; class Amphibia; order Anura; family Myobatrachidae; genus Taudactylus; species Taudactylus pleione. Next base: position 391,811 of record JAUIMM010001932.1, on the reverse strand, counting down.
GCCCATACTCCGCAACCACCGGCGCCATCTTTGAAAGTCCTCCGGCCGCCACCCCGCCGGGCGCCATCTTGGGACTCCTGGCCAATAAGACCACCGCTTCCTCCTTCAATTCCACGTCACCAGCCCCACGGGAATCGGGCATCGCCGGCCTCGCATCCTCCGGGCGTCCAGCCACCTCCGACTCTGCAGCAGCGGCCTCAACAGCGCCCGAACACGGACCATCCTCAGCTACTCCGGCAGGTCCTGGAACGAAAACCGGAGCTCCCGCAGCCGCATCAGAGCCAGGTAAGGTCTTTGGCTTTTTCTCCTCCTCACGCAGCTGAGAGATTCTCCCTCTCAGCCTCTCCACCTTTCTTCCCAGGTCCTCAATCTCCATACTAAGGATAGGCTTCTGCCAGCTCCTAGCAGTATGTCTTTTGTTTTTTTTTACTGAGATCCAGGCCTGAGCCCGCCGGACCTCACGCTTGAGCTCATCTGGCCCTAGGCCTAGGAACTCTTCCTCCGTCTCATCACTCTCCCCCTCCGCCTCACTGCAGCTCCCCTGGCTCAGCACAGATTCACCGCTGGACAACCCCGCGTCCTGGTCCTGGCCATCGGCACAAAGAGCCTCCTCCTCACCGTCCAGACTGGTAAGCACCTTGCTCCCCAGGGTTACTTCACCCAGGGGACCAGCCTCCTCCGGTTTGGAGACTCCCTCCAACACTGCCGGGCCTGCAAACACCAGGTCACCGCTGGCCTCTCTGGAGGAGAGCTGGGTTAATAGCACCACAGCCCTCCTCAGACCAGGATCGCTAGGCCCACCACCAGGCCCTCCTCCAGGACCAGAAGCCTGGGGATCGCCATCATCCTCCTCCCCAGGAGGGTCCATCCTCTGCTGGGGGAAACGCTCAGGAGAGACCACTGGCTTCAAATACTACCAGAGGCCTGGGAGCTCTGAAATGGGTGACCTCTCGCCGAGGGATTCAACACAATCTGTGAAATTTCGAGCTGTCTGTGTTTGCTACAAGAGTAGATATTACAAAGTATGCACTTTTGTTGTTTCCATTGGTTTAAATACATTTTGGTCTAAATTGAGCATTTGATGTTTTCTCTTAAACACAACATTGGAGAAAAAACATTTCTCATCACATTTGTGGGTCTTGGTCTTCAACACAATCTGTGAAATTTTGAGCTGTCTGTGTTTGCTACAAGAGTAGATATTACAAAGTATGCACTTTTGTTGTTTCCATTGGTTTAAATACATTTTGGTCTAAATTGAGCATTTGATGTTTTCTCTTAAACACAACATTGGAGAAAAAACATTTCTCATCACATTTGTGGGTCTTGGTCTTCAACACAATCTGTGATATTTTGAGCTGTCTGTGTTTGCTACAAGAGGAGATATCACAAAGTATGCGCTTTTGTTGTTTGCATTGGTTTCAAAGCATTTTGTCCTAAAATGAGCATTTGCTGTTTTCTCTTAAACGCAACATTGGAGAAAAAACATTTTCATCAAATGTGTGGGTCTTGGTCTTCAACACAATCTTTAAAATTTTGAGCTGTCTGTGTTTGCTACAAGAGGAGATATCACAAAGTATGCACTAATGTTGTTTACATTGGTTTCAATGCATTTTGGCCTAAAACAAGCATTTGCTGTTTTCTCTTAAACGCAACATGGGAGAAAAACCATTTCACATCAAATTTGTGGGTCTTGGTCTTCAACATGATCTGTGAAATTTTGAGCTGTCTGTGTTTGCTACAAGAGGAGATATCACAAAGTATGCGCTTTTGCTGTTTCCATTGGTTTCAATGCATTTTGGCCTTAAATGAGCATTTGCTGTTTTCTGTTAAACACAACATGGGAGAAAAACCATTTCACATCAAATTTGTGGGTCTTGGTCTTCAACACAATCTGTGAAATTTTGAGCTGTCTGTATTTGCTACAAGACGAGATATGACAAAGTAAGCGTTTTTGTTGTTTACATTGGTTTCAATGCATTTTGGCCTAAAATGAGCATTTACTATTTTCTCTTAAACGCAACATGGAAGAAAAACCATTTCACATCATATTTGTGGGTCTTGGCCTTCAACACAATCTGTGAAAATTTGAGCTGTCTGTGTTTGCTATAAGAGGAGATATCACAAAGTATGCACTTTTGTTTCCATTTGTTTCAATGCATTTTGGCATAAAAAGAGCATTTGCTGTTTTCTCTTAAATGCAACATTGGAGAAAAAACATTTTCATCAAATTTGTGGGTCTTGGTCTTCAACACAATCTTTAAAATTTTGAGCTGTCTGTGTTTGCTACAAGAGGAGATATCACAAAGTATGCACTAATGTTGTTTACATTGGTTTCAATGCATTTTAGCCTAAAACAAGCATTTGCTGTTTTCTCTTAAACGCAACATGGGAGAAAAACCATTTCACATCACATTTGTGGGTCTTGGTCTTCAACACAATCTGAGAAATTTTGAGCTGTCTGTGTTTGCTACAAGAGTAGATATTACAAAGTATGCACTTTTGTTGTTTCCATTGGTTTAAATACATTTTGGTCTAAATTGAGCATTTGATGTTTTCTCTTAAACACAACATTGGAGAAAAAACATTTCTCATCACATTTGTGGGTCTTGGTCTTCAACACAATCTGTGATATTTTGAGCTGTCTGTGTTTGCTACAAGAGGAGATATCACAAAGTATGCGCTTTTGTTGTTTGCATTGGTTTCAAAGCATTTTGTCCTAAAATGAGCATTTGCTGTTTTCTCTTAAATGCAACATTGGAGAAAAAACATTTTCATCAAATGTGTGGGTCTTGGTCTTCAACACAATCTTTAAAATTTTGAGCTGTCTGTGTTTGCTACAAGAGGAGATATCACAAAGTATGCACTAATGTTGTTTACATTGGTTTCAATGCATTTTGTCCTAAAATGAGCATTTGCTGTTTTCTGTTAAACACAACATGGGAGAAAAACCATTTCACATCAAATTTGTGGGTCTTGGTCTTCAACATGATCTGTGAAATTTTGAGCTGTCTGTGTTTGCTACAAGAGGAGATATCACAAAGTATGCACTTTTGTTTGTTTCCATTGGTTTCAATGCTTTTTGTCCTAAAACGAGCATATGTTGTTTTCTCTTAAATGCAACATGGGAGAAAAAACATTTCTCATCACATTTGTGGATCTTGGTCTTCAACACAATCTGAAATTTTGAGCTGTCTATGTTTGTTGCAAGAGGAGATATCACAAAGTATGCACTTTTGTTGTTTCCATTTGTTTCAATGCATTTTGGCGTAAAAAGAGCATTTGCTGTTTTCTCTTAAACGCAACATTGGAGAAAAAACATTTTCATCAAATTTGTGGGTCTTGGTCTTCAACACAATCTTTAAAATTTTGAGCTGTCTGTGTTTGCTACAAGAGGAGATATCACAAAGTATGCACTAATGTTGTTTACATTGGTTTCAATGTATTTTTGCCTAAAACAAGCATTTGCTGTTTTCTCTTAAACGCAACATGGGAGAAAAACCATTTCACATCACATTTGTGGGTCTTGGTCTTCAACACAATCTGTGAAATTTTGAGCTGTCTGTGTTTGCTACAAGAGTAGATATTACAAAGTATGCACTTTTGTTGTTTCCATTGGTTTAAATACATTTTGGTCTAAATTGAGCATTTGATGTTTTCTCTTAAACGCAACATTGGAGAAAAAACATTTCTCATCACATTTGTTCGTCTTGGTCTTCAACACAATCTGTGAAATTTTGAGCTGTCTGTGTTTGCTACAAGAGGAGATATCACAAAGTATGCGCTTTTGTTGTTTGCATTGGTTTCAAAGCATTTTGGCCTAAAATGAGCATTTGCTGTTTTCTGTTAAACACAACATGGGAGAAAAACCATTTCACATCAAATTTGTGGGTCTTGGTCTTCAACACAATCTGTGAAATTTTGAGCTGTCTGTGTTTGCTACAAGAGGAGATATCACAAAGTATGCACTTTTGTTTGTTTCCATTGGTTTCAATGCATTTTGGCCTAAAATGAGCATTTGCTGTTTTCTCTTAAACGCAACATGGAAGAAAAACCATTTCACATCACATTTGTGGGTCTTGGTCTTCAACACATTCGGTGAAATTTTGAGCTGTCTGTGTTTGCTACAAGAGGAGATATCACAAAGTATGTGCTTTTGTTGTTTCCATTGGTTTCAATGCATTTTGGCCTAAAACGAGCATATGCTGTTTTATCTTAAACGCAACATGGGAGAAAAACCATTTCACAACATGTTTGTGGGTCTTGGCCTTCAACACAATCTGTGAAATTTTGAGCTGTCTATGTTTGCTGCAAGAGGAGATATCACAAAGTATGCACTTTTGTTTGTTTCCATTGGTTTCAATACATTTTGGCATAAAATGAGCATTTGCTGTTTTCTCTTAAACGCAACATGGGAGAAAAACCATTTCTCATCACGTTTGTGGGTCTTGGTCTTCAACACATTCTGTGAAATTTTGAGCTGTCTGTGTTTGCTACAAGAGGAGATATCACAAAGTATGCACTTTTGTTGTTTCCATTGGTTTCAATGCATTTTGGCCTAAAACAAGCATTTGCTGTTTTATCTTAAACGCAACATGGGAGAAAAACCATTTCACATCATATTTGTGGGTCTTGGCCTTCAACACAATCTGTGAAATTTTGAGCTGTCTGTGTTTGCTACAAGAGGAGATATCACAAAGTATGCGTTTTTGTTGTTTCCTTTGGTTTCAATGCATTTTGGACTAAAATGAGCATTTGCTGTTTCTGTTAAACACAACATGGGAGAAAAACCATTTCACTTCAAGTTTGTGGGTCATGGTCTTCAAAACAATCAGTGAAATTTTGAGCTGTCTGTGTTTGTTACAAGAGGAGATATCACAAAGTATGCACTTATGTTTGTTTCCATTGGTTTCAATGCATTTTGGCCTAAAATGAGCATTTGCTATTTTCTCTTAAATGCAACATGGAAGAAAAACAATTTCACATCAAATTTGTGGGTCTTGGTCTTCAACACAATCTGTGAAATTTTGAGCTGTCTGTGTTTGCTACAAGACGAGATATGACAAAGTAAGCGTTTTTGTTGTTTACATTGGTTTCAATGCATTTTGGCCTAAAATGAGCATTTGCTATTTTCTCTTAAACGCAACATGGAAGAAAAACCATTTCACATCATATTTGTGGGTCTTGGCCTTCAACACAATCTGTGAAAATTTGAGCTGTCTGTGTTTGCTATAAGAGGAGATATCACAAAGTATGCACTTTTGTTGTTTCCATTTGTTTCAATGCATTTTGGCGTAAAAAGAGCATTTGCTGTTTTCTCTTAAACGCAACATTGGAGAAAAAACATTTTCATCAAATTTGTGGGTCTTGGTCTTCAACACAATCTTTAAAATTTTGAGCTGTCTGTGTTTGCTACAAGAGGAGATATCACAAAGTATGCACTAATGTTGTTTACATTGGTTTCAATGCATTTTTGCCTAAAACAAGCATTTGCTGTTTTCTATTAAACGCAACATGGGAGAAAAACCATTTCACATCACATTTGTGGGTCTTGGTCTTCAACACAATCTGTGAAATTTTGAGCCGTCTGTGTTTGCTACAAGAGTAGATATTACAAAGTATGCACTTTTGTTGTTTCCATTGGTTTAAATACATTTTGGTCTAAATTGAGCATTTGATGTTTTCTCTTCAACGCAACATTGGAGAAAAAACATTTCTCATCACATTTGTGGGTCTTGGTCTTCAACACAATCTGTGAAATTTTGAGCTGTCTGTGTTTGCTACATGAGGAGATATCACAAAGTATGCGCTTTTGTTGTTTGCATTGGTTTCAAAGCATTTTGGCCTAAAATGAGCATTTGCTGTTTTCTGTTAAACACAACATGGGAGAAAAACCATTTCACATCAAATTTGTGGGTCTTGGTCTTCAAAACAATCAGTGAAATTTTGAGCTGTCTGTGTTTGCTACAAGAGGAGATATCACAAAGTATGCACTTTTGTTTGTTTCCATTGGTTTCAATGCATTTTGGCCTAAAATGAGCATTTGCTGTTTCTCTTAAACGCAACATGGAAGAAAAACCATTTCACATCAAATTTGTGGGTCTTGGTCTTCAACACATTCGGTGAAATTTTGAGCTGTCTGTATTTGCTACAAGAGGAGATATCACAAAGTATGTGCTTTTGTTGTTTCCATTGGTTTCAATGCATTTTGGCCTAAAACGAGCATATGCTGTTTTCTCTTAAATGCAACATGGGAGAAAAACCATTTCACAACATGTTTGTGGGTCTTGGCCTTCAACACAATCTGTGAAATTTTGAGCTGTCTGTGTTTGCTACAAGAGGAGATATCACAAAGTATGCGCTTTTGTTGTTTCCATTGGTTTCAATGCATTTTGGCCTAAAATGAGCATTTGCTGTTTTCTGTTAAACACAACATGGGAGAAAAACCATTTCACATCAAATTTGTGGGTCTTGGTCTTCAACACAATCTGTGAAATTTTGAGCTGTCTGTGTTTGCTACAAGACGACATATGACAAAGTAAGCGTTTTTGTTGTTTACATTGGTTTCAATGCATTTTTGCCTAAAATGAGCATTTGCTGTTTTCTCTTAAACGCAACATGGAAGAAAAACCATTTCACATCATATTTGTTGGTCTTGGCCTTCAACACAATCTGTGAAAATTTGAGCTGTCTGTGTTTGCTATAAGAGGAGATATCACAAAGTATGCACTTTTGTTGTTTCCATTTGTTTCAATGCATTTTGGTGTAAAAAGAGCATTTGCTGTTTTCTCTTAAACGCAACATTGGAGAAAAAACATTTTCATCAAATTTGTGGGTCTTGGTCTTCAACACAATCTTTAAAATTTTGAGCTGTCTGTGTTTGCTACAAGAGGAGATATCACAAAGTATGTACTAATGTTGTTTACATTGGTTTCAAAGCATTTTGGCCTTATACAAGCATTTGCTGTTTTCTCTTAAACGCAACATGGGAGAAAAACCATTTCACATCACATTTGTGGGTCTTGGCCTTCAACACAATCTGTGAAATTTTGAGCTGTCTGTGTTTGCTACAAGAGGAGATATCACAAAGTATGCGCTTTTGCTGTTTCCATTGTTTTCAATGCATTTTGGCCTTAAATGAACATTTGCTGTTTTCTGTTAAACACAACATGGGAGAAAAACCATTTCACATCAAATTTGTGAGTCTTGGTCTTCAACACAATCTGTGAAATTTTGAGCTGTCTGTATTTGCTACAAGACGAGATATGACAAAGTAAGCGTTTTTGTTGTTTACATTGGTTTCAATGCATTTTGGCCTAAAATGAGCATTTACTATTTTCTCTTAAACGCAACATGGAAGAAAAACCATTTCACATCATATTTGTGGGTCTTGGCCTTCAACACAATCTGTGAAAATTTGAGCTGTCTGTGTTTGCTATAAGAGGAGATATCACAAAGTATGCACTTTTGTTGTTTCCATTGGTTTCAATGCATTTTGGCATAAAAAGAGCATTTGCTGTTTTCTCTTAAACGCAACATTGGAGAAAAAACATTTTCATCAAATTTGTGGGTCTTGGTCTTCAACACAATCTTTAAAATTTTGAGCTGTCTGTGTTTGCTACAAGAGGAGATATCACAAAGTATGCACTAATGTTGTTTACATTGGTTTCAATGCATTTTAGCCTAAAACAAGCATTTTGCTGTTTTCTCTTAAACGCAACATGGGAGAAAAACCATTTCACATCACATTTGTGGGTCTTGGTCTTCAACACAATCTGTGAAATTTTGAGCTGTCTGTGTTTGCTACAAGAGTAGATATTACAAAGTATGCACTTTTGTTGTTTCCATTGGTTTAAATACATTTTGGTCTAAATTGAGCATTTGATGTTTTCTCTTAAACACAACATTGGAGAAAAAACATTTCTCATCACATTTGTGGGTCTTGGTCTTCAACACAATCTGTGAAATTTTGAGCTGTCTGTGTTTGCTACAAGAGGAGATATCACAAAGTATGCGCTTTTGTTGTTTGCATTGGTTTCAAAGCATTTTGTCCTAAAATGAGCATTTGCTGTTTTCTCTTAAACGCAACATTGGAGAAAAAACATTTTCATCAAATTTGTGGGTCTTGGTCTTCAACACAATCTTTAAAATTTTGAGCTGTCTGTGTTTGCTACAAGAGGAGATATCACAAAGTATGCACTAATGTTGTTTACATTGGTTTCAATGCATTTTGGCCTAAAACAAGCATTTGCTGTTTTCTCTTAAACGCAACATGGGAGAAAAACCATTTCACATCACATTTGTGTGTCTTGGTCTTCAACACAATCTGTGAAATTTTGAGCTGTCTGTGTTTGCTACAAGAGTAGATATTACAAAGTATGCACTTTTGTTGTTTCCATTGGTTTAAATACATTTTGGTCTAAATTGAGCATTTGATGTTTTCTCTTAAACGCAACATTGGAGAAAAAACATTTCTCATCACATTTGTGGGTCTTGGACTTCAACACAATCTGTGAAATTTTGAGCTGTCTGTGTTTGCTACAAGAGGAGATATCACAAAGTATGCGCTTTTGTTGTTTGCATTGGTTTCAAAGCATTTTGGCCTAAAATGAGCATTTGCTGTTTTCTGTTAAACACAACATGGGAGAAAAACCATTTCACATCAAATTTGTGGGTCTTGGTCTTCAACATGATCTGTGAAATTTTGAGCTGTCTGTGTTTGCTACAAGAGGAGATATCACAAAGTATGCACTTTTGTTTGTTTCCATTGGTTTCAATGCTTTTTGTCCTAAAACGAGCATATGTTGTTTTCTCTTAAATGCAACATGGGAGAAAAACCATTTCACAACATATTTGTGGGTCTTGGCCTTCAACACAATCTGTGAAATTTTGACCTGTCTGTGTTTGCTATAAGAGGAGATATCACAAAGTATGCGCTTTTGTTGTTTCCATTGGTTTCAATGTATTTTGGCTTAAAACGAGCATTTGCTGTTTTCTCTTAAACGCAACATTGGAGAAAAAACATTTCTCATCACATTTGTGGATCTTGGTCTTCAACACAATCTGTGAAATTTTGAGCTGTCTATGTTTGTTGCAAGAGGAGATATCACAAAGTATGCGCTTTTGTTGTTTCCATTTGTTTCAATGCATTTTGGCGTAAAAAGAGCATTTGCTGTTTTCTCTTAAACGCAACATTGGAGAAAAAACATTTTCATCAAATTTGTGGGTCTTGGTCTTCAACACAATCTTTAAAATTTTGAGCTGTCTGTGTTTGCTACAAGAGGAGATATCACAAAGTATGCACTAATGTTGTTTACATTGGTTTCAATGTATTTTTGCCTAAAACAAGCATTTGCTGTTTTCTCTTAAACGCAACATGGGAGAAAAACCATTTCACATCACATTTGTGGGTCTTGGTCTTCAACACAATCTGTGAAATTTTGAGCTGTCTGTGTTTGCTACAAGAGTAGATATTACAAAGTATGCACTTTTGTTGTTTCCATTGGTTTCAAAGCATTTTGGCCTAAAATGAGCATTTGCTGTTTTCTGTTAAACACAACATGGGAGAAAAACCATTTCACATCAAATTTGTGGGTCTTGGTCTTCAAAACAATCAGTGAAATTTTGAGCTGTCTGTGTTTGCTACAAGAGGAGATATCACAAAGTATGCACTTTTGTTTGTTTCCATTGGTTTCAATGCATTTTGGCCTAAAATGAGCATTTGCTGTTTTCTCTTAAACGCAACATGGAAGAAAAACCATTTCACATCACATTTGTGGGTCTTGGTCTTCAACACATTCGGTGAAATTTTGAGCTGTCTGTGTTTGCTACAAGAGGAGATATCACAAAGTATGTGCTTTTGTTGTTTCCATTGGTTTCAATGCATTTTGGCCTAAAACGAGCATATGCTGTTTTCTCTTAAATGCAACATGGGAGAAAAACCATTTCACAACATGTTTGTGGGTCTTGGCCTTCAACACAATCTGTGAAATTTTGAGCTGTCTGTTTGCTGCAAGAGGAGATATCACAAAGTATGCACTTTTGTTTGTTTCCATTGGTTTCAATACATTTTGGCATAAAATGAGCATTTGCTGTTTTCTCTTAAACGCAACATGGGAGAAAAACCATTTCTCATCACGTTTGTGGGTCTTGGTCTTCAACACATTCTGTGAAATTTTGAGCTGTCTGTGTTTGCTACAAGAGGAGATATCACAAAGTATGCGCTTTTGTTGTTTCCATTGGTTTCAATGCATTTTAGCCTAAAACAAGCATTTGCTGTTTTATCTTAAACGCAACATGGGAGAAAAACCATTTCACATCATATTTGTGGGTCTTGGCCTTCAACACAATCTGTGAAATTTTGAGCTGTCTGTGTTTGCTACAAGAGGAGATATCACAAAGTATGCGTTTTTGTTGTTTCCTTTGGTTTCAATGCATTTTGGACTAAAATGAGCATTTGCTGTTTCTGTTAAACACAACATGGGAGAAAAACCATTTCACTTCAAGTTTGTGGGTCATGGTCTTCAAAACAATCAGTGAAATTTTGAGCTGTCTGTGTTTGCTATAAGAGGAGATATCACAAAGTATGCACTTTTGTTGTTTCCATTTGTTTCAATGCATTTTGGCGTAAAAAGAGTATTTGCTGTTTTCTCTTAAACGCAACATTGGAGAAAAAACATTTTCATCAAATTTGTGGGTCTTGGTCTTCAACACAATCTTTAAAATTTTGAGCTGTCTGTGTTTGCTACAAGAGGAGATATCACAAAGTATGCACTAATGTTGTTTACATTGGTTTCAATGCATTTTTGCCTAAAACAAGCATTTGCTGTTTTCTATTAAACGCAACATGGGAGAAAAACCATTTCACATCACATTTGTGGGTCTTGGTATTCAACACAATCTGTGAAATTTTGAGCCGTCTGTGTTTGCTACAAGAGTAGATATTACAAAGTATGCACTTTTGTTGTTTCCATTGGTTTAAATACATTTTGGTCTAAATTGAGCATTTGATGTTTTCTCTTAAACGCAACATTGGAGAAAAAACATTTCTCATCACATTTGTGGGTCTTGGTCTTCAACACAATCTGTGAAATTTTGAGCTGTCTGTGTTTGCTACATGAGGAGATATCACAAAGTATGCGCTTTTGTTGTTTGCATTGGTTTCAAAGCATTTTGGCCTAAAATGAGCATTTGCTGTTTTCTGTTAAACACAACATGGGAGAAAAACCATTTCACATCAAATTATGGGTCTTGGTCTTCAAAACAATCAGTGAAATTTTGAGCTGTCTGTGTTTGCTACAAGAGGAGATATCACAAAGTATGCACTTTTGTTTGTTTCCATTGGTTTCAATGCATTTTGGCCTAAAATGAGCATTTGCTGTTTCTCTTAAACGCAACATGGAAGAAAAACCATTTCACATCAAATTTGTGGATCTTGGTCTTCAACACATTCGGTGAAATTTTGAGCTGTCTGTATTTGCTACAAGAGGAGATATCACAAAGTATGTGCTTTTGTTGTTTCCATTGGTTTCAATGCATTTTGGACTAAAACGAGCATATGCTGTTTTCTCTTAAACGCAACATGGAAGAAAAACCATTTCACATCATATTTGTGGGTCTTGGTCTTCAACACAATCTGTGAAATTTTGAGCTGTCTGTGTTTGCTACAAGACGAGATATGACAAAGTAAGCGTTTTTGTTGTTTACATGGTTTCAATGCATTTTGGCATAAAATGAGCATTTGCTATTTTCTCTTAAACGCAACATGGAAGAAAAACCATTTCACATCATATTTGTGGGTCTTGGCCTTCAACACAATCTGTGAAAATTTGAGCTGTCTGTGTTTGCTATAAGAGGAGATATCACAAAGTATGCACTTTTGTTGTTTCCATTTGTTTCAATGCATTTTGGCGTAAAAAGAGCATTTGCTGTTTTCTCTTAAACGCAACATTGGAGAAAAAACATTTTCATCAAATTTGTGGGTCTTGGTCTTCAACACAATCTTTAAAATTTTGAGCTGTCTGTGTTTGCTACAAGAGGAGATATCACAAAGTATGCACTAATGTTGTTTACATTGGTTTCAATGCATTTTTGCCTAAAACAAGCATTTGCTGTTTTCTATTAAACGCAACATGGGAGAAAAACCATTTCACATCACATTTGTGGGTCTTGGTCTTCAACACAATCTGTGAAATTTTGAGCCGTCTGTGTTTGCTACAAGAGTAGATATTACAAAGTATGCACTTTTGTTGTTTCCATTGGTTTAAATACATTTTGGTCTAAATTGAGCATTTGATGTTTTCTCTTCAACGCAACATTGGAGAAAAAACATTTCTCATCACATTTGTGGGTCTTGGTCTTCAACACAATCTGTGAAATTTTGAGCTGTCTGTGTTTGCTACATGAGGAGATATCACAAAGTATGTACTAATGTTGTTTACATTGGTTTCAAAGCATTTTGGCCTTATACAAGCATTTGCTGTTTTCTCTTAAACGCAACATGGGAGAAAAACCATTTCACATCACATTTGTGGGTCTTGGTCTTCAACACAATCTGTGAAATTTTGAGCTGTCTGTGTTTGCTACAAGAGGAGATATCACAAAGTATGCGCTTTTGTTGTTTCCATTGGTTTCAATGCATTTTGGCCTAAAATGAGCATTTGCTGTTTTATCTTAAACGCAACATGGGAGAAAAACCATTTCACATCGTATCTGTGGGTCTTGGCCTTCAACACAATCTGTGAAATTTTGAGCTGTCTGTGTTTGCTACAAGAGGAGATATCACAAAGTATGCGCTTTTGCTGTTTCCATTGTTTTCAATGCATTTTGGCCTTAAATGAGCATTTGCTGTTTTCTGTTAAACACAACATGGGAGAAAAACCATTTCACATCAAATTTGTGGGTCTTGGTCTTCAACACAATCTGTGAAATTTTGAGCTGTCTGTGTTTGCTACAAGAGGAGATATCACAAAGTATGCACTTTTGTTTGTTTCCATTGGTTTCAATGCTTTTTGTCCTAAAACGAGCATATGTTGTTTTCTCTTAAATGCAACATGGGAGAAAAACCATTTCACAACATATTTGTGGGTCTTGGCCTTCAACACAATCTGTGAAATTTTGACCTGTCTGTGTTTGCTATAAGAGGAGATATCACAAAGTATGCGCTTTTGTTGTTTCCATTGGTTTCAATGTATTTTGGCTTAAAACGAGCATTTGCTGTTTTCTCTTAAACGCAACATTGGAGAAAAAACATTTCTCATCACATTTGTGGATCTTGGTCTTCAACACAATCAGTGAAATTTTGAGCTGTCTATGTTTGTTGCAAGAGGAGATATCACAAAGTATGCGCTTTTGTTGTTTCCATTTGTTTCAATGCATTTTGGCGTAAAAAGAGCATTTGCTGTTTTCTCTTAAACGCAACATTGGAGAAAAAAGATTTTCATCAAATTTGTGGGTCTTGGTCTTCAACACAATCTTTAAAATTTTGAGCTGTCTGTGTTTGCTACAAGAGGAGATATCACAAAGTATGCACTAATGTTGTTTACATTGGTTTCAAAGCATTTTGGCCTAAAATGAGCATTTGCTGTTTTCTGTTAAACACAACATGGGAGAAAAACCATTTCACATCAAATTTGTGGGTCTTGGTCTTCGAAACAATCAGTGAAATTTTGAGCTGTCTGTGTTTGCTACAAGAGGAGATATCACAAAGTATGCACTTTTGTTTGTTTCCATTGGTTTCAATGCATTTTGGCCTAAAATGAGCATTTGCTGTTTTCTCTTAAACGCAACATGGAAGAAAAACCATTTCACATCACATTTGTGGGTCTTGGTCTTCAACACATTCGGTGAAATTTTGAGCTGTCTGTGTTTGCTACAAGAGGAGATATCACAAAGTATGTGCTTTTGTTGTTTCCATTGGTTTCAATGCATTTTGGCCTAAAACGAGCATATGCTGTTTTCTCTTAAATGCAACATGGGAGAAAAACCATTTCACAACATGTTTGTGGGTCTTGGCCTTCAACACAATCTGTGAAATTTTGAGCTGTCTATGTTTGCTGCAAGAGGAGATATCACAAAGTATGCACTTTTGTTTGTTTCCATTGGTTTCAATACATTTTGGCATAAAATGAGCATTTGCTGTTTTCTCTTAAACGCAACATGGGAGAAAAACCATTTCTCATCACGTTTGTGGGTCTTGGTCTTCAACACATTCTGTGAAATTTTGAGCTGTCTGTGTTTGCTACAAGAGGAGATATCACAAAGTATGCGCTTTTGTTGTTTCCATTGGTTTCAATGCATTTTAGCCTAAAACAAGCATTTGCTGTTTTATCTTAAACGCAACATGGGAGAAAAACCATTTCACATCATATTTGTGGGTCTTGGCCTTCAACACAATCTGTGAAATTTTGAGCTGTATGTGTTTGCTACAAGAGGAGATATCACAAAGTATGCGTTTTTGTTGTTTCCTTTGGTTTCAATGCATTTTGGACTAAAATGAGCATTTGCTGTTTCTGTTAAACACAACATGGGAGAAAAACCATTTCACTTCAAGTTTGTGGGTCATGGTCTTCAAAACAATCAGTGAAATTTTGAGCTGTCTGTGTTCGTTACAAGAGGAGATATCACAAAGTATGCACTTATGTTTGTTTCCATTGGTTTCAATGCATTTTGGCCTAAAATGAGCATTTGCTATTTTCTCTTAAACGCAACATGGAAGAAAAACAATTTCACATCAAATTTGTGGGTCTTGGTCTTCAACACAATCTGTGAAATTTTGAGCTGTCTGTGTTTGCTACAAGACGAGATATGACAAAGTAAGCGTTTTTGTTGTTTACATTGGTTTCAATGCATTTTGGCCTAAAATGAGCATTTGCTATTTTCTCTTAAACGCAACATGGAAGAAAAACCATTTCACATCATATTTGTGGGTCTTGGCCTTCAACACAATCTGTGAAAATTTGAGCTGTCTGTGTTTGCTATAAGAGGAGATATCACAAAGTATGCACTTTTGTTGTTTCCATTTGTTTCAATGCATTTTGGCATAAAAAGAGCATTTGCTGTTTTCTCTTAAACGCAACATTGGAGAAAAAACATTTTCATCAAATTTGTGGGTCTTGGTCTTCAACACAATCTTTAAAATTTTGAGCTGTCTGTGTTTGCTACAAGAGGAGATATCACAAAGTATGCACTAATGTTGTTTACATTGGTTTCAATGCATTTTTGCCTAAAACAAGCATTTGCTGTTTTCTATTAAATGCAACATGGGAGAAAAACCATTTCACATCACATTTGTGGGTCTTGGTCTTCAACACAATCTGTGAAATTTTGAGCCGTCTGTGTTTGCTACAAGAGTAGATATTACAAAGTATGCACTTTTGTTGTTTCCATTGGTTTAAATACATTTTGGTCTAAATTGAGCATTTGATGTTTTCTCTTAAACGCAACATTGGAGAAAAAACATTTCTCATCACATTTGTGGGTCTTGGTCTTCAACACAATCTGTGAAATTTTGAGCTGTCTGTGTTTGCTACATGAGGAGATATCACAAAGTATGCGCTTTTGTTGTTTGCATTGGTTTCAAAGCATTTTGGCCTAAAATGAGCATTTGCTGTTTTCTGTTAAACACAACATGGGAGAAAAACCATTTCACATCAAATTATGGGTCTTGGTCTTCAAAACAATCAGTGAAATTTTGAGCTGTCTGTGTTTGCTACAAGAGGAGATATCACAAAGTATGCACTTTTGTTTGTTTCCATTGGTTTCAATGCATTTTGGCCTAAAATGAGCATTTGCTGTTTCTCTTAAACGCAACATGGAAGAAAAACCATTTCACATCAAATTTGTGGATCTTGGTCTTCAACACATTCGGTGAAATTTTGAGCTGTCTGTATTTGCTACAAGAGGAGATATCACAAAGTATGTGCTTTTGTTGTTTCCATTGGTTTCAATGCATTTTGGCCTAAAACGAGCATATGCTGTTTTCTCTTAAACGCAACATGGAAGAAAAACCATTTCACATCATATTTGTGGGTCTTGGTCTTCAACACAATCTGTGAAATTTTGAGCTGTCTGTGTTTGCTACAAGACGAGATATGACAAAGTAAGCGTTTTTGTTGTTTACATTGGTTTCAATGCATTTTGGCCTAAAATGAGCATTTGCTATTTTCTCTTAAACGCAACATGGAAGAAAAACCATTTCACATCATATTTGTGGGTCTTGGCCTTCAACACAATCTGTGAAAATTTGAGCTGTCTGTGTTTGCTATAAGAGGAGATATCACAAAGTATGCGCTTTTGTTGTTTCCATTGGTTTCAATGTATTTTGGCTTAAAACGAGCATTTGCTGTTTTCTCTTAAACGCAACATTGGAGAAAAAACATTTCTCATCACATTTGTGGATCTTGGTCTTCAACACAATCTGTGAAATTTTGAGCTGTCTATGTTTGTTGCAATAGGAGATATCACAAAGTATGCGCTTTTGTTGTTTCCATTTGTTTCAATGCATTTTGGCGTAAAAAGAGCATTTGCTGTTTTCTCTTAAACGCAACATTGGAGAAAAAACATTTTCATCAAATTTGTGGGTCTTGGTCTTCAACACAATCTTTAAAATTTTGAGCTGTCTGTGTTTGCTACAAGAGGAGATATCACAAAGTATGCACTAATGTTGTTTACATTGGTTTCAATGTATTTTTGCCTAAAACAAGCATTTGCTGTTTTCTCTTAAACGCAACATGGGAGAAAAACCATTTCACATCACATTTGTGGGTCTTGGTCTTCAACACAATCTGTGAAATTTTGAGCTGTCTGTGTTTGCTACAAGAGTAGATATTACAAAGTATGCACTTTTGTTGTTTCCATTGGTTTAAATACATTTTGGTCTAAATTGAGCATTTGATGTTTTCTCTTAAACGCAACATTGGAGAAAAAACATTTCTCATCACATTTGTTCGTCTTGGTCTTCAACACATTCGGTGAAATTTTGAGCTGTCTGTGTTTGCTACAAGAGGAGATATCACAAAGTATGTGCTTTTGTTGTTTCCATTGGTTTCAATGCATTTTGGCCTAAAACGAGCATATGCTGTTTTCTCTTAAATGCAACATGGGAGAAAAACCATTTCACAACATGTTTGTGGGTCTTGGCCTTCAACACAATCTGTGAAATTTTGAGCTGTCTATGTTTGCTGCAAGAGGAGATATCACAAAGTATGCACTTTTGTTTGTTTCCATTGGTTTCAATACATTTTGGCATAAAATGAGCATTTGCTGTTTTCTCTTAAACGCAACATGGGAGAAAAACCATTTCTCATCACGTTTGTGGGTCTTGGTCTTCAACACATTCTGTGAAATTTTGAGCTGTCTGTGTTTGCTACAAGAGGAGATATCACAAAGTATGCGCTTTTGTTGTTTCCATTGGTTTCAATGCATTTTAGCCTAAAACAAGCATTTGCTGTTTTATCTTAAACGCAACATGGGAGAAAAACCATTTCACATCATATTTGTGGGTCTTGGCCTTCAACACAATCTGTGAAATTTTGAGCTGTCTGTGTTTGCTACAAGAGGAGATATCACAAAGTATGCGTTTTTGTTGTTTCCTTTGGTTTCAATGCATTTTGGACTAAAATGAGCATTTGCTGTTTCTGTTAAACACAACATGGGAGAAAAACCATTTCACTTCAAGTTTGTGGGTCATGGTCTTCAAAACAATTAGTGAAATTTTGAGCTGTCTGTGTTTGTTACAAGAGGAGATATCACAAAGTATGCACTTATGTTTGTTTCCATTGGTTTCAATGCATTTTGGCCTAAAATGAGCATTTGCTATTTTCTCTTAAACGCAACATGGAAGAAAAACAATTTCACATCAAATTTGTGGGTCTTGGTCTTCAACACAATCTGTGAAATTTTGAGCTGTCTGTGTTTGCTACAAGACGAGATATGACAAAGTAAGCGTTTTTGTTGTTTACATTGGTTTCAATGCATTTTGGCCTAAAATGAGCATTTGCTATTTTCTCTTAAACGCAACATGGAAGAAAAACCATTTCACATCATATTTGTGGGTCTTGGCCTTCAACACAATCTGTGAAAATTTGAGCTGTCTGTGTTTGCTATAAGAGGAGATATCACAAAGTATGCACTTTTGTTGTTTCCATTTGTTTCAATGCATTTTGGCGTAAAAAGAGCATTTGCTGTTTTCTCTTAAACGCAACATTGGAGAAAAAACATTTTCATCAAATTTGTGGGTCTTGGTCTTCAACACAATCTTTAAAATTTTGAGCTGTCTGTGTTTGCTACAAGAGGAGATATCACAAAGTATGCACTAATGTTGTTTACATTGGTTTCAATGCATTTTTGCCTAAAACAAGCATTTGCTGTTTTCTATTAAACGCAACATGGGAGAAAAACCATTTCACATCACATTTGTGGGTCTTGGTCTTCAACACAATCTGTGAAATTTTGAGCCGTCTGTGTTTGCTACAAGAGTAGATATTACAAAGTATGCACTTTTGTTGTTTCCATTGGTTTAAATACATTTTGGTCTAAATTGAGCATTTGATGTTTTCTCTTAAACGCAACATTGGAGAAAAAACATTTCTCATCACATTTGTGGGTCTTGGTCTTCAACACAATCTGTGAAATTTTGAGCTGTCTGTGTTTGCTACATGAGGAGATATCACAAAGTATGCGCTTTTGTTGTTTGCATTGGTTTCAAAGCATTTTGGCCTAAAATGAGCATTTGCTGTTTTCTGTTAAACACAACATGGGAGAAAAACCATTTCACATCAAATTATGGGTCTTGGTCTTCAAAACAATCAGTGAAATTTTGAGCTGTCTGTGTTTGCTACAAGAGGAGATATCACAAAGTATGCACTTTTGTTTGTTTCCATTGGTTTCAATGCATTTTGGCCTAAAATGAGCATTTGCTGTTTCTCTTAAACGCAACATGGAAGAAAAACCATTTCACATCAAATTTGTGGATCTTGGTCTTCAACACATTCGGTGAAATTTTGAGCTGTCTGTATTTGCTACAAGAGGAGATATCACAAAGTATGTGCTTTTGTTGTTTCCATTGGTTTCAATGCATTTTGGCCTAAAACGAGCATATGCTGTTTTCTCTTAAACGCAACATGGAAGAAAAACCATTTCACATCATATTTGTGGGTCTTGGTCTTCAACACAATCTGTGAAATTTTGAGCTGTCTGTGTTTGCTACAAGACGAGATATGACAAAGTAAGCGTTTTTGTTGTTTACATTGGTTTCAATGCATTTTGGCCTAAAATGAGCATTTGCTATTTTCTCTTAAACGCAACATGGAAGAAAAACCATTTCACATCATATTTGTGGGTCTTGGCCTTCAACACAATCTGTGAAAATTTGAGCTGTCTGTGTTTGCTATAAGAGGAGATATCACAAAGTATGCACTTTTGTTGTTTCCATTTGTTTCAATGCATTTTGGCGTAAAAAGAGCATTTGCTGTTTTCTCTTAAACGCAACATTGGAGAAAAAACATTTTCATCAAATTTGTGGGTCTTGGTCTTCAACACAATCTTTAAAATTTTGAGCTGTCTGTGTTTGCTACAAGAGGAGATATCACAAAGTATGCACTAATGTTGTTTACATTGGTTTCAATGCATTTTTGCCTAAAACAAGCATTTGCTGTTTTCTATTAAACGCAACATGGGAGAAAAACCATTTCACATCACATTTGTGGGTCTTGGTCTTCAACACAATCTGTGAAATTTTGAGCCGTCTGTGTTTGCTACAAGAGTAGATATTACAAAGTATGCACTTTTGTTGTTTCCATTGGTTTAAATACATTTTGGTCTAAATTGAGCATTTGATGTTTTCTCTTCAACGCAACATTGGAGAAAAAACATTTCTCATCACATTTGTGGGTCTTGGTCTTCAACACAATCTGTGAAATTTTGAGCTGTCTGTGTTTGCTACATGAGGAGATATCACAAAGTATGTACTAATGTTGTTTACATTGGTTTCAAAGCATTTTGGCCTTATACAAGCATTTGCTGTTTTCTCTTAAACGCAACAAGGGAGAAAAATCATTTCACATCACATTTGTGGGTCTTGGTCTTCAACACAATCTGTGAAATTTTGAGCTGTCTGTGTTTGCTACAAGAGGAGATATCACAAAGTATGCGCTTTTGTTGTTTCCATTGGTTTCAATGCATTTTGGCCTAAAATGAGCATTTGCTGTTTTATCTTAAACGCAACATGGGAGAAAAACCATTTCACATCGTATCTGTGGGTCTTGGCCTTCAACACAATCTGTGAAATTTTGAGCTGTCTGTGTTTGCTACAAGAGGAGATATCACAAAGTATGCGCTTTTGCTGTTTCCATTGTTTTCAATGCATTTTGGCCTTAAATGAGCATTTGCTGTTTTCTGTTAAACACAACATGGGAGAAAAACCATTTCACATCAAATTTGTGAGTCTTGGTCTTCAACACAATCTGTGAAATTTTGAGCTGTCTGTATTTGCTACAAGACGAGATATGACAAAGTAAGCGTTTTTGTTGTTTACATTGGTTTCAATGCATTTTGGCCTAAAATGAGCATTTACTATTTTCTCTTAAACGCAACATGGAAGAAAAACCATTTCACATCATATTTGTGGGTCTTGGCCTTCAACACAATCTGTGAAAATTTGAGCTGTCTGTGTTTGCTATAAGAGGAGATATCACAAAGTATGCACTTTTGTTGTTTCCGTTTGTTTCAATGCATTTTGGCATAAAAAGAGCATTTGCTGTTTTCTCTTAAACGCAACATTGGAGAAAAAACATTTTCATCAAATTTGTGGGTCTTGGTCTTCAACACAATCTTTAAAATTTTGAGCTGTCTGTGTTTGCTACAAGAGGAGATATCACAAAGTATGCACTAATGTTGTTTACATTGGTTTCAATGCATTTTAGCCTAAAGCAAGCATTTGCTGTTTTCTCTTAAATGCAACATGGGAGAAAAACCATTTCACATCACATTTGTGGGTCTTGGTCTTCAACACAATCTGTGAAATTTTGAGCTGTCTGTGTTTGCTACAAGAGTAGATATTACAAAGTATGCACTTTTGTTGTTTCCATTGGTTTAAATACATTTTGGTCTAAATTGAGCATTTGATGTTTTCTCTTAAACACAACATTGGAGAAAAAACATTTCTCATCACATTTGTGGGTCTTGGTCTTCAACACAATCTGTGAAATTTTGAGCTGTCTGTGTTTGCTACAAGAGGAGATATCACAAAGTATGCGCTTTTGTTGTTTGCATTGGTTTCAAAGCATTTTGTCCTAAAATGAGCATTTGCTGTTTTCTCTTAAACGCAACATTGGAGAAAAAACATTTTCATCAAATTTGTGGGTCTTGGTCTTCAACACAATCTTTAAAATTTTGAGCTGTCTGTGTTTGCTACAAGAGGAGATATCACAAAGTATGCACTAATGTTGTTTACATTGGTTTCAATGCATTTTGGCCTAAAACAAGCATTTGCTGTTTTCTCTTAAACGCAACATGGGAGAAAAACCATTTCACATCACATTTGTGTGTCTTGGTCTTCAACACAATCTGTGAAATTTTGAGCTGTCTGTGTTTGCTACAAGAGTAGATATTACAAAGTATGCACTTTTGTTGTTTCCATTGGTTTAAATACATTTTGGTCTAAATTGAGCATTTGATGTTTTCTCTTAAACGCAACATTGGAGAAAAAACATTTCTCATCAAATTTGTGGGTCTTGGTCTTCAACATGATCTGTGAAATTTTGAGCTGTCTGTGTTTGCTACAAGAGGAGATATCACAAAGTATGCACTTTTGTTTGTTTCCATTGGTTTCAATGCTTTTTGTCCTAAAACGAGCATATGTTGTTTTCTCTTAAATGCAACATGGGAGAAAAACCATTTCACAACATATTTGTGGGTCTTGGCCTTCAACACAATCTGTGAAATTTTGACCTGTCTGTGTTTGCTATAAGAGGAGATATCACAAAGTATGCGCTTTTGTTGTTTCCATTGGTTTCAATGCATTTTGGCGTAAAAAGAGCATTTGCTGTTTTCTCTTAAACGCAACATTGGAGAAAAAACATTTTCATCAAATTTGTGGGTCTTGGTCTTCAACACAATCTTTAAAATTTTGAGCTGTCTGTGTTTGCTACAAGAGGAGATATCACAAAGTATGCACTAATGTTGTTTACATTGGTTTCAATGTATTTTTGCCTAAAACAAGCATTTGCTGTTTTCTCTTAAACGCAACATGGGAGAAAAACCATTTCACATCACATTTGTGGGTCTTGGTCTTCAACACAATCTGTGAAATTTTGAGCTGTCTGTGTTTGCTACAAGAGTAGATATTACAAAGTATGCACTTTTGTTGTTTCCATTGGTTTAAATACATTTTGGTCTAAATTGAGCATTTGATGTTTTCTCTTAAACGCAACATTGGAGAAAAAACATTTCTCATCACATTTGTTCGTCTTGGTCTTCAACACAATCTGTGAAATTTTGAGCTGTCTGTGTTTGCTACAAGAGGAGATATCAAAAAGTTTGCGCTTTTGTTGTTTGCATTGGTTTCAAAGCATTTTGGCCTAAAATGAGCATTTGCTGTTTTCTGTTAAACACAACATGGGAGAAAAACCATTTCACAACATGTTTGTGGGTCTTGGCCTTCAACACAATCTGTGAAATTTTGAGCTGTCTATGTTTGCTGCAAGAGGAGATATCACAAAGTATGCACTTTTGTTTGTTTCCATTGGTTTCAATACATTTTGGCATAAAATGAGCATTTGCTGTTTTCTCTTAAACGCAACATGGGAGAAAAACCATTTCTCATCACGTTTGTGGGTCTTGGTCTTCAACACATTCTGTGAAATTTTGAGCTGTCTGTGTTTGCTACAAGAGGAGATATCACAAAGTATGCGCTTTTGTTGTTTCCATTGGTTTCAATGCATTTTAGCCTAAAACAAGCATTTGCTGTTTTATCTTAAACGCAACATGGGAGAAAAACCATTTCACATCATATTTGTGGGTCTTGGCCTTCAACACAATCTGTGAAATTTTGAGCTGTCTGTGTTTGCTACAAGAGGAGATATCACAAAGTATGCATTTTTGTTGTTTCCTTTGGTTTCAATGCATTTTGGACTAAAATGAGCATTTGCTGTTTCTGTTAAACACAACATGGGAGAAAAACCATTTCACTTCAAGTTTGTGGGTCATGGTCTTCAAAACAATTAGTGAAATTTTGAGCTGTCTGTGTTTGTTACAAGAGGAGATATCACAAAGTATGCACTTATGTTTGTTTCCATTGGTTTCAATGCATTTTGGCCTAAAATGAGCATTTGCTATTTTCTCTTAAACGCAACATGGAAGAAAAACAATTTCACATCAAATTTGTGGGTCTTGGTCTTCAACACAATCTGTGAAATTTTGAGCTGTCTGTGTTTGCTACAAAACGAGATATGACAAAGTAAGCGTTTTTGTTGTTTACATTGGTTTCAATGCATTTTGGCCTAAAATGAGCATTTGCTATTTTCTCTTAAACGCAACATGGAAGAAAAACCATTTCACATCATATTTGTGGGTCTTGGCCTTCAACACAATCTGTGAAAATTTGAGCTGTCTGTGTTTGCTATAAGAGGAGATATCACAAAGTATGCACTTTTGTTGTTTCCATTTGTTTCAATGCATTTTGGCGTAAAAAGAGCATTTGCTGTTTTCTCTTAAACGCAACATTGGAGAAAAAACATTTTCATCAAATTTGTGGGTCTTGGTCTTCAACACAATCTTTAAAATTTTGAGCTGTCTGTGTTTGCTACAAGAGGAGATATCACAAAGTATGCACTAATGTTGTTTACATTGGTTTCAATGCATTTTTGCCTAAAACAAGCATTTGCTGTTTTCTATTAAACGCAACATGGGAGAAAAACCATTTCACATCACATTTGTGGGTCTTGGTCTTCAACACAATCTGTGAAATTTTGAGCCGTCTGTGTTTGCTACAAGAGTAGATATTACAAAGTATGCACTTTTGTTGTTTCCATTGGTTTAAATACATTTTGGTCTAAATTGAGCATTTGATGTTTTCTCTTAAACACAACATTGGAGAAAAAACATTTCTCATCACATTTGTGGGTCTTGGTCTTCAACACAATCTGTGAAATTTTGAGCTGTCTGTGTTTGCTACATGAGGAGATATCACAAAGTATGCGCTTTTGTTGTTTGCATTGGTTTCAAAGCATTTTGGCCTAAAATGAGCATTTGCTGTTTTCTGTTAAACACAATATGGGAGAAAAACCATTTCACATCAAATGATGGGTCTTGGTCTTCAAAACAATCAGTGAAATTTTGAGCTGTCTGTGTTTGCTACAAGAGGAGATATCACAAAGTATGCACTTTTGTTTGTTTCCATTGGTTTCAATGCATTTTGGCCTAAAATGAGCATTTGCTGTTTCTCTTAAACGCAACATGGAAGAAAAACCATTTCACATCAAATTTGTGGATCTTGGTCTTCAACACATTCGGTGAAATTTTGAGCTGTCTGTATTTGCTACAAGAGGAGATATCACAAAGTATGTGCTTTTGTTGTTTCCATTGGTTTCAATGCATTTTGGCCTAAAACGAGCATATGCTGTTTTCTCTTAAATGCAACATGGGAGAAAAACCATTTCACAACATGTTTGTGGGTCTTGGCCTTCAACACAATCTGTGAAATTTTGAGCTGTCTATGTTTGCTGCAAGAGGAGATATCACAAAGTATGCACTTTTGTTTGTTTCCATTGGTTTCAATACATTTTGGCATAAAATGAGCATTTGCTGTTTTCTCTTAAACGCAACATGGGAGAAAAACCATTTCTCATCACGTTTGTGGGTCTTGGTCTTCAACACATTCTGTGAAATTTTGAGCTGTCTGTGTTTGCTACAAGAGGAGATATCACAAAGTATGCGCTTTTGTTGTTTCCATTGGTTTCAATGCATTTTAGCCTAAAACAAGCATTTGCTGTTTTATCTTAAACGCAACATGGGAGAAAAACCATTTCACATCATATTTGTGGGTCTTGGCCTTCAACACAATCTGTGAAATTTTGAGCTGTCTGTGTTTGCTACAAGAGGAGATATCACAAAGTATGCATTTTTGTTGTTTCCTTTGGTTTCAATGCATTTTGGACTAAAATGAGCATTTGCTGTTTCTGTTAAACACAACATGGGAGAAAAACCATTTCACTTCAAGTTTGTGGGTCATGGTCTTCAAAACAATTAGTGAAATTTTGAGCTGTCTGTGTTTGTTACAAGAGGAGATATCACAAAGTATGCACTTATGTTTGTTTCCATTGGTTTCAATGCATTTTGGCCTAAAATGAGCATTTGCTATTTTCTCTTAAACGCAACATGGAAGAAAAACAATTTCACATCAAATTTGTGGGTCTTGGTCTTCAACACAATCTGTGAAATTTTGAGCTGTCTGTGTTTGCTACAAAACGAGATATGACAAAGTAAGCGTTTTTGTTGTTTACATTGGTTTCAATGCATTTTGGCCTAAAATGAGCATTTGCTATTTTCTCTTAAACGCAACATGGAAGAAAAACCATTTCACATCATATTTGTGGGTCTTGGCCTTCAACACAATCTGTGAAAATTTGAGCTGTCTGTGTTTGCTATAAGAGGAGATATCACAAAGTATGCACTTTTGTTGTTTCCATTTGTTTCAATGCATTTTGGCGTAAAAAGAGCATTTGCTGTTTTCTCTTAAACGCAACATTGGAGAAAAAACATTTTCATCAAATTTGTGGGTCTTGGTCTTCAACACAATCTTTAAAATTTTGAGCTGTCTGTGTTTGCTACAAGAGGAGATATCACAAAGTATGCACTAATGTTGTTTACATTGGTTTCAATGCATTTTTGCCTAAAACAAGCATTTGCTGTTTTCTATTAAACGCAACATGGGAGAAAAACCATTTCACATCACATTTGTGGGTCTTGGTCTTCAACACAATCTGTGAAATTTTGAGCCGTCTGTGTTTGCTACAAGAGTAGATATTACAAAGTATGCACTTTTGTTGTTTCCATTGGTTTAAATACATTTTGGTCTAAATTGAGCATTTGATGTTTTCTCTTAAACGCAACATTGGAGAAAAAACATTTCTCATCACATTTGTGGGTCTTGGTCTTCAACACAATCTGTGAAATTTTGAGCTGTCTGTGTTTGCTACATGAGGAGATATCACAAAGTATGCGCTTTTGTTGTTTGCATTGGTTTCAAAGCATTTTGGCCTAAAATGAGCATTTGCTGTTTTCTGTTAAACACAATATGGGAGAAAAACCATTTCACATCAAATGATGGGTCTTGGTCTTCAAAACAATCAGTGAAATTTTGAGCTGTCTGTGTTTGCTACAAGAGGAGATATCACAAAGTATGCACTTTTGTTTGTTTCCATTGGTTTCAATGCATTTTGGCCTAAAATGAGCATTTGCTGTTTCTCTTAAACGCAACATGGAAGAAAAACCATTTCACATCAAATTTGTGGATCTTGGTCTTCAACACATTCGGTGAAATTTTGAGCTGTCTGTATTTGCTACAAGAGGAGATATCACAAAGTATGTGCTTTTGTTGTTTCCATTGGTTTCAATGCATTTTGGCCTAAAACGAGCATATGCTGTTTTCTCTTAAATGCAACATGGGAGAAAAACCATTTCACAACATGTTTGTGGGTCTTGGCCTTCAACACAATCTGTGAAATTTTGAGCTGTCTATGTTTGCTGCAAGAGGAGATATCACAAAGTATGCACTTTTGTTTGTTTCCATTGGTTTCAATACATTTTGGCATAAAATGAGCATTTGCTGTTTTCTCTTAAACGCAACATGGGAGAAAAACCATTTCTCATCACGTTTGTGGGTCTTGGTCTTCAACACATTCTGTGAAATTTTGAGCTGTCTGTGTTTGCTACAAGAGGAGATATCACAAAGTATGCGCTTTTGTTGTTTCCATTGGTTTCAATGCATTTTAGCCTAAAACAAGCATTTGCTGTTTTATCTTAAACGCAACATGGGAGAAAAACCATTTCACATCATATTTGTGGGTCTTGGCCTTCAACACAATCTGTGAAATTTTGAGCTGTCTGTGTTTGCTACAAGAGGAGATATCACAAAGTATGCATTTTTGTTGTTTCCTTTGGTTTCAATGCATTTTGGACTAAAATGAGCATTTGCTGTTTCTGTTAAACACAACATGGGAGAAAAACCATTTCACTTCAAGTTTGTGGGTCATGGTCTTCAAAACAATTAGTGAAATTTTGAGCTGTCTGTGTTTGTTACAAGAGGAGATATCACAAAGTATGCACTTATGTTTGTTTCCATTGGTTTCAATGCATTTTGGCCTAAAATGAGCATTTGCTATTTTCTCTTAAACGCAACATGGAAGAAAAACAATTTCACATCAAATTTGTGGGTCTTGGTCTTCAACACAATCTGTGAAATTTTGAGCTGTCTGTGTTTGCTACAAAACGAGATATGACAAAGTAAGCGTTTTTGTTGTTTACATTGGTTTCAATGCATTTTGGCCTAAAATGAGCATTTGCTATTTTCTCTTAAACGCAACATGGAAGAAAAACCATTTCACATCATATTTGTGGGTCTTGGCCTTCAACACAATCTGTGAAAATTTGAGCTGTCTGTGTTTGCTATAAGAGGAGATATCACAAAGTATGCACTTTTGTTGTTTCCATTTGTTTCAATGCATTTTGGCGTAAAAAGAGCATTTGCTGTTTTCTCTTAAACGCAACATTGGAGAAAAAACATTTTCATCAAATTTGTGGGTCTTGGTCTTCAACACAATCTTTAAAATTTTGAGCTGTCTGTGTTTGCTACAAGAGGAGATATCACAAAGTATGCACTAATGTTGTTTACATTGGTTTCAATGCATTTTTGCCTAAAACAAGCATTTGCTGTTTTCTATTAAACGCAACATGGGAGAAAAACCATTTCACATCACATTTGTGGGTCTTGGTCTTCAACACAATCTGTGAAATTTTGAGCCGTCTGTGTTTGCTACAAGAGTAGATATTACAAAGTATGCACTTTTGTTGTTTCCATTGGTTTAAATACATTTTGGTCTAAATTGAGCATTTGATGTTTTCTCTTAAACGCAACATTGGAGAAAAAACATTTCTCATCACATTTGTGGGTCTTGGTCTTCAACACAATCTGTGAAATTTTGAGCTGTCTGTGTTTGCTACATGAGGAGATATCACAAAGTATGCGCTTTTGTTGTTTGCATTGGTTTCAAAGCATTTTGGCCTAAAATGAGCATTTGCTGTTTTCTGTTAAACACAATATGGGAGAAAAACCATTTCACATCAAATGATGGGTCTTGGTCTTCAAAACAATCAGTGAAATTTTGAGCTGTCTGTGTTTGCTACAAGAGGAGATATCACAAAGTATGCACTTTTGTTTGTTTCCATTGGTTTCAATGCATTTTGGCCTAAAATGAGCATTTGCTGTTTCTCTTAAACGCAACATGGAAGAAAAACCATTTCACATCAAATTTGTGGATCTTGGTCTTCAACACATTCGGTGAAATTTTGAGCTGTCTGTATTTGCTACAAGAGGAGATATCACAAAGTATGTGCTTTTGTTGTTTCCATTGGTTTCAATGCATTTTGGCCTAAAACGAGCATATGCTGTTTTCTCTTAAATGCAACATGGGAGAAAAACCATTTCACAACATGTTTGTGGGTCTTGGCCTTCAACACAATCTGTGAAATTTTGAGCTGTCTATGTTTGCTGCAAGAGGAGATATCACAAAGTATGCACTTTTGTTTGTTTCCATTGGTTTCAATACATTTTGGCATAAAATGAGCATTTGCTATTTTCTCTTAAACGCAACATGGGAGAAAAACCATTTCTCATCACGTTTGTGGGTCTTGGTCTTCATCACATTCTGTGAAATTTTGAGCTGTCTGTGTTTGCTACAAGAGGAGATATCACAAAGTATGCGCTTTTGTTGTTTCCATTGGTTTCAATGCATTTTGGCCTAAAACAAGCATTTGCTGTTTTATCTTAAACGCAACATGGGAGAAAAACCATTTCACATCATATTTGTGGGTCTTGGCCTTCAACACAATCTGTGAAATTTTGAGCTGTCTGTGTTTGCTACAAGAGGAGATATCACAAAGTATGCGTTTTTGTTGTTTCCTTTGGTTTCAATGCATTTTGGACTAAAATGAGCATTTGCTGTTTCTGTTAAACACAACATGGGAGAAAAACCATTTCACTTCAAGTTTGTGGGTCATGGTCTTCAAAACAATCAGTGAAATTTTGAGCTGTCTGTGTTTGTTACAAGAGGAGATATCACAAAGTATGCACTTATTTTTGTTTCCATTGGTTTCAATGCATTTTGGCCTAAAATGAGCATTTGCTATTTTCTCTTAAACGCAACATGGAAGAAAAACAATTTCACATCAAATTTGTGGGTCTTGGTCTTCAACACAATCTGTGAAATTTTGAGCTGTCTGTGTTTGCTACAAGACGAGATATGACAAAGTAAGCGTTTTTGTTGTTTACATTGGTTTCAATGCATTTTGGCCTAAAATGAGCATTTGCTATTTTCTCTTAAACGCAACATGGAAGAAAAACCATTTCACATCATATTTGTGGGTCTTGGCCTTCAACACAATCTGTGAAATTTTGAGCTGTCTGTCTTTGCTACAAGAGGAGATATCACAAAGTATGCGTTTTTGTTGTTTCCTTTGGTTTCAATGCATTTTGGACTAAAATGAGCATTTGCTGTTTCTGTTAAACACAACATGGGAGAAAAACCATTTCACTTCAAGTTTGTGGGTCATGGTCTTCAAAACAATCAGTGAAATTTTGAGCTGTCTGTGTTTGCTACAAGAGGAGATATCACAAAGTATGCACTTATGTTTGTTTCCATTGGTTTCAATGCATTTTGGCCTAAAATGAGCATTTGCTATTTTCTCTTAAACGCAACATGGAAGAAAAACCATTTCACATCAAATTTGTGGGTCTTGGTCTTCAACACAATCTGTGAAATTTTGAGCTGTCTGTGTTTGCTACAAGAGAAGATATCACAAAGTATGCTCTTTTGTTGTTTCCATTGGTTTCAATGCATTTTGGCCTTAAACGAGCATTTGCTGTTTTCTCTGAAACGCAACATGGGAGAAAAACAATTTCACATCACATTTGTGGGTGTTGGTCTTCAACACAATCTGAAATTTTGAGCAGTCTATTTTTGCTACAAGAGGGGATATCACAAAGTATGCTCTTTTGTTGTTTCCATTTGTTTCAATGCATTTTGGCGTAAAAAGAGCATTTGCTGTTTTCTCTTAAACGCAACATTGGAGAAAAAACATTTTCATGAAATTTGTGGGTCTTGGTCTTCAACACAATCTTTAAAATTTTGAGCTGTCTGTGTTTGCTACAAGAGGAGATATCACAAAGTATGCACTAATGTTGTTTACATTGGTTTCAATGCATTTTGGCCTAAAACAAGCATTTGCTGTTTTCTCTTAAACGCAACATGGGAGAAAAACCATTTCACATCACATGTGTGGGTCTTGGTCTTCAACACAATCTGTGAAATTTTGAGCTGTCTGTGTTTGCTACAAGAGTAGATATTACAAAGTATGCACTTTTGTTGTTTCCATTGGTTTAAATACATTTTGGTCTAAATTGAGCATTTGATGTTTTCTCTTAAACGCAACATGGGAGAAAAAACATTTCTCATCACATTTGTGGGTCTTGGTCTTCAACACAATCTGTGAAATTTTGAGCTGTCTGTGTTTGCTACAAGAGGAGATATCACAAAGTATGCACTGTTGTTGTTTCCATTGGTTTCAATGCATTTTTGCCTAAAATGAGCATTTGCTGTTTTCTGTTAAACACAACATTGGAGAAAAACCATTTCACATCAAGTTTGTGGGTCTTGGTCTTCAACACAATCTGTGAAATTTTGAGCTGTCTGTGTTTGCTACAAGAGGAGATATCACAAAGTATGCTCTTTTGTTGTTTCCATTGGTTTCAATGCATTTTGGCCTAAAACGAGCATTTGCTGTTTTCTCTGAAACGCAACATGGGAGAAAAAAAATTTCACATCACATTTGTGGGTGTTGGTCTTCAACACAATCTGAAATTTTGAGCAGTCTATTTTTGCTACAAGAGGGTATATCACAAAGTATGCGCTTTTGTTGTTTCCATTGGTTTCAATGCATTTTGGCCTAAAACAAGCATTTTTGCTGTTTTCTCTTAAAACGGAACATGGGAGAAAAACCATTTCACATCACATTTGTGGGTCTTGGTCTTCAACACAATCTTTGAAATCTTGAGCTGTCTGTGTTTGCTACAAGAGGAGATATCACAAAGTATGCGCTTTGTTGTTTCCATTGGTTTCAATGCATTTTGGCCTAAAATGGGCATTTGCTGTTTTCTCTTAAACGCAACATGGGAGAAAAACCATTTCACATCGTATTTGTGGGTCTTGGCCTTCAACAAAATCTGTGAAATTTTGAGCTGTCTGTGTTTGCTACAAGAGGAGATATCACAAAGTATGCGCTTTTGTTGTTTCCATTGGTTTCAATGCATTTTGGCCTAAAATGAGCATTTGCTGTTTTCTTTTAAACACAACATGGAAGAAAAACCATTTCACATCATATTTGTTGGTCTTGGCCTTCAACACAATCTGTGAAAATTTGAGCTGTCTGTGTTTGCTATAAGAGGAGATATCACAAAGTATGCACTTTTGTTGTTTCCATTTGTTTCAATGCATTTTGGTGTAAAAAGAGCATTTGCTGTTTTCTCTTAAACGCAACATTGGAGAAAAAACATTTTCATCAAATTTGTGGGTCTTGGTCTTCAACACAATCTTTAAAATTTTGAGCTGTCTGTGTTTGCTACAAGAGGAGATATCACAAAGTATGCACTAATGTTGTTTACATTGGTTTCAAAGCATTTTGGCCTTATACAAGCATTTGCTGTTTTCTCTTAAACGCAACATTGGAGAAAAACCATTTCACATCACATTTGTGGGTCTTGGTCTTCAACACAATCTGTGAAATTTTGAGCTGTCTGTGTTTGCTACAAGAGGAGATATCACAAAGTATGCGCTTTTGTTGTTTCCATTGGTTTCAATGCATTTTGGCCTTAAATGAGCATTTGCTGTTTTCTGTTAAACACAACATGGGAGAAAAACCATTTCACATCAAATTTGTGGGTCTTGGTCTTCAACACAATCTGTGAAATTTTGAGCTGTCTGTATTTGCTACAAGACGAGATATGACAAAGTAAGCGTTTTTGTTGTTTACATTGGTTTCAAAGCATTTTGGCCTTAAATGAGCATTTGCTGTTTTCTGTTAAACACAACATTGGAGAAAAAACATTTTCATCAAATTTGTGGGTCTTGGTCTTCAACACAATCTTTAAAATTTTGAGCTGCCTGTGTTTGCTACAAGAGGAGATATCACAAAGTATGCACTAATGTTGTTTACATTGGTTTCAATGCATTTTG
Organism: Taudactylus pleione; assembly: GCA_031769625.1. Classification (NCBI taxonomy): domain Eukaryota; kingdom Metazoa; phylum Chordata; class Amphibia; order Anura; family Myobatrachidae; genus Taudactylus; species Taudactylus pleione. Next base: position 359,310 of record JAUIMM010001932.1, on the reverse strand, counting down.
GCCTAAAACAAGCATTTGCTGTTTTCTCTTAAACGCAACATGGGAGAAAAACCATTTCACATCACATTTGTGTGTCTTGGTCTTCAACACAATCTGTGAAATTTTGAGCTGTCTGTGTTTGCTACAAGAGTAGATATTACAAAGTATGCACTTTTGTTGTTTCCATTGGTTTAAATACATTTTGGTCTAAATTGAGCATTTGATGTTTTCTCTTAAACGCAACATTGGAGAAAAAACATTTCTCATCACATTTGTGGGTCTTGGACTTCAACACAATCTGTGAAATTTTGAGCTGTCTGTGTTTGCTACAAGAGGAGATATCACAAAGTATGCGCTTTTGTTGTTTGCATTGGTTTCAAAGCATTTTGGCCTAAAATGAGCATTTGCTGTTTTCTGTTAAACACAACATGGGAGAAAAACCATTTCACATCAAATTTGTGGGTCTTGGTCTTCAACATGATCTGTGAAATTTTGAGCTGTCTGTGTTTGCTACAAGAGGAGATATCACAAAGTATGCACTTTTGTTTGTTTCCATTGGTTTCAATGCTTTTTGTCCTAAAACGAGCATATGTTGTTTTCTCTTAAAAGCAACATGGGAGAAAAACCATTTCACAACATATTTGTGGGTCTTGGCCTTCAACACAATCTGTGAAATTTTGACCTGTCTGTGTTTGCTATAAGAGGAGATATCACAAAGTATGCGCTTTTGTTGTTTCCATTGGTTTCAATGTATTTTGGCTTAAAACGAGCATTTGCTGTTTTCTCTTAAACGCAACATTGGAGAAAAAACATTTCTCATCACATTTGTGGATCTTGGTCTTCAACACAATCTGTGAAATTTTGAGCTGTCTATGTTTGTTGCAAGAGGAGATATCACAAAGTATGCGCTTTTGTTGTTTCCATTGGTTTCAATGCATTTTGGCCTAAAATGAGCATTTGCTGTTTTCTGTTAAACACAACATGGGAGAAAAACCATTTCACATCAAATTTGTGGGTCTTGGTCTTCAACACAATCTGTGAAATTTTGAGCTGTCTGTGTTTGCTACAAGACGACATATGACAAAGTAAGCGTTTTTGTTGTTTACATTGGTTTCAATGCATTTTTGCCTAAAATGAGCATTTGCTGTTTTCTCTTAAACGCAACATGGAAGAAAAACCATTTCACATCATATTTGTTGGTCTTGGCCTTCAACACAATCTGTGAAAATTTGAGCTGTCTGTGTTGCTATAAGAGGAGATATCACAAAGTATGCACTTTTGTTGTTTCCTTTTGTTTCAATGCATTTTGGTGTAAAAAGAGCATTTGCTGTTTTCTCTTAAACGCAACATTGGAGAAAAACCATTTCACATCAAATTTGTGGGTCTTGGTCTTCAAAACAATCAGTGAAATTTTGAGCTGTCTGTGTTTGCTACAAGAGGAGATATCACAAAGTATGCACTTTTGTTTGTTTCCATTGGTTTCAATGCATTTTGGCCTAAAATGAGCATTTGCTGTTTTCTCTTAAACGCAACATGGAAGAAAAACCATTTCACATCACATTTGTGGGTCTTGGTCTTCAACACATTCGGTGAAATTTTGAGCTGTCTGTGTTTGCTACAAGAGGAGATATCACAAAGTATGTGCTTTTGTTGTTTCCATTGGTTTCAATGCATTTTGGCCTAAAACGAGCATATGCTGTTTTATCTTAAACGCAACATGGGAGAAAAACCATTTCACAACATGTTTGTGGGTCTTGGCCTTCAACACAATCTGTGAAATTTTGAGCTGTCTATGTTTGCTGCAAGAGGAGATATCACAAAGTATGCACTTTTGTTTGTTTCCATTGGTTTCAATACATTTTGGCATAAAATGAGCATTTGCTGTTTTCTCTTAAACGCAACATGGGAGAAAAACCATTTCTCATCACGTTTGTGGGTCTTGGTCTTCAACACATTCTGTGAAATTTTGAGCTGTCTGTGTTTGCTACAAGAGGAGATATCACAAAGTATGCACTTTTGTTGTTTCCATTGGTTTCAATGCATTTTGGCCTAAAACAAGCATTTGCTGTTTTATCTTAAACGCAACATGGGAGAAAAACCATTTCACATCATATTTGTGGGTCTTGGCCTTCAACACAATCTGTGAAATTTTGAGCTGTCTGTGTTTGCTACAAGAGGAGATATCACAAAGTATGCGTTTTTGTTGTTTCCTTTGGTTTCAATGCATTTTGGACTAAAATGAGCATTTGCTGTTTCTGTTAAACACAACATGGGAGAAAAACCATTTCACTTCAAGTTTGTGGGTCATGGTCTTCAAAACAATCAGTGAAATTTTGAGCTGTCTGTGTTTGTTACAAGAGGAGATATCACAAAGTATGCACTTATGTTTGTTTCCATTGGTTTCAATGCATTTTGGCCTAAAATGAGCATTTGCTATTTTCTCTTAAACGCAACATGGAAGAAAAACAATTTCACATCAAATTTGTGGGTCTTGGTCTTCAACACAATCTGTGAAATTTTGAGCTGTCTGTGTTTGCTACAAGACGAGATATGACAAAGTAAGCGTTTTTGTTGTTTACATTGGTTTCAATGCATTTTGGCCTAAAATGAGCATTTGCTATTTTCTCTTAAACGCAACATGGAAGAAAAACCATTTCACATCATATTTGTGGGTCTTGGCCTTCAACACAATCTGTGAAAATTTGAGCTGTCTGTGATATCTCCTCTTATAGCAAACACAAAGTATGCACTTTTGTTGTTTCCATTTGTTTCAATGCATTTTGGCGTAAAAAGAGCATTTGCTGTTTTCTCTTAAACGCAACATTGGAGAAAAAACATTTTCATCAAATTTGTGGGTCTTGGTCTTCAACACAATCTTTAAAATTTTGAGCTGTCTGTGTTTGCTACAAGAGGAGATATCACAAAGTATGCACTAATGTTGTTTACATTGGTTTCAATGCATTTTTGCCTAAAACAAGCATTTGCTGTTTTCTATTAAACGCAACATGGGAGAAAAACCATTTCACATCACATTTGTGGGTCTTGGTCTTCAACACAATCTGTGAAATTTTGAGCCGTCTGTGTTTGCTACAAGAGTAGATATTACAAAGTATGCACTTTTGTTGTTTCCATTGGTTTAAATACATTTTGGTCTAAATTGAGCATTTGATGTTTTCTCTTCAACGCAACATTGGAGAAAAAACATTTCTCATCACATTTGTGGGTCTTGGTCTTCAACACAATCTGTGAAATTTTGAGCTGTCTGTGTTTGCTACATGAGGAGATATCACAAAGTATGCGCTTTTGTTGTTTGCATTGGTTTCAAAGCATTTTGGCCTAAAATGAGCATTTGCTGTTTTCTGTTAAACACAACATGGGAGAAAAACCATTTCACATCAAATTTGTGGGTCTTGGTCTTCAAAACAATCAGTGAAATTTTGAGCTGTCTGTGTTTGCTACAAGAGGAGATATCACAAAGTATGCACTTTTGTTTGTTTCCATTGGTTTCAATGCATTTTGGCCTAAAATGAGCATTTGCTGTTTCTCTTAAACGCAGCATGGAAGAAAAACCATTTCACATCAAATTTGTGGGTCTTGGTCTTCAACACATTCGGTGAAATTTTGAGCTGTCTGTATTTGCTACAAGAGGAGATATCACAAAGTATGTGCTTTTGTTGTTTCCATTGGTTTCAATACATTTTGGCATAAAATTAGCATTTGCTGTTTTCTCTTAAACGCAACATGGGAGAAAAACCATTTCTCATCACGTTTGTGGGTCTTGGTCTTCAACACATTCTGTGAAATTTTGAGCTGTCTGTGTTTGCTACAAGAGGAGATATCACAAAGTATGCGCTTTTGTTGTTTCCATTGGTTTCAATGCATTTTAGCCTAAAACAAGCATTTGCTGTTTTATCTTAAACGCAACATGGGAGAAAAACCATTTCACATCATATTTGTGGGTCTTGGCCTTCAACACAATCTGTGAAATTTTGAGCTGTCTGTGTTTGCTACAAGAGGAGATATCACAAAGTATGCGTTTTTGTTGTTTCCTTTGGTTTCAATGCATTTTGGACTAAAATGAGCATTTGCTGTTTCTGTTAAACGCAACATGGAAGAAAAACAATTTCACATCAAATTTGTGGGTCTTGGTCTTCAACACAATCTGTGAAATTTTGAGCTGTCTGTGTTTGCTACAAGACGAGATATGACAAAGTAAGCGTTTTTGTTGTTTACATTGGTTTCAATGCATTTTGGCCTAAAATGAGCATTTGCTATTTTCTCTTAAACGCAACATGGAAGAAAAACCATTTCACATCATATTTGTGGGTCTTGGCCTTCAACACAATCTGTGAAAATTTGAGCTGTCTGTGTTTGCTATAAGAGGAGATATCACAAAGTATGCACTTTTGTTGTTTCCATTTGTTTCAATGCATTTTGGCGTAAAAAGAGCATTTGCTGTTTTCTCTTAAACGCAACATTGGAGAAAAAACATTTTCATCAAATTTGTGGGTCTTGGTCTTCAACACAATCTTTAAAATTTTGAGCTGTCTGTGTTTGCTACAAGAGGAGATATCACAAAGTATGCACTAATGTTGTTTACATTGGTTTCAATGCATTTTGGACTAAAATGAGCATTTGCTGTTTCTGTTAAACGCAACATGGGAGAAAAACCATTTCACATCACATTTGTGGGTCTTGGTCTTCAACACAATCTGTGAAATTTTGAGCCGTCTGTGTTTGCTACAAGAGGAGATATTACAAAGTATGCACTTTTGTTGTTTCCATTGGTTTAAATACATTTTGGTCTAAATTGAGCATTTGATGTTTTCTCTTAAACGCAACATTGGAGAAAAAACATTTCTCATCACATTTGTGGGTCTTGGTCTTCAACACAATCTGTGAAATTTTGAGCTGTCTGTGTTTGCTACATGAGGAGATATCACAAAGTATGCGCTTTTGTTGTTTGCATTGGTTTCAAAGCATTTTGGCCTAAAATGAGCATTTGCTGTTTTCTGTTAAACACAACATGGGAGAAAAACCATTTCACATCAAATTATGGGTCTTGGTCTTCAAAACAATCAGTGAAATTTTGAGCTGTCTGTGTTTGCTACAAGAGGAGATATCACAAAGTATGCACTTTTGTTTGTTTCCATTGGTTTCAATGCATTTTGGCCTAAAATGAGCATTTGCTGTTTCTCTTAAACGCAACATGGAAGAAAAACCATTTCACATCAAATTTGTGGGTCTTGGTCTTCAACACATTCGGTGAAATTTTGAGCTGTCTGTATTTGCTACAAGAGGAGATATCACAAAGTATGTGCTTTTGTTGTTTCCATTGGTTTCAATGCATTTTGGCCTAAAACGAGCATATGCTGTTTTCTCTTAAATGCAACATGGGAGAAAAACCATTTCACAACATGTTTGTGGGTCTTGGCCTTCAACACAATCTGTGAAATTTTGAGCTGTCTATGTTTGCTGCAAGAGGAGATATCACAAAGTATGCACTTTTGTTTGTTTCCATTGGTTTCAATACATTTTGGCATAAAATGAGCATTTGCTGTTTTCTCTTAAACGCAACATGGGAGAAAAACCATTTCTCATCACGTTTGTGGGTCTTGGTCTTCAACACATTCTGTGAAATTTTGAGCTGTCTGTGTTTGCTACAAGAGGAGATATCACAAAGTATGCGTTTTTGTTGTTTCCTTTGGTTTCAATGCATTTTGGACTAAAATGAGCATTTGCTGTTTCTGTTAAACACAACATGGGAGAAAAACCATTTCACTTCAAGTTTGTGGGTCATGGTCTTCAAAACAATCAGTGAAATTTTGAGCTGTCTGTGTTTGTTACAAGAGGAGATATCACAAAGTATGCACTTATTTTTGTTTCCATTGGTTTCAATGCATTTTGGCCTAAAATGAGCATTTGCTATTTTCTCTTAAACGCAACATGGAAGAAAAACAATTTCACATCAAATTTGTGGGTCTTGGTCTTCAACACAATCTGTGAAATTTTGAGCTGTCTGTGTTTGCTACAAGACGAGATATGACAAAGTAAGCGTTTTTGTTGTTTACATTGGTTTCAATGCATTTTGGCCTAAAATGAGCATTTGCTATTTTCTCTTAAACGCAACATGGAAGAAAAACCATTTCACATCATATTTGTGGGTCTTGGCCTTCAACACAATCTGTGAAAATTTGAGCTTTCTGTGTTTGCTATAAGAGGAGATATCACAAAGTATGCACTTTTGTTGTTTCCATTTGTTTCAATGCATTTTGGCGTAAAAAGAGCATTTGCTGTTTTCTCTTAAACGCAACATTGGAGAAAAAACATTTTCATCAAATTTGTGGGTCTTGGTCTTCAACACAATCTTTAAAATTTTGAGCTGTCTGTGTTTGCTACAAGAGGAGATATCACAAAGTATGCACTAATGTTGTTTACATTGGTTTCAATGCATTTTGGCCTAAAACAAGCATTTGCTGTTTTCTATTAAACGCAACATGGGAGAAAAACCATTTCACATCAAATTTGTGGGTCTTGGTCTTCAACACAATCTGTGAAATTTTGAGCCGTCTGTGTTTGCTACAAGAGTAGATATTACTAAGTATGCACTTTTGTTGTTTCCATTGGTTTAAATACATTTTGGTCTAAATTGAGCATTTGATGTTTTCTCTTAAACGCAACATTGGAGAAAAAACATTTCTCATCACATTTGTGTGTCTTGGTCTTCAACACAATCTGTGAAATTTTGAGCTGTCTGTGTTTGCTACAAGAGGAGATATCACAAAGTATGCGCTTTTGTTGTTTGCATTGGTTTCAAAGCATTTTGGCCTAAAATGAGCATTTGCTGTTTTCTGTTAAACACAACATGGAAGAAAAACCATTTCACATCAAATTTGTGGGTCTTGGTCTTCAACACATTCGGTGAAATTTTGAGCTGTCTGTATTTGCTACAAGAGGAGATATCACAAAGTATGTGCTTTTGTTGTTTCCATTGGTTTCAATGCATTTTGGCCTAAAACGAGCATATGCTGTTTTCTCTTAAATGCAACATGGGAGAAAAACCATTTCACAACATGTTTGTGGGTCTTGGCCTTCAACACAATCTGTGAAATTTTGAGCTGTCTATGTTTGCTGCAAGAGGAGATATCACAAAGTATGCACTTTTGTTTGTTTCCATTGGTTTCAATACATTTTGGCATAAAATGAGCATTTGCTGTTTTCTCTTAAACGCAACATGGGAGAAAAAACATTTCTCATCACGTTTGTGGGTCTTGGTCTTCAACACATTCTGTGAAATTTTGAGCTGTCTGTGTTTGCTACAAGAGGAGATATCACAAAGTATGCTCTTTTGTTGTTTCCATTGGTTTCAATGCATTTTGGCCTAAAACAAGCATTTGCTGTTTTATCTTAAACGCAACATGGGAGAAAAACCATTTCACATCATATTTGTGGGTCTTGGCCTTCAACACAATCTGTGAAATTTTGAGCTGTCTGTCTTTGCTACAAGAGGAGATATCACAAAGTATGCGTTTTTGTTGTTTCCTTTGGTTTCAATGCATTTTGGACTAAAATGAGCATTTGCTGTTTTCTGTTAAACACAACATTGGAGAAAAACCATTTCACATCAAGTTTGTGGGTCTTGGTCTTCAATACAATCTGTGAAATTTTGAGCTGTCTGTGTTTGCTAGAAGAGGAGATATCACAAAGTATGCTCTTTTGTTGTTTCCATTGGTTTCAATGCATTTTGGCCTAAAACGAGCATTTGCTGTTTTCTCTGAAACGCAACATGGGAGAAAAAAAATTTCACATCACATTTGTGGGTGTTGGTCTTCAACACAATCTGAAATTTTGAGCAGTCTATTTTTGCTACAAGAGGGTATATCACAAAGTATGCGCTTTTGTTGTTTCCATTGGTTTCAATGCATTTTGGCCTAAAACAAGCATTTTTGCTGTTTTCTCTTAAAACGGAACATGGGAGAAAAACCATTTCACATCACATTTGTGGGTCTTGGTCTTCAACACAATCTTTGAAATCTTGAGCTGTCTGTGTTTGCTACAAGAGGAGATATCACAAAGTATGCGCTTTGTTGTTTCCATTGGTTTCAATGCATTTTGGCCTAAAATGGGCATTTGCTGTTTTCTCTTAAACGCAACATGGGAGAAAAACCATTTCACATCGTATTTGTGGGTCTTGGCCTTCAACAAAATCTGTGAAATTTTGAGCTGTCTGTGTTTGCTACAAGAGGAGATATCACAAAGTATGCGCTTTTGTTGTTTCCATTGGTTTCAATGCATTTTGGCCTAAAATGAGCATTTGCTGTTTTCTGTTAAACACAACATGGGAGAAAAACCATTTCACATCAAATTTGTGGGTCTTGGTCTTCAACACAATCTGTGAAATTTTGAGCTGTCTGTGTTTGCTACAAGACGAGATATGACAAAGTAAGCGTTTTTGTTGTTTACATTGGTTTCAATGCATTTTTGCCTAAAATGAGCATTTGCTGTTTTCTTTTAAACACAACATGGAAGAAAAACCATTTCACATCATATTTGTTGGTCTTGGCCTTCAACACAATCTGTGAAAATTTGAGCTGTCTGTGTTTGCTATAAGAGGAGATATCACAAAGTATGCACTTTTGTTGTTTCCATTTGTTTCAATGCATTTTGGTGTAAAAAGAGCATTTGCTGTTTTCTCTTAAACGCAACATTGGAGAAAAAACATTTTCATCAAATTTGTGGGTCTTGGTCTTCAACACAATCTATAAAATTTTGAGCTGTCTGTGTTTGCTACAAGAGGAGATATCACAAAGTATGCACTAATGTTGTTTACATTGGTTTCAAAGCATTTTGGCCTTATACAAGCATTTGCTGTTTTCTCTTAAACGCAACATGGGAGAAAAACCATTTCACATCACATTTGTGGGTCTTGGTCTTCAACACAATCTGTGAAATTTTGAGCTGTCTGTGTTTGCTACAAGAGGAGATATCACAAAGTATGCGCTTTTGTTGTTTCCATTGGTTTCAATGCATTTTGGCCTAAAATGAGCATTTGCTGTTTTATCTTAAACGCAACATGGGAGAAAAACCATTTCACATCGTATCTGTGGGTCTTGGCCTTCAACACAATCTGTGAAATTTTGAGCTGTCTGTTTGCTACAAGAGGAGATATCACAAAGTATGCGCTTTTGTTGTTTCCATTGGTTTCAATGCATTTTGGCCTTAAATGTGCATTTGCTGTTTTCTGTTAAACACAACATGGGAGAAAAACCATTTCACATCAAATTTGTGGGTCTTGGTCTTCAACACAATCTGTGAAATTTTGAGCTGTCTGTATTTGCTACAAGACGAGATATGACAAAGTAAGCGTTTTTGTTGTTTACATTGGTTTCAAAGCATTTTGGCCTTAAATGAGCATTTGCTGTTTTCTGTTAAACACAACATTGGAGAAAAAACATTTTCATCAAATTTGTGGGTCTTGGTCTTCAACACAATCTTTAAAATTTTGAGCTGTCTGTGTTTGCTACAAGAGGAGATATCACAAAGTATGCACTAATGTTGTTTACATTGGTTTCAATGCATTTTGGCCTAAAACGAGCATATGTTGTTTTCTCTTAAAAGCAACATGGGAGAAAAACCATTTCACAACATATTTGTGGGTCTTGGCCTTCAACACAATCTGTGAAATTTTGACCTGTCTGTGTTTGCTATAAGAGGAGATATCACAAAGTATGCGCTTTTGTTGTTTCCATTGGTTTCAATGTATTTTGGCTTAAAACGAGCATTTGCTGTTTTCTCTTAAACGCAACATTGGAGAAAAAACATTTCTCATCACATTTGTGGATCTTGGTCTTCAACACAATCTGTTAAATTTTGAGCTGTCTATGTTTGTTGCAAGAGGAGATATCACAAAGTATGCGCTTTTGTTGTTTCCATTGGTTTCAATGCATTTTGGCCTAAAACAAGCATTTGCTGTTTTATCTTAAATGCAACATGGGAGAAAAACCATTTCACATCATATTTGTGGGTCTTGGTCTTCAACACAATCTTTGAAATCTTGAGCTGTCTGTGTTTGCTACAAGAGGAGATATCACAAAGTATGCGCTTTGTTGTTTCCATTGGTTTCAATGCATTTTTGCCTAAAATGGGCATTTGCTGTTTTCTCTTAAACGCAACATGGGAGAAAAACCATTTCACATCGTATTTGTGGGTCTTGGCCTTCAACAAAATCTGTGAAATTTTGAGCTGTCTGTGTTTGCTACAAGAGGAGATATCACAAAGTATGCACTTTTGTTGTTTCCATTGGTTTCAATGCATTTTGGCCTAAAATGAGCATTTGCTGTTTTCTGTTAAACACAACATGGGAGAAAAACCATTTCACATCAAATTTGTGGGTCTTGCTCTTCAACACAATCTGTGAAATTTTGAGCTGTCTGTGTTTGCTACAAGACGACATATGACAAAGTAAGCGTTTTTGTTGTTTACATTGGTTTCAATGCATTTTTGCCTAAAATGAGCATTTGCTGTTTTCTCTTAAACGCAACATGGAAGAAAAACCATTTCACATCATATTTGTTGGTCTTGGCCTTCAACACAATCTGTGAAAATTTGAGCTGTCTGTGTTGCTATAAGAGGAGATATCACAAAGTATGCACTTTTGTTGTTTCCTTTTGTTTCAATGCATTTTGGTGTAAAAAGAGCATTTGCTGTTTTCTCTTAAACGCAACATTGGAGAAAAAACATTTTCATCAATTTGTGGGTCTTGGTCTTCAACACAATCTTTAAAATTTTGAGCTGTCTGTGTTTGCTACAAGAGGAGATATCACAAAGTATGCACTAATGTTGTTTACATTGGTTTCAAAGCATTTTGGCCTTATACAAGCATTTGCTGTTTTCTCTTAACGCAACATGGGAGAAAAACCATTTCACATCACATTTGTGGGTCTTGGTCTTCAACACAATCTGTGAAATTTTGAGCTGTCTGTGTTTGCTACAAGAGGAGATATCACAAAGTATGTGCTTTTGTTGTTTCCATTGCTTTCATTGCATTTTGGCCTAAAATGAGCATTTGCTGTTTTATCTTAAACGCAACATGGGAGAAAAACCATTTCACATCGTATCTGTGGGTCTTGGCCTTCAACACAATCTGTGAAATTTTGAGCTGTCTGTGTTTGCTACAAGAGGAGATATCACAAAGTATGCGCTTTTGCTGTTTCCATTGGTTTCAATGCATTTTGGCCTTAAATGAGCATTTGCTGTTTTCTGTTAAACACAACATGGGAGAAAAACCATTTCACATCACATTTGTGGGTCTTGGTCTTCAACACAATCTGTGAAATTTTGAGCTGTCTGTATTTGCTACAAGACGAGATATGACAAAGTAAGCGTTTTTGTTGTTTACATTGGTTTCAATGCATTTTGGCCTAAAATGAGCATTTACTATTTTCTCTTAAACGCAACATGGAAGAAAAACCATTTCACATCATATTTGTGGGTCTTGGCCTTCAGCACAATCTGTGAAAATTTGAGCTGTCTGTGTTTGCTATAAGAGGAGATATCACAAAGTATGCACTTTTGTTGTTTGCATTGGTTTCAAAGCATTTTGTCATAAAAAGAGCATTTGCTGTTTTCTCTTAAACGCAACATTGGAGAAAAAACATTTTCATCAAATTTGTGGGTCTTGGTCTTCAACACAATCTTTAAAATTTTGAGCTGTCTGTGTTTGCTACAAGAGGAGATATCACAAAGTATGCACTAATGTTGTTTACATTGGTTTCAATGCATTTTGGCCTAAAACAAGCATTTGCTGTTTTCTCTTAAACGCAACATGGGAGAAAAACCATTTCACATCACATTTGTGTGTCTTGGTCTTCAACACAATCTGTGAAATTTTGAGCTGTCTGTGTTTGCTACAACAGTAGATATTATAAAGTATGCACTTTTGTTGTTTCCATTGGTTTAAATACATTTTGGTCTAAATTGAGCATTTGATGTTTTCTCTTAAACGCAACATTGGAGAAAAAACATTTCTCATCACATTTGTGGGTCTTGGACTTCAACACAATCTGTGAAATTTTGAGCTGTCTGTGTTTGCTACAAGAGGAGATATCACAAAGTATGCGCTTTTGTTGTTTGCATTGGTTTCAAAGCATTTTGGCCTAAAATGAGCATTTGCTGTTTTCTGTTAAACACAACATGGGAGAAAAACCATTTCACATCAAATTTGTGGGTCTTGGTCTTCAACATGATCTGTAAATTTTGAGCTGTCTGTGTTTGCTACAAGAGGAGATATCACAAAGTATGCACTTTTGTTTGTTTCCATTGGTTTCAATGCTTTTTGTCCTAAAACGAGCATATGCTGTTTTCTCTTAAATGCAACATGGGAGAAAAACCATTTCACAACATATTTGTGGGTCTTAGCCTTCAACACAATCTGTGAAATTTTGACCTGTCTGTGTTTGCTATAAGAGGAGATATCACAAAGTATGCGCTTTTGTTGTTTCCATTGGTTTCAATGTATTTTGGCTTAAAACGAGCATTTGCTGTTTTCTCTTAAACGCAACATTGGAGAAAAACTTTTCTCATCACATTTGTGGATCTTGGTCTTCAACACAATCTGTGAAATTTTGAGCTGTCTGTGTTTGCTACAAGACGACATATGACAAAGTAAGCGTTTTTGTTGTTTACATTGGTTTCAATGCATTTTTGCCTAAAATGAGCATTTGCTGTTTTCTCTTAAACGCAACATGGAAGAAAAACCATTTCACATCATATTTGTTGGTCTTGGCCTTCAACACAATCTGTGAAAATTTGAGCTGTCTGTGTTTGCTATAAGAGGAGATATCACAAAGTATGCACTTTTGTTGTTTCCATTTGTTTCAATGCATTTTGGTGTAAAAAGAGCATTTGCTGTTTTCTCTTAACGCAACATTGGAGAAAAAACATTTTCATCAAATTTGTGGGTCTTGGTCTTCAACACAATCTTTAAAATTTTGAGCTGTCTGTGTTTGCTACAAGAGGAGATATCACAAAGTATGCACTAATGTTGTTTACATTGGTTTCAAAGCATTTTGGCCTTATACAAGCATTTGCTGTTTTCTCTTAAACGCAACATGGGAGAAAAACCATTTCACATCACATTTGTGGGTCTTGGTCTTCAACACAATCTGTGAAATTTTGAGCTGTCTGTGTTTGCTACAAGAGGAGATATCACAAAGTATGTGCTTTTGTTGTTTCCATTGGTTTCAATGCATTTTGGACTAAAATGAGCATTTGCTGTTTTATCTTAAACGCAACATGGGAGAAAAACCATTTCACATCGTATCTGTGGGTCTTGGCCTTCAACACAATCTGTGAAATTTTGAGCTGTCTGTGTTTGCTACAAGAGGAGATATCACAAAGTATGCGCTTTTGCTGTTTCCATTGGTTTCAATGCATTTTGGCCTTAAATGAGCATTTGCTGTTTTCTGTTAAACACAACATGGGAGAAAAACCATTTCACATCACATTTGTGGGTCTTGGTCTTCAACACAATGTGTGAAATTTTGAGCTGTCTGTATTTGCTACAAGACGAGATATGACAAAGTAAGCGTTTTTGTTGTTTACATTGGTTTCAATGCATTTTGGCCTAAAATGAGCATTTACTATTTTCTCTTAAACGCAACATGGAAGAAAAACCATTTCACATCATATTTGTGGGTCTTGGCCTTCAGCACAATCTGTGAAAATTTGAGCTGTCTGTGTTTGCTATAAGAGGAGACATCACAAAGTATGCACTTTTGTTGTTTGCATTGGTTTCAAAGCATTTTGTCATAAAAAGAGCATTTGCTGTTTTCTCTTAAACGCAACATTGGAGAAAAAACATTTTCATCAAATTTGTGGGTCTTGGTCTTCAACACAATCTTTAAAATTTTGAGCTGTCTGTGTTTGCTACAAGAGGAGATATCACAAAGTATGCACTAATGTTGTTTACATTGGTTTCAATGCATTTTGGCCTAAAACAAGCATTTGCTGTTTTCTCTTAAACGCAACATGGGAGAAAAACCATTTCACATCACATTTGTGTGTCTTGGTCTTCAACACAATCTGTGAAATTTTGAGCTGTCTGTGTTTGCTACAAGAGTAGATATTACAAAGTATGCACTTTTGTTGTTTCCATTGGTTTAAATACATTTTGGTCTAAATTGAGCATTTGATGTTTTCTCTTAAACGCAACATTGGAGAAAAAACATTTCTCATCACATTTGTGGGTCTTGGACTTCAACACAATCTGTGAAATTTTGAGCTGTCTGTGTTTGCTACAAGAGGAGATATCACAAGTATGCGCTTTTGTTGTTTGCATTGGTTTCAAAGCATTTTGGCCTAAAATGAGCATTTGCTGTTTTCTGTTAAACACAACATGGGAGAAAAACCATTTCACATCAAATTTGTGGGTCTTGGTCTTCAACATGATCTGTAAATTTTTGAGCTGTCTGTGTTTGCTACAAGAGGAGATATCACAAAGTATGCACTTTTGTTTGTTTCCATTGGTTTCAATGCTTTTTGTCCTAAAACGAGCATATGCTGTTTTCTCTTAAATGCAACATGGGAGAAAAACCATTTCACAACATATTTGTGGGTCTTAGCCTTCAACACAATCTGTGAAATTTTGACCTGTCTGTGTTTGCTATAAGAGGAGATATCACAAAGTATGTGCTTTTGTTGTTTCCATTGGTTTCAATGTATTTTGGCTTAAAACGAGCATTTGCTGTTTTCTCTTAAACGCAACATTGGAGAAAAAACTTTTCTCATCACATTTGTGGATCTTGGTCTTCAACACAATCTGTGAAATTTTGAGCTGTCTGTGTTTGCTACAAGACGACATATGACAAAGTAAGCGTTTTTGTTGTTTACATTGGTTTCAATGCATTTTTGCCTAAAATGAGCATTTGCTGTTTTCTCTTAAACGCAACATGGAAGAAAAACCATTTCACATCATATTTGTTGGTCTTGGCCTTCAACACAATCTGTGAAAATTTGAGCTGTCTGTGTTTGCTATAAGAGGAGATATCACAAAGTATGCACTTTTGTTGTTTCCATTTGTTTCAATGCATTTTGGTGTAAAAAGAGCATTTGCTGTTTTCTCTTAAACGCAACATTGGAGAAAAAACATTTTCATCAAATTTGTGGGTCTTGGTCTTCAACACAATCTTTAAAATTTTGAGCTGTCTGTGTTTGCTACAAGAGGAGATATCACAAAGTATGCACTAATGTTGTTTACATTGGTTTCAAAGCATTTTGGCCTTATACAAGCATTTGCTGTTTTCTCTTAAACGCAACATGGGAGAAAAACCATTTCACATCACATTTGTGGGTCTTGGTCTTCAACACAATCTGTGAAATTTTGAGCTGTCTGTGTTTGCTACAAGAGGAGATATCACAAAGTATGTGCTTTTGTTGTTTCCATTGGTTTCAATGCATTTTGGACTAAAATGAGCATTTGCTGTTTTAAACGCAACATGGGAGAAAAACCATTTCACATCGTATCTGTGGGTCTTGGCCTTCAACACAATCTGTGAAATTTTGAGCTGTCTGTGTTTGCTACAAGAGGAGATATCACAAAGTATGCGCTTTTGCTGTTTCCATTGGTTTCAATGCATTTTGGCCTTAAATGAGCATTTGCTGTTTTCTGTTAAACACAACATGGGAGAAAAACCATTTCACATCACATTTGTGGGTCTTGGTCTTCAACACAATGTGTGAAATTTTGAGCTGTCTGTATTTGCTACAAGACGAGATATGACAAAGTAAGCATTTTTGTTGTTTACATTGGTTTCAATGCATTTTGGCCTAAAATGAGCATTTACTATTTTCTCTTAAACGCAACATGGAAGAAAAACCATTTCACATCATATTTGTGGGTCTTGGCCTTCAGCACAATCTGTGAAAATTTGAGCTGTCTGTGTTTGCTATAAGAGGAGACATCACAAAGTATGCACTTTTGTTGTTTGCATTGGTTTCAAAGCATTTTGTCATAAAAAGAGCATTTGCTGTTTTCTCTTAAACGCAACATTGGAGAAAAAACATTTTCATCAAATTTGTGGGTCTTGGTCTTCAACACAATCTTTAAAATTTTGAGCTGTCTGTGTTTGCTACAAGAGGAGATATCACAAAGTATACACTAATGTTGTTTACATTGGTTTCAATGCATTTTGGCCTAAAACGAGCATTTGCTGTTTTCTCTTAAACGCAACATGGGAGAAAAACCATTTCACATCACATTTGTGTGTCTTGGTCTTCAACACAATCTGTGAAATTTTGAGCTGTCTGTGTTTGCTACAAGAGTAGATATTACAAAGTATGCACTTTTGTTGTTTCCATTGGTTTAAATACATTTTGGTCTAAATTGAGCATTTGATGTTTTCTCTTAAACGCAACATTGGAGAAAAAACATTTCTCATCACATTTGTGGGTCTTGGACTTCAACACAATCTGTGAAATTTTGAGCTGTCTGTGTTTGCTACAAGAGGAGATATCACAAAGTATGCGCTTTTGTTGTTTGCATTGGTTTCAAAGCATTTTGGCCTAAAATGAGCATTTGCTGTTTTCTGTTAAACACAACATGGGAGAAAAACCATTTCACATCAAATTTGTGGGTCTTGGTCTTCAACATGATCTGTGAAATTTTGAGCTGTCTGTGTTTGCTACAAGAGGAGATATCACAAAGTATGCACTTTTGTTTGTTTCCATTGGTTTCAATGCTTTTTGTCCTAAAACGAGCATATGCTGTTTTCTCTTAAACGCAACATTGGAGAAAAAACTTTTCTCATCACATTTGTGGATCTTGGTCTTCAACACAATCTGTGAAATTTTGAGCTGTCTATGTTTGCTGCAAGAGGAGATATCACAAAGTATGCGCTTTTGTTGTTTCCATTGGTTTCAATGCATTTTGGCCTAAAACAAGCATTTGCTGTTTTATCTTAAACGCAACATGGGAGAAAAACCATTTCACATCATATTTGTGGGTCTTGTCCTTCAACACAATCTGTGAAATTTTGAGCTGTCTATGTTTGCTACAAGAGGAGATATCACAAAGTATGCGTTTTTGTTGTTTCCTTTGGTTTCAATGCATTTTGGACTAAAATGAGCATTTGCTGTTTCTGTTAAACACAACATGGGAGAAAAGCCATTTCACATCAAGTTTGTGGGTCATGGTCTTCAAAACAATCAGTGAAATTTTGAGCTGTCTGTGTTTGCTACAAGAGGAGATATCACAAAGTATGCACTTATGTTTGTTTCCATTGGCTTCAATGCATTTTGGCCTAAAATGAGCATTTGCTGTTTTCTCTTAAATGCAACATGGAAGAAAAACCATTTCACATCAAATTTGTGGGCCTTGGTCTTCAACACAATCTTTAAAATTTTGAGCTGTCTGTGTTTGCTACAAGAGGAGATATCACAAAGTATGCACTAATGTTGTTTATATTGGTTTCAATGCATTTTGGCTTAAAACAAGCACTTGCTGTTTTCTCTTAAACGCAACATGGGAGAAAAACCATTTCACATCACATTTGTGGGTCTTGGTCTTCAACACAATCTGTGAAATTTTGAGCTGTCTGTGTTTGCTAGAATAGTAGATATTATAAAGTATGCACTTTTGTTGTTTCCATTGGTATAAATACATTTTGGTCTAAATTGAGCATTTGATGTTTTCTCTTAAACGCAACATGGGAGAAAAAACATTTCTCATCACATTTGTGGGTCTTGGTCTTCAACACAATCTGTGAAATTTTGAGCTGTCTGTGTTTGCTACAAGAGGAGATATCACAAAGTATGCTCTTTTGTTGTTTCCATTGGTTTCAATGCATTTTGGCCTAAATCGAGCATTTGCTGTTTTCTCTGAAACGCAACATGGGAGAAAAACAATTTCACATCACATTTGTGGGTGTTGGTCTTCAAC
Organism: Taudactylus pleione; assembly: GCA_031769625.1. NCBI lineage: Eukaryota > Metazoa > Chordata > Amphibia > Anura > Myobatrachidae > Taudactylus > Taudactylus pleione. Next base: position 341,396 of record JAUIMM010001932.1, on the reverse strand, counting down.
ACAATTTGAAATTTTGAGCAGTCTATTTTTGCTACAAGAGGGGATATCACAAAGTATGCGCTTTTGTTGTTTCCATTGGTTTCAATGCATTTTGGCCTAAAACAAGCATTTTTGCTGTTTTCTCTTAAAACGGAACATGGGAGAAAAACCATTTCACATCACATTTGTGGGTCTTAGTCTTCAACACAATCTTTGAAATCTTGAGCTGTCTGTGTTTGCTACAAGAGGAGATATCACAAAGTATGCGCTTTGTTGTTTCCATTGGTTTCAATGCATTTTGGCCTAAAATGGGCATTTGCTGAATTCTCTTAAACGCAACATGGGAGAAAAACCATTTCACATCGTATTTGTGGGTCTTGGCCTTCAACACAATCTGTGAAATTTTGAGCTGTCTGTGTTTGCTACAAGAGGAGATATCACAAAGTATGCGCTTTTGTTGTTTCCATTGGTTTCAATGCATTTTGGCCTAAAACGAGCATTTGCTGTTTTCTGTTAAACACAACATGGGAGAAAAAACATTTCACATCAAATTTGTGGGTCTTGGTCTTCAACACAATCTGTGAAATTTTGAGCTGTCTGTGTTTGCTACAAGACGAGATATGACAAAGTAAGCGTTTTTATTGTTTACATTGTTTTCAATGCATTTTGGCCTAAAATGAGCATTTGCTGTTTTCTCTTAAACGCAACATGGGAGAAAAAACATTTATCATCACATTTGTGGGTCTTGGTCTTCAACACTATCTGTGAAATTTTGAGCTGTCTGTGTTTGCTAGAAGAGTAGATATTACAAAGTATGCACTTTTGTTGTTTCCATTGGTTTAAATACATTTTGGTCTAAATTGAGCATTTGATGTTTTCTCTTAAACGCAACATGGGAGAAAAAACATTTTTCATCACATTTGTGGGTCTTGGTCTTCAACACAATCTGTGAAATTTTGAGCTTTCTGTGTTTGATACAAGAGGAGATATCACAAAGTATGCACTTTTGTTTGTTTCCATTGGTTTCAATGCATTTTTGCCTAAAACAAGCATTTGCTATTTTATCTTAAACGCAACATGGGAGAAAAACCATTTCACATCATATTTGTGGGTCTTGGCCTTCAACACAATCTGTGAAATTTTGAGCTGTCTGTGTTTGCTACAAGAGGAGATATCACAAAGTATGCGCTTTTGTTGTTAGCATTGGTTTCAAAGCATTTTGTCCTAAAATGAGCATTTGCTGTTTTCTCTTAAACGCAACATTGGAGAAAAAACATTTTCATCAAATTTGTGGGTCTTGGTCTTCAACACAATCTTTAAAATTTTGAGCTGTCTGTGTTTGCTACAAGAGGAGATATCACAAAGTATGCACTAATGTTGTTTACATTGGTTTCAATGCATTTTGGCCTAAAACAAGCATTTGCTGTTTTCTCTTAAACGCAACATGGGAGAAAAACCATTTCACATCACATTTGTGGGTCTTGGTCTTCAACACAATCTGTGAAATTTTGAGCTGTCTGTGTTTGCTACAAGAGGAGATATCACAAAGTATGCGCTTTTGTTGTTTGCATTGGTTTCAAAGCATTTTGGCCTAAAATGAGCATTTGCTGTTTTCTGTTAAACACAACATGGGAGAAAAACCATTTCACATCAAATTTGTGGGTCTTGGTCTTCAACATGATCTGTGAAATTTTGAGCTGTCTGTGTTTGCTACAAGAGGAGATATCACAAAGTATGCACTAATGTTTTTTACATTGGTTTCAAAGCATTTTGGCCTTATACAAGCATTTGCTGTTTTCTCTTAAACGCAACATGGGAGAAAAACCATTTCACATCACATTTGTGGGTCTTGGTCTTCAACACAATCTGTGAAATTTTGAGCTGTCTGTGTTTGCTACAAGAGGAGATATCACAAAGTATGTGCTTTTGTTGTTTCCATTGGTTTCAATGCATTTTGGCCTAAAATGAGCATTTGCTGTTTTATCTTAAACGCAACATGGGAGAAAAACCATTTCACATCGTATCTGTGGGTCTTGGCCTTCAACACAATCTGTGAAATTTTGAGCTGTCTGTGTTTGCTACAAGAGGAGATATCACAAAGTATGCACTTTTGCTGTTTCCATTGGTTTCAATGCATTTTGGCCTTAAATGAGCATTTGCTGTTTTCTGTTAAACACAACATGGGAGAAAAACCATTTCACATCACATTTGTGGGTCTTGGTCTTCAACACAATGTGTGAAATTTTGAGCTGTCTGTATTTGCTACAAGACGAGATATGACAAAGTAAGCGTTTTTGTTGTTTACATTGGTTTCAATGCATTTTGGCCTAAAATGAGCATTTACTATTTTCTCTTAAACGCAACATGGAAGAAAAACCATTTCACATCATATTTGTGGGTCTTGGCCTTCAGCACAATCTGTGAAAATTTGAGCTGTCTGTGTTTGCTATAAGAGGAGATATCACAAAGTATGCACTTTTGTTGTTTGCATTGGTTTCAAAGCATTTTGTCATAAAAAGAGCATTTGCTGTTTTCTCTTAAACGCAACATTGGAGAAAAAACATTTTCATCAAATTTGTGGGTCTTGGTCTTCAACACAATCTTTAAAATTTTGAGCTGTCTGTGTTTGCTACAAGAGGAGATATCACAAAGTATGCACTAATGTTGTTTACATTGGTTTCAATGCATTTTGGCTTAAAACAAGCATGTGCTGTTTTCTCTTAAACGCAACATGGGAGAAAAACCATTTCACATCACATTTGTGTGTCTTGGTCTTCAACACAATCTGTGAAATTTTGAGCTGTCTGTGTTTGCTACAAGAGAAGATATTACAAAGTATGCACTTTTGTTGTTTCCATTGGTTTAAATACATTTTGGTCTAAATTGAGCATTTGATGTTTTCTCTTAAACGCAACATTGGAGAAAAAACATTTCTCATCACATTTGTGGGTCTTGGACTTCAACACAATCTGTGAAATTTTGAGCTGTCTGTGTTTGCTACAAGAGGAGATATCACAAAGTATGCGCTTTTGTTGTTTGCATTGGTTTCAAAGCATTTTGGCCTAAAATGAGCATTTGCTGTTTTCTGTTAAACACAACATGGGAGAAAAACCATTTCACATCAAATTTGTGGGTCTTGGTCTTCAACATGATCTGTGAAATTTTGAGCTGTCTGTGTTTGCTACAAGAGGAGATATCACAAAGTATGCACTTTTGTTTGTTTCCATTGGTTTCAATGCTTTTTGTCCTAAAACGAGCATATGCTGTTTTCTCTTAAATGCAACATGGGAGAAAAACCATTTCACAACATATTTGTGGGTCTTAGCCTTCAACACAATCTGTGAAATTTTGACCTGTCTGTGTTTGCTATAAGAGGAGATATCACAAAGTATGCGCTTTTGTTGTTTCCATTGGTTTCAATGTATTTTGGCTTAAAACGAGCATTTGCTGTTTTCTCTTAAACACAACATTGGAAAAAAAACTTTTCTCATCACATTTGTGGATCTTGGTCTTCAACACAATCTGTGAAATTTTGAGCTGTCTATGTTTGCTGCAAGAGGAGATATCACAAAGTATGCGCTTTTGTTGTTTCCATTGGTTTCAATGCATTTTGGCCTAAAACAAGCATTTGCTGTTTTATCTTAAACGCAACATGGGAGAAAAACCATTTCACATCATATTTGTGGGTCTTGGCCTTCAACACAATCTGTGAAATTTTGAGCTGTCTATGTTTGCTACAAGAGGAGATATCACAAAGTATGCGTTTTTGTTGTTTCCTTTGGTTTCAATGCATTTTGGACTAAAATGAGCATTTGCTGTTTCTGTTAAACACAACATGGGAGAAAAGCCATTTCACATCAAGTTTGTGGGTCATGGTCTTCAAAACAATCAGTGAAATTTTGAGTGGTCTATGTTTGCTACAAGAGGAGATATCACAAAGTATGCACTTATGTTTGTTTCCATTGGCTTCAATGCATTTTGGCCTAAAATGAGCATTTGCTGTTTTCTCTTAAACACAACATGGAAGAAAAACCAATTCACATCAAATTTGTGGGCCTTGGTCTTCAACACAATCTTTAAAATTTTGAGCTGTCTGTGTTTGCTACAAGAGGAGATATCACAAAGTATGCTCTTTTGTTGTTTCCATTGGTTTCAATGCATTTTGGCCTAAATCGAGCATTTGCTGTTTTCTCTTAAAACGGAACATGGGAGAAAAACCATTTCACATCACATTTGTGGGTCTTAGTCTTCAACACAATCTTTGAAATCTTGAGCTGTCTGTGTTTGCTACAAGAGGAGATATCACAAAGTATGCGCTTTGTTGTTTCCATTGGTTTCAATGCATTTTGGCCTAAAATGGGCATTTGCTGATTTCTCTTAAACGCAACATGGGAGAAAAACCATTTCACATCGTATTTGTGGGTCTTGGCCTTCAACACAATCTGTGAAATTTTGAGCTGTCTGTGTTTGCTACAAGAGGAGATATCACAAAGTATGCGCTTTTGTTGTTTCCATTGGTTTCAATGCATTTTGGCCTAAAACGAGCATTTGCAGTTTTCTGTTAAACACAACATGGGAGAAAAAACATTTCACATCAAATTTGTGGGTCTTGGTCTTCAACACAATCTGTGAAATTTTGAGCTGTCTGTGTTTGCTACAAGACGAGATATGACAAAGTAAGCGTTTTTATTGTTTACATTGTTTTCAATGCATTTTGGCCTAAAATGAGCATTTGCTGTTTTCTCTTAAACGCAACATGGGAGAAAAAACATTTATCATCACATTTGTGGGTCTTGGTCTTCAACACTATCTGTGAAATTTTGAGCTGTCTGTGTTTGCTAGAAGAGAAGATATTACAAAGTATGCACTTTTGTTGTTTCCATTGGTTTAAATACATTTTGGTCTAAATTGAGCATTTGATGTTTTCTCTTAAACGCAACATGGGAGAAAAAACATTTTTCATCACATTTGTGGGTCTTGGTCTTCAACACAATCTGTGAAATTTTGAGCTGTCTGTGTTTGCTACAAGAGGAGATATCACAAAGTATGCACTGTTGTTGTTTCCATTAGTTTCAATGCATTTTTGCCTAAAATGAGCATTTTCTGTTTTCTCTTAAACGCAACATGGAAGAAAAACCATTTCACATCAAATTTGTGGGTCTTGGTCTTCAACACGATCTGTGAAATTTTGAGCTGTCTGTGTTTGATACAAGAGGAGATATCACAAAGTATGCACTTTTGTTTGTTTCCATTGGTTTCAATGCATTTTGGCCTAAAACAAGCATTTGCTATTTTATCTTAAACGCAACATGGGAGAAAAACCATTTCACATCATATTTGTGGGTCTTGGCCTTCAACACAATCTGTGAAATTTTGAGCTGTCTGTGTTTGCTACAAGAGGAGATATCACAAAGTATGCGCTTTTGTTGTTAGCATTGGTTTCAAAGCATTTTGTCCTAAAATGAGCATTTGCTGTTTTCTCTTAAACGCAACATTGGAGAAAAAACATTTTCATCAAATTTGTGGGTCTTGGTCTTCAACACAATCTTTAAAATTTTGAGCTGTCTGTGTTTGCTACAAGAGGAGATATCACAAAGTATGCACTAATGTTGTTTACATTGGTTTCAATGCATTTTGGCCTAAAACAAGCATTTGCTGTTTTCTCTTAAACGCAACATGGGAGAAAAACCATTTCACATCACATTTGTGGGTCTTGGTCTTCAACACAATCTGTGAAATTTTGAGCTGTCTGTGTTTGCTACAAGAGGAGATATCACAAAGTATGCGCTTTTGTTGTTTGCATTGGTTTCAAAGCATTTTGGCCTAAAATGAGCATTTGCTGTTTTCTGTTAAACACAACATGGGAGAAAAACCATTTCACATCAAATTTGTGGGTCTTGGTCTTCAACATGATCTGTGAAATTTTGAGCTGTCTGTGTTTGCTACAAGAGGAGATATCACAAAGTATGCACTTTTGTTGTTTCCATTGGTTTCAATGCTTTTTGTCCTAAAACGAGCAAATGCTGTTTTCTCTTAAATGCAACATGGGAGAAAAACCATTTCACAACATATTTGTGGGTCTTGGCCTTCAACACAATCTGTGAAATTTTGACCTGTCTGTGTTTGCTATAAGAGGAGATATCACAAAGTATGCGCTTTTGTTGTTTCCATTGGTTTCAATGTATTTTGGCTTAAAACGAGCATTTGCTGTTTTCTCTTAAACGCAACATTGGAGAAAAAACATTTCTCATCACATTTGTGGATCTTAGTCTTCAACACAATCTGTGAAATTTTGAGCTGTCTATGTTTGCTGCAAGAGGAGATATCACAAAGTATGCGCTTTTGTTGTTTCCATTGGTTTCAATGCATTTTGGCCTAAAACAAGCATTTGCTGTTTTATCTTAAACGCAACATGGGAGAAAAACCATTTCACATCATATTTGTGGGTCTTGGTCTTCAACACAATCTGTGAAATTTTGAGCTGTCTGTGTTTGCTACAAGAGGAGATATCACAAAGTATGCGTTTTTGTTGTTTCCTTTGGTTTCAATGCATTTTGGACTAAAATGAGCATTTGCTGTTTCTGTTAAACACAACATGGGAGAAAAGCCATTTCACATCAAGTTTGTGGGTCATGGTCTTCAAAACAATCAGTGAAATTTTGAGCTGTCTGTGTTTGCTACAAGAGGAGATATCACAAAGTATGCACTTGTTTGTTTCCATTGGCTTCAATGCATTTTGGCCTAAAATGAGCATTTGCTGTTTTCTCTTAAACGCAACATGGAAGAAAAACCATTTCACATCAAATTTGTGGGTCTTGGTCTTCAACACAATCTTTAAAATTTTGAGCTGTCTGTGTTTGCTACAAGAGGAGATATCACAAAGTATGCACTAATGTTGTTTCCATTGGCTTCAATGCATTTTGGCCTAAAATGAGCATTTGCTGTTTTCTCTTAAACGCAACATGGAAGAAAAACCATTTCACATCAAATTTGTGGGTCTTGGTCTTCAACACAATCTGTGAAATTTTGAGCTGTCTGTGTTTGCTAGAATAGTAGATATTACAAAGTATGCACTTTTGTTGTTTCCATTGGTTTAAATACATTTTGGTCTAAATTGAGCATTTGATGTTTTCTCTTAAACGCAACATGGGAGAAAAAACATTTATCATCAGATTTGTGGGTCTTGGTCATCAACACAATCTGTGAAATTTTGAGCTGTCTGTGTTTGCTACAAGAGGAGATATCACAAAGTATGCTCTTTTGTTGTTTCCATTGGTTTCAATGCATTTTGGCCTAAATCGAGCATTTGCTGTTTTCTCTGAAACGCAACATGGGAGAAAAACAATTTCACATCACATTTGTGGGTGTTGGTCTTCAACACAATCTGAAATTTTGAGCAGTCTATTTTTGCTACAAGAGGGGATATCACAAAGTATGCGCTTTTGTTGTTTCCATTGGTTTCAATGCATTTTGGCCTAAAACAAGCATTTTTGCTGTTTTCTCTTAAAACGGAACATGGGAGAAAAACCATTTCGCATCACATTTGTGGGTCTTAGTCTTCAACACAATCTTTGAAATCTTGAGCTGTCTGTGTTTGCTACAAGAGGAGATATCACAAAGTATGCGCTTTGTTGCTTCCATTGGTTTCAATGCATTTTGGCCTAAAATGGGCATTTGCTGATTTCTCTTAAACGCAACATGGGAGAAAAACCATTTCACATCGTATTTGTGGGTCTTGGCCTTCAACACAATCTGTGAAATTTTGAGCTGTCTGTGTTTGCTACAAGAGGAGATATCACAAAGTATGCGCTTTTGTTGTTTCCATTGGTTTCAATGCATTTTTGCCTAAAACAAGCATTTGCTGTTTTCTGTTAAACACAACATGGGAGAAAAACCATTTCACATCAAATTTGTGGGTCTTGGTCTTCAACACAATCTGTGAAATTTTGAGCTGTCTGTGTTTGCTACAAGACGAGATATGACAAAGTAAGCGTTTTTGTTGTTTACATTGTTTTCAATGCATTTTGGCCTAAAATGAGCATTTGCTGTTTTCTCTTAAACGCAACATGGGAGAAAAAACATTTATCATCACATTTGTGGGTCTTGGTCTTCAACACAATCTGTGAAATTTTGAGCTATCTGTGTTTGCTACAAGAGGAGATATCACAAAGTATGCACTTTTGTTGTTTCCATTTGTTTCAATGCATTTTGGCGTAAAACAAGCATTTGCTGTTTTCTCTTAAACGCAACATGGGAGAAAAACCATTTCACATCACATTTGTGGGTCTTGGTCTTCAACACTATCTGTGAAATTTTGAGCTGTCTGTGTTTGCTAGAAGAGTAGATATTACAAAGTATGCACTTTTGTTGTTTCCATTGGTTTAAATACATTTTGGTCTAAATTGAGCATTTGATGTTTTCTCTTAAACGCAACATGGGAGAAAAAACATTTATCATCACATTTGTGGGTCTTGGTCTTCAACACAGTCTGTGAAATTTTGAGCTGTCTGTGTTTGCTACAAGAGGAGATATCACAAAGTATGCACTGTTGTTGTTTCCATTGGTTTCAATGCATTTTTGCCTAAAATGAGCATTTTCTGTTTTCTCTTAAACGCAACATGGAAGAAAAACTATTTCACATCAAATTTGTGGGTCTTGGTCTTCAACACGATCTGTGAAATTTTGAGCTGTCTGTGTTTGCTAGAAGAGTAGATATCACAAAGTATGCACTTTTGTTGTTTCCATTGGTTTAAATACATTTTGGTCTAAATTGAGCATTTGATGTTTTCTCTTAAATGCAACATGGGAGAAAAAACATTTTTCATCACATTTGTGGGTCTTGGTCTTCAACACAATCTGTGAAATTTTGAGCTGTCTGTGTTTGCTACAAGAGGAGATATCACAAAGTATGCACTGTTGTTGTTTCCATTGGTTTCAATGCATTTTTGCCTAAAATGAGCATTTTCTGTTTTCTCTTAAACGCAACATGGAAGAAAAACCATTTCACATCAAATTTGGGGGTCTTGGTCTTCAACACGATCTGTGAAATTTTGAGCTGTCTGTGTTTGATACAAGAGGAGATATCACAAAATGCACTTTTGTTTGTTTCCATTGGTTTCTATGCATTTTGGCCTAAAACAAGCATTTGCTATTTTATCTTAAATGCAACATGGGAGAAAAAACATTTTCATCAAATTTGTGTGTCTTGGTCTTCAACACAATCTTTAAAATTTTGAGCTGTCTGTGTTTGCTACAAGAGGAGATATCACAAAGTATGCACTAATGTTGTTTACATTGGTTTCAATGCATTTTGGCCTAAAACAAGCATTTGCTGTTTTCTCTTAAACGCAACATGGGAGAAAAACCATTTCACATCACATTTGTGGGTCTTGGTCTTCAACACAATCTGTGAAATTTTGAGCTGTCTGTGTTTGCTACAAGAGTAGACATTACAAAGTATGCACTTTTGTTGTTTCCATTGGTTTAAATACATTTTGGTCTAAATTGAGCATTTGATGTTTTCTCTTAAACGCAACATTGGAGAAAAAACATTTCTCATCACATTTGTGGGTCTTGGTCTTCAACACAATCTGTGAAATTTTGAGCTGTCTGTGTTTGCTATAAGAGGAGATATCACAAAGTATGCGCTTTTGTTGTTTCCATTGGTTTCAATGTATTTTGGCTTAAAACGAGCATTTGCTGTTTTCTCTTAAACGCAACATTGGAGAAAAAACATTTCTCATCACATTTGTGGATCTTGGTCTTCAACACAATCTGTGAAATTTTGAGCTGTCTATGTATGCTGCAAGAGGAGATATCACAAAGTATGCGCTTTTGTTGTTTCCATTGGTTTCAATGCATTTTGGCCTAAAACAAGCATTTGCTGTTTTATCTTAAACGCAACATGGGAGAAAAACCATTTCACATCATATTTGTGGGTCTTGGCCTTCAACACAATCTGTGAAATTTTGAGCTGTCTGTGTTTGCTACAAGAGGAGATATCACAAAGTATGCGTTTTTGTTGTTTCCTTTGGTTTCAATGCATTTTGGACTAAAATGAGCATTTGCTGTTTCTGTTAAACACAACATGGGAGAAAAGCCATTTCACATCAAGTTTGTGGGTCATGGTCTTCAAAACAATCAGTGAAATTTTGAGCTGTCTGTGTTTGTTACAAGAGGAGATATCACAAAGTATGCACTTATGTTTGTTTCCATTGGCTTCAATGCATTTTGGCCTAAAATGAGCATTTGCTGTTTTCTCTTAAACACAACATGGGAGAAAAACCATTTCACATCAAATTTGTGGGTCTTGGTCTTCAACATGATCTGTGAAATTTTGAGCTGTCTGTGTTTGCTACAAGAGGAGATATCACAAAGTATGCACTATTGTTTGTTTCCATTGGTTTCAATGCTTTTTGACCTAAAACGAGCATATGTTGTTTTCTCTTAAATGCAACATGGGAGAAAAACCATTTCACAACATATTTGTGGGTCTTTGCCTTCAACACAATCTGTGAAATTTTGACCTGTCTGTGTTTGCTATAAGAGGAGATATCACAAAGTATGTGCTTTTGTTGTTTCCATTGGTTTCAATGTATTTTGGCTTAAAACGAGCATTTGCTGTTTTCTATTAAACGCAACATTGGAGAAAAAACATTTCTCATCACATTTGTGGATCTTGGTCTTCAACACAATCTGTGAAATTTTGAGCTGTCTATGTTTGTTGCAAGAGGAGATACCACAAAGTATGCACTTTTGTTGTTTCCATTGGTTTCAATGCATTTTGGCCTAAAACAAGCATTTGCAGTTTTATCTTAAACGCAACATGGGAGAAAAACCATTTCACATCATATTTGTGGGTCTTGGTCTTCAACACAATCTTTGAAATCTTGAGCTGTCTGTGTTTGCTACAAGAGGAGATATCACAAAGTATGCGCTTTGTTGTTTCCATTGGTTTCAATGCATTTTGGCCTAAAATGGGCATTTGCTGTTTTCTCTTAAACGCAACATGGGAGAAAAACCATTTCACATCGTATTTGTGGGTCTTAGCCTTGAACAAAATCTGTGAAATTTTGAGCTGTCTGTGTTTGCTACAAGAGGAGATATCACAAAGTATGCGCTTTTGTTGTTTCCATTGGTTTCAATGCATTTTGGCCTAAAATGAGCATTTGCTGTTTTCTGTTAAACACAACATGGGAGAAAAACCATTTCACATCAAATTTGTGGGTCTTGGTCTTCAACACAATCTGTGAAATTTTGAGCTGTCTGTGTTTGCTACAAGACGACATATGACAAAGTAAGCGTTTTTGTTGTTTACATTGGTTTCAATGCATTTTTGCCTAAAATGAGCATTTGCTGTTTTCTCTTAAACGCAACATGGAAGAAAAACCATTTCACATCATATTTGTTGGTCTTGGCCTTCAACACAATCTGTGAAAATTTGAGCTGTCTGTGTTTGCTATAAGAGGAGATATCACAAAGTATGCACTTTTGTTGTTTCCATTTGTTTCAATGCATTTTGGTGTAAAAAGAGCATTTGCTGTTTTCTCTTAAACGCAACATTGGAGAAAAAACATTTTCATCAAATTTGTGGGTCTTGGTCTTCAACACAATCTTTAAAATTTTGAGCTGTCTGTGTTTGCTACAAGAGGAGATATCACAAAGTATGCACTAATGTTGTTTACATTGGTTTCAAAGCATTTTGGCCTTATACAAGCATTTGCTGTTTTCTCTTAAACGCAACATGGGAGAAAAACAATTTCACATCACATTTGTGGGTCTTGGTCTTCAACACAATCTGTGAAATTTTGAGCTGTCTGTGTTTGCTACAAGAGGAGATATCACAAAGTATGTGCTTTTGTTGTTTCCATTGGTTTCAATGCATTTTGGCCTAAAATGAGCATTTGCTGTTTTATCTTAAACGCAACATGGGAGAAAAACCATTTCACATCGTATCTGTGGGTCTTGGCCTTCAACACAATCTGTGAAATTTTGAGCTGTCTGTGTTTGCTACAAGAGGAGATATCACAAAGTATGCGCTTTTGCTGTTTCCATTGGTTTCAATGCATTTTGGCCTTAAATGAGCATTTGCTGTTTTCTGTTAAACACAACATGGGAGAAAAACCATTTCACATCAAATTTGTGGGTCTTGGTCTTCAACACAATCTGTGAAATTTTGAGCTGTCTGTATTTGCTACAAGACGAGATATGACAAAGTAAGCGTTTTTGTTGTTTACATTGGTTTCAATGCATTTTGGCCTAAAATGAGCATTTACTATTTTCTCTTAAATGCAACATGGAAGAAAAACCATTTCACATCATATTTGTGGGTCTTGGCCTTCAACACAATCTGTGAAAATTTGAGCTGTCTGTGTTTGCTATAAGAGGAGATATCACAAAGTATGCACTTTTGTTGTTTCCATTTGTTTCAATGCATTTTGGCATAAAAAGAGCATTTGCTGTTTTCTCTTAAACGCAACATTGGAGAAAAAACATTTTCATCAAATTTGTGGGTCTTGGTCTTCAACACAATCCTTAAATATTTTGTGCTGTCTGTGTTCGCTACAAGAGGAGATATCACAAAGTATGCACTAATGTTGTTTACATTGGTTTCAATGCATTTTAGCCTAAAACAAGCATTTGCTGTTTTCTCTTAAACGCAACATGGGAGAAAAACCATTTCACATCACATTTGTGGGTCTTGGTCTTCAACACAATCTGTGAAATTTTGAGCTGTCTGTGTTTGCTACAAGAGTAGATATTACAAAGTATACACTTTTGTTGTTTCCATTGGTTTAAATACATTTTGGTCTAAATTGAGCATTTGATGTTTTCTCTTAAACACAACATTGGAGAAAAAACATTTCTCATCATATTTGTGGGTCTTGGTCTTCAACACAATCTGTGAAATTTTGAGCTGTCTGTGTTTGCTACAAGAGGAGATATCACAAAGTATGCGCTTTTGTTGTTTGCATTGTTTTCAAAGCATTTTGTCCTAAAATGAGCATTTGCTGTTTTCTCTTAAACGCAACATTGGAGAAAAAACATTTTCATCAAATTTGTGGGTCTTGGTCTTCAACACAATCTTTAAAATTTTGAGCTGTCTGTGTTTGCTACAAGAGGAGATATCACAAAGTATGCACTAATGTTGTTTACATTGGTTTCAATGCATTTTGGCCTAAAACAAGCATTTGCTGTTTTCTCTTAAACGCAACATGGGAGAAAAACCATTTCACATCACATTTGTGTGTCTTGGTCTTCAACACAATCTGTGAAATTTTGAGCTGTCTGTGTTTGCTACAAGAGTAGATATTACAAAGTATGCACTTTTGTTGTTTCCATTGGTTTAAATACATTTTGGTCTAAATTGAGCATTTGATGTTTTCTCTTAAACGCAACATTGGAGAAAAAACATTTCTCATCACATTTGTGGGTCTTGGACTTCAACACAATCTGTGAAATTTTGAGCTGTCTGTGTTTGCTACAAGAGGAGATATCACAAAGTATGCGCTTTTGCTGTTTCCATTGGTTTCAATGCATTTTGGCCTTAAATGAGCATTTGCTGTTTTCTGTTAAACACAACATGGGAGAAAAACCATTTCACATCAAATTTGTGGGTCTTGGTCTTCAACACAATCTGTGAAATTTTGAGCTGTCTGTATTTGCTACAAGACGAGATATGACAAAGTAAGCGTTTTTGTTGTTTACATTGGTTTCAATGCATTTTTGCCTAAAATGAGCATTTGCTATTTTCTCTTAAACGCAACATGGAAGAAAAACCATTTCAAATCATATTTGTTGGTCTTGGCCTTCAACACAATCTGTGAAAATTTGAGCTGTCTGTGTTTGCTATAAGAGGAGATATCACAAAGTATGCACTTTTGTTGTTTCCATTTGTTTCAATGCATTTTGGTGTAAAAAGAGCATTTGCTGTTTTCTCTTAAACGCAACATTGGAGAAAAAACATTTTCATCAAATTTGTGGGTCTTGGTCTTCAACACAATCTTTAAAATTTTGAGCTGTCTGTGTTTGCTACAAGAGGAGATATCACAAAGTATGCACTAATGTTGTTTACATTGGTTTCAAAGCATTTTGGCCTTATACAAGCATTTGCTGTTTTCTCTTAAACGCAACATGGGAGAAAAACCATTTCACATCACATTTGTGGGTCTTGGTCTTCAACACAATCTGTGAAATTTTGAGCTGTCTGTGTTTGCTACAAGAGGAGATATCACAAAGTATGTGCTTTTGTTGTTTCCATTGGTTTCAATGCATTTTGGCCTAAAATGAGCATTTGCTGTTTTATCTTAAACGCAACATGGGAGAAAAACCATTTCACATCGTATCTGTGGGTCTTGGCCTTCAACACAATCTGTGAAATTTTGAGCTGTCTGTGTTTGCTACAAGAGGAGATATCACAAAGTATGCACTAATGTTGTTTACATTGGTTTCAATGCATTTTAGCCTAAAACAAGCATTTGCTGTTTTCTCTTAAATGCAACATGGGAGAAAAACCATTTCACATCACATTTGTGGGTCTTGGTCTTCAACACAATCTGTGAAATTTTGAGCTGTCTGTGTTTGCTACAAGAGTAGATATTACAAAGTATACACTTTTGTTGTTTCCATTGGTTTAAATACATTTTGGTCTAAATTGAGCATTTGATGTTTTCTCTTAAACACAACATTGGAGAAAAAACATTTCTCATCATATTTGTGGGTCTTGGTCTTCAACACAATCTGTGAAATTTTGAGCTGTCTATGTTTGCTGCAAGAGGAGATATCACAAAGTATGCACTTTTGTTTGTTTCCATTGGTTTCAATGCTTTTTGTCCTAAAACGAGCATATGCTGATTTCTCTTAAATGCAACATGGGAGAAAAACCATTTCACAACATATTTGTGGGTCTTGGCCTTCAACACAATCTGTGAAATTTTGACCTGTCTGTGTTTGCTATAAGAGGAGATATCACAAAGTATGCGCTTTTGTTGTTTCCATTAGTTTCAATGTATTTTGGCTTAAAACGAGCATTTGCTGTTTTCTCTTAAACGCAACATTGGAGAAAAAACTTTTCTCATCACATTTGTGGATCTTGGTCTTCAACACAATCCGTGAAATTTTGAGCTGTCTATGTTTGCTGCAAGAGGAGATATCACAAAGTATGCGCTTTTGTTGTTTCCATTGGTTTCAATGCATTTTGGCCTAAAACAAGCATTTGCTGTTTTATCTTAAAAGCAACATGGGAGAAAAACCATTTCACATCATATTTGTGGGTCTTGGCCTTCAACACAATCTGTGAAATTTTGAGCTGTCTGTGTTTGCTACAAGAGGAGATATCACAAAGTATGCGTTTTTGTTGTTTCCTTTGGTTTCAATGCATTTTGGACTAAAATGAGCATTTGCTGTTTCTGTTAAACACAACATGGGAGAAAAGCCATTTCACATCAAGTTTGTGGGTCATGGTCTTCAAAACAATCAGTGAAATTTTGTGCTGTCTGTGTTTGCTACAAGAGGAGATATCACAAAGTATGCACTTATGTTTGTTTCCATTGGCTTCAATGCATTTTGGCCTAAAATGAGCATTTGCTGTTTTCTCTTAAACGCAACATGGAAGAAAAACCATTTCACATCAAATTTGTGGGCCTTGGTCTTCAACACAATCTTTAAAATTTTGAGCTGTCTGTGTTTGCTACAAGAGGAGATATCACAAAGTATGCACTAATGTTGTTTACATTGGTTTCAATGCATTTTGGCTTAAAACAAGCACTTGCTGTTTTCTCTTAAACGCAACATGGGAGAAAAACCATTTCACATCACATTTGTGGGTCTTGGTCTTCAACACAATCTGTGAAATTTTGAGCTGTCTGTGTTTGCTAGAATAGTAGATATTATAAAGTATGCACTTTTGTTGTTTCCATTGGTATAAATAC
The DNA here is from genome assembly GCA_031769625.1 of Taudactylus pleione. Classification (NCBI taxonomy): domain Eukaryota; kingdom Metazoa; phylum Chordata; class Amphibia; order Anura; family Myobatrachidae; genus Taudactylus; species Taudactylus pleione. The sequence continues at coordinate 325,488 of JAUIMM010001932.1, read as the reverse complement.
ATTTTGGTCTAAATTGAGCATTTGATGTTTTCTCTTAAACGCAACATGGGAGAAAAAACATTTCTCATCACATTTGTGGGTCTTGGTCTTCAACACAATCTGTGAAATTTTGAGCTGTCTGTGTTTGCTACAAGAGGAGATATCACAAAGTATGCTCTTTTGTTGTTTCCATTGGTTTCAATGCAATTTGGCCTAAATCGAGCATTTGCTGTTTTCTCTGAAACGCAACATGGGAGAAAAACAATTTCACATCACATTTGTGGGTGTTGGTCTACAACACAATTTGAAATTTTGAGCAGTCTATTTTTGCTACAAGAGGGGATATCACAAAGTATGCGCTTTTGTTGTTTCCATTGGTTTCAATGCATTTTGGCCTAAAACAAGCATTTTTGCTGTTTTCTCTTAAAACGGAACATGGGAGAAAAACCATTTCACATCACATTTGTGGGTCTTAGTCTTCAACACAATCTTTGAAATATTGAGCTGTCTGTGTTTGCTACAAGAGGAGATATCACAAAGTATGCGCTTTGTTGTTTCCATTGGTTTCAATGCATTTTGGCCTAAAATGGGCATTTGCTGATTTCTCTTAAACGCAACATGGGAGAAAAACCATTTCACATCGTATTTGTGGGTCTTGGCCTTCAACACAATCTGTGAAATTTTGAGCTGTCTGTGTTTGCTACAAGAGGAGATATCACAAAGTATGCGCTTTTGTTGTTTCCATTGGTTTCAATGCATTTTGGCCTAAAACGAGCATTTGCTGTTTTCTGTTAAACACAACATGGGAGAAAAAACATTTCACATCAAATTTGTGGGTCTTGGTCTTCAACACAATCTGTGAAATTTTGAGCTGTCTGTGTTTGCTACAAGACGAGATATGACAAAGTAAGCGTTTTTATTGTTTACATTGTTTTCAATGCATTTTGGCCTAAAATGAGCATTTGCTGTTTTCTCTTAAACGCAACATTGGAGAAAAAACTTTTCTCATCACATTTGTGGATCTTGGTCTTCAACACAATCCGTGAAATTTTGAGCTGTCTATGTTTGCTGCAAGAGGAGATATCACAAAGTATGCGCTTTTGTTGTTTCCATTGGTTTCAATGCATTTTGGCCTAAAACAAGCATTTGCTGTTTTATCTTAAAAGCAACATGGGAGAAAAACCATTTCACATCATATTTGTGGGTCTTGGCCTTCAACACAATCTGTGAAATTTTGAGCTGTCTGTGTTTGCTACAAGAGGAGATATCACAAAGTATGCGTTTTTGTTGTTTCCTTTGGTTTCAATGCATTTTGGACTAAAATGAGCATTTGCTGTTTCTGTTAAACACAACATGGGAGAAAAGCCATTTCACATCAAGTTTGTGGGTCATGGTCTTCAAAACAATCAGTGAAATTTTGTGCTGTCTGTGTTTGCTACAAGAGGAGAGATCACAAAGTATGCACTTATGTTTGTTTCCATTGGCTTCAATGCATTTTGGCCTAAAATGAGCATTTGCTGTTTTCTCTTAAACGCAACATGGAAGAAAAACCATTTCACATCAAATTTGTGGGCCTTGGTCTTCAACACAATCTTTAAAATTTTGAGCTGTCTGTGTTTGCTACAAGAGGAGATATCACAAAGTATGCACTAATGTTGTTTACATTGGTTTCAATGCATTTTGGCTTAAAACAAGCACTTGCTGTTTTCTCTTAAACGCAACATGGGAGAAAAACCATTTCACATCACATTTGTGGGTCTTGGTCTTCAACACAATCTGTGAAATTTTGAGCTGTCTGTGTTTGCTAGAATAGTAGATATTATAAAGTATGCACTTTTGTTGTTTCCATTGGTATAAATACATTTTGGTCTAAATTGAGCATTTGATGTTTTCTCTTAAACGCAACATGGGAGAAAAAACATTTCTCATCACATTTGTGGGTCTTGGTCTTCAACACAATCTGTGAAATTTTGAGCTGTCTGTGTTTGCTACAAGAGGAGATATCACAAAGTATGCTCTTTTGTTGTTTCCATTGGTTTCAATGCATTTTGGCCTAAATCGAGCATTTGCTGTTTTCTCTGAAACGCAACATGGGAGAAAAACAATTTCACATCACATTTGTGGGTGTTGGTCTTCAACACAATTTGAAATTTTGAGCAGTCTATTTTTGCTACAAGAGGGGATATCACAAAGTATGCGCTTTTGTTGTTTCCATTGGTTTCAATGCATTTTGGCCTAAAACAAGCATTTTTGCTGTTTTCTCTTAAAACGGAACATGGGAGAAAAACCATTTCACATCACATTTGTGGGTCTTAGTCTTCAACACAATCTTTGAAATATTGAGCTGTCTGTGTTTGCTACAAGAGGAGATATCACAAAGTATGCGCTTTGTTGTTTCCATTGGTTTCAATGCATTTTGGCCTAAAATGGGCATTTGCTGATTTCTCTTAAACGCAACATGGGAGAAAAACCATTTCACATCGTATTTGTGGGTCTTGGCCTTCAACACAATCTGTGAAATTTTGAGCTGTCTGTGTTTGCTACAAGAGGAGATATCACAAAGTATGCGCTTTTGTTGTTTCCATTGGTTTCAATGCATTTTGGCCTAAAACGAGCATTTGCTGTTTTCTGTTAAACACAACATGGGAGAAAAAACATTTCACATCAAATTTGTGGGTCTTGGTCTTCAACACAATCTGTGAAATTTTGAGCTGTCTGTGTTTGCTACAAGACGAGATATGACAAAGTAAGCGTTTTTATTGTTTACATTGTTTTCAATGCATTTTGGCCTAAAATGAGCATTTGCTGTTTTCTCTTAAACGCAACATGGGAGAAAAAACATTTATCATCACATTTGTGGGTCTTGGTCTTCAACACAATCTGTGAAATTTTGAGCTGTCTGTGTTTGCTACAAGAGGAGATATCACAATGTATGCACTGTTGTTGTTTCCATTAGTTTCAATGCATTTTTGCCTAAAATGAGCTTTTTCTGTTTTCTCTTAAACGCAACATGGAAGAAAAACCATTTCACATCAAATTTGTGGGTCTTGGTCTTCAACACGATCTGTGAAATTTTGAGCTGTCTGTGTTTGATACAAGAGGAGATATCACAAAGTATGCACTTTTGTTTGTTTCCATTGGTTTCAATGCATTTTGGCCTAAAACAAGCATTTGCTATTTTATCTTAAACGCAACATGGGAGAAAAACCATTTCACATCATATTTGTGGGTCTTGGCCTTCAACACAATCTGTGAAATTTTGAGCTGTCTGTGTTTGCTACAAGAGGAGATATCACAAAGTATGCGCTTTTGTTGTTAGCATTGGTTTCAAAGCATTTTGTCCTAAAATGAGCATTTGCTGTTTTCTCTTAAACGCAACATTGGAGAAAAAACATTTTCATCAAATTTGTGGGTCTTGGTCTTCAACACAATCTTTAAAATTTTGAGCTGTCTGTGTTTGCTACAAGAGGAGATATTACAAAGTATGCACTTTTGTTGTTTCCATTGGTTTAAATACATTTTGGTCTAAATTGAGCATTTGATGTTTTCTCTTAAACGCAACATTGGAGAAAAAACATTTCTCATCACATTTGTGGGTCTTGGTCTTCAACACAATCTGTGAAATTTTGAGCTGTCTGTGTTTGCTACAAGAGGAGATATCACAAAGTATGCGCTTTTGTTGTTTGCATTGGTTTCAAAGCATTTTGGCCTAAAATGAGCATTTGCTGTTTTCTGTTAAACACAACATGGGAGAAAAACCATTTCACATCAAATTTGTGGGTCTTGGTCTTCAACATGATCTGTGAAATTTTGAGCTGTCTGTGTTTGCTACAAGAGGAGATATCACAAAGTATGCACTTTTGTTGTTTCCATTGGTTTCAATGCTTATTGTCCTAAAACGAGCAAATGCTGTTTTCTCTTAAATGCAACATGGGAGAAAAACCATTTCACAACATATTTGTGGGTCTTGGCCTTCAACACAATCTGTGAAATTTTGACCTGTCTGTGTTTGCTATAAGAGGAGATATCACAAAGTATGCGCTTTTGTTGTTTCCATTGGTTTCAATGTATTTTGGCTTAAAACGAGCATTTGCTGTTTTCTCTTAAACGCAACATTGGAGAAAAAACATTTCTCATCACATTTGTGGATCTTGGTCTTCAACACAATCTGTGAAATTTTGAGCTGTCTATGTTTGCTGCAAGAGGAGATATCACAAAGTATGCGCTTTTGTTGTTTCCATTGGTTTCAATGCATTTTGGCCTAAAACAAGCATTTGCTGTTTTATCTTAAACGCAACATGGGAGAAAAACCATTTCACATCATATTTGTGGGTCTTGGCCTTCAACACAATCTGTGAAATTTTGAGCTGTCTGTGTTTACTACAAGAGGAGATATCACAAAGTATGCGTTTTTGTTGTTTCCTTTGGTTTCAATGCATTTTGGACTAAAATGAGCATTTGCTGTTTCTGTTAAACACAACATGGGAGAAAAGCCATTTCACATCAAGTTTGTGGGTCATGGTCTTCAAAACAATCAGTGAAATTTTGAGCTGTCTGTGTTTGCTACAAGAGGAGATATCACAAAGTATGCACTTATGTTTGTTTCCATTGGCTTCAATGCATTTTGGCCTAAAATGAGCATTTGCTGTTTTCTCTTAAACGCAACATGGAAGAAAAACCATTTCACATCAAATTTGTGGGTCTTGGTCTTCAACACAATCTGTGAAATTTTGAGCTGTCTGTGTTTGCTAGAATAGTAGATATTACAAAGTATGCACTTTTGTTGTTTCCATTGGTTTAAATACATTTTGGTCTAAATTGAGCATTTGATGTTTTCTCTTAAACGCAACATGGGAGAAAAAACATTTATCATCACATTTGTGGGTCTTGGTCTTCAACACAATCTGTGAAATTTTGAGCTGTCTGTGTTTGCTACAAGAGGAGATATCACAAAGTATGCGCTTTTGTTGTTTCCATTGGTTTCAATGCATTTTTGCCTAAAACAAGCATTTGCTGTTTTCTGTTAAACACAACATGGGAGAAAAACCATTTCACATCAAATTTGTGGGTCTTGGTCTTCAACACAATCTGTGAAATTTTGAGCTGTCTGTGTTTGCTACAAGACGAGATATGACAAAGTAAGCGTTTTTATTGTTTACATTGTTTTCAATGCATTTTGGCCTTATACAAGCATTTGCTGTTTTCTCTTAAACGCAACATGGGAGAAAAACCATTTCACATCACATTTGTGGGTCTTGATCTTCAACACAATCTGTGAAATTTTGAGCTGTCTGTGTTTGCTACAAGAGGAGATATCACAAAGTATGCGCTTTTGTTGTTTCCATTGGTTTCAATGCATTTTGGCCTAAAATGAGCATTTGCTGTTTTATCTTAAACGCAACATGGGAGAAAAACCATTTCACATCGTATCTGTGGGTCTTGGCCTTCAACACAATCTGTGAAATTTTGAGCTGTCTATGTTTGCTACAAGAGGAGATATCACAAAGTATGCGCTTTTGTTGTTTCCATTGGTTTCAATGCATTTTGGCCTTAAATGAGCATTTGCTGTTTTCTGTTAAACACAACATGGGAGAAAAACCATTTCACATCAAATTTGTGGGTCTTGGTCTTCAACACAATCTGTGAAATTTTGAGCTGTCTGTATATGCTACAAGACGAGATATGACAAAGTAAGCGTTTTTGTTGTTTACATTGGTTTCAATGCATTTTGGCCTAAAATGAGCATTTACTATTTTCTCTTAAACGCAACATGGAAGAAAAACCATTTCACATCATATTTGTGGGTCTTGGCCTTCAACACAATCTGTGAAAATTTGAGCTGTCTGTGTTTGCTATAAGAGGAGATATCACAAAGTATGCACTTTTGTTGTTTCCATTGGTTTCAATGCATTTTGGCCTAAAACAAGCATTTGCTGTTTTATCTTAAAAGCAACATGGGAGAAAAACCATTTCACATCATATTTGTGGGTCTTGGCCTTCAACACAATCTGTGAAATTTTGAGCTGTCTGTGTTTGCTACAAGAGGAGATATCACAAAGTATGCGTTTTTGTTGTTTCCTTTGGTTTCAATGCATTTTGGACTAAAATGAGCATTTGCTGTTTCTGTTAAACACAACATGGGAGAAAAGCCATTTCACATCAAGTTTGTGGGTCATGGTCTTCAAAACAATCAGTGAAATTTTGTGCTGTCTGTGTTTGCTACAAGAGGAGATATCACAAAGTATGCACTTATGTTTGTTTCCATTGGCTTCAATGCATTTTGGCCTAAAATGAGCATTTGCTGTTTTCTCTTAAACGCAACATGGAAGAAAAACCATTTCACATCAAATTTGTGGGCCTTGGTCTTCAACACAATCTTTAAAATTTTGAGCTGTCTGTGTTTGCTACAAGAGGAGATATCACAAAGTATGCACTAATGTTGTTTACATTGGTTTCAATGCATTTTGGCTTAAAACAAGCACTTGCTGTTTTCTCTTAAACGCAACATGGGAGAAAAACCATTTCACATCACATTTGTGGGTCTTGGTCTTCAACACAATCTGTTAAATTTTGAGCTGTCTGTGTTTGCTAGAATAGTAGATATTATAAAGTATGCACTTTTGTTGTTTCCATTGGTATAAATACATTTTGGTCTAAATTGAGCATTTGATGTTTTCTCTTAAACGCAACATGGGAGAAAAAACATTTCTCATCACATTTGTGGGTCTTGGTCTTCAACACAATCTGTGAAATTTTGAGCTGTCTGTGTTTGCTACAAGAGGAGATATCACAAAGTATGCTCTTTTGTTGTTTCCATTGGTTTCAATGCATTTTGGCCTAAAACAAGCATTTTTGCTGTTTTCTCTTAAAACGGAACATGGGAGAAAAACCATTTCACATCACATTTGTGGGTCTTAGTCTTCAACACAATCTTTGAAATATTGAGCTGTCTGTGTTTGCTACAAGAGGAGATATCACAAAGTATGCGCTTTGTTGTTTCCATTGGTTTCAATGCATTTTGGCCTAAAATGGGCATTTGCTGATTTCTCTTAAACGCAACATGGGAGAAAAACCATTTCACATCGTATTTGTGGGTCTTGGCCTTCAACGCAATCTGTGAAATTTTGAGCTGTCTGTGTTTGCTACAAGAGGAGATATCACAAAGTATGCGCTTTTGTTGTTTCCATTGGTTTCAATGCATTTTGGCCTAAAACGAGCATTTGCTGTTTTCTGTTAAACACAACATGGGAGAAAAAACATTTCACATCAAATTTGTGGGTCTTGGTCTTCAACACAATCTGTGAAATTTTGAGCTGTCTGTGTTTGCTACAAGACGAGATATGACAAAGTAAGCGTTTTTATTGTTTACATTGTTTTCAATGCATTTTGGCCTAAAATGAGCATTTGCTGTTTTCTCTTAAACGCAACATTGGAGAAAAAACTTTTCTCATCACATTTGTGGATCTTGGTCTTCAACACAATCCGTGAAATTTTGAGCTGTCTATGTTTGCTGCAAGAGGAGATATCACAAAGTATGCGCTTTTGTTGTTTCCATTGGTTTCAATGCATTTTGGCCTAAAACAAGCATTTGCTGTTTTATCTTAAAAGCAACATGGGAGAAAAACCATTTCACATCATATTTGTGGGTCTTGGCCTTCAACACAATCTGTGAAATTTTGAGCTGTCTGTGTTTGCTACAAGAGGAGATATCACAAAGTATGCGTTTTTGTTGTTTCCTTTGGTTTCAATGCATTTTTGCCTAAAATGAGCTTTTTCTGTTTTCTCTTAAACGCAACATGGAAGAAAAACCATTTCACATCAAATTTGTGGGTCATGGTCTTCAAAACAATCAGTGAAATTTTGTGCTGTCTGTGTTTGCTACAAGAGGAGAGATCACAAAGTATGCACTTATGTTTGTTTCCATTGGCTTCAATGCATTTTGGCCTAAAATGAGCATTTGCTGTTTTCTCTTAAACGCAACATGGAAGAAAAACCATTTCACATCAAATTTGTGGGCCTTGGTCTTCAACACAATCTTTAAAATTTTGAGCTGTCTGTGTTTGCTACAAGAGGAGATATCACAAAGTATGCACTAATGTTGTTTACATTGGTTTCAATGCATTTTGGCTTAAAACAAGCACTTGCTGTTTTCTCTTAAACGCAACATGGGAGAAAAACCATTTCACATCACATTTGTGGGTCTTGGTCTTCAACACAATCTGTGAAATTTTGAGCTGTCTGTGTTTGCTAGAATAGTAGATATTATAAAGTATGCACTTTTGTTGTTTCCATTGGTATAAATACATTTTGGTCTAAATTGAGCATTTGATGTTTTCTCTTAAACGCAACATGGGAGAAAAAACATTTCTCATCACATTTGTGGGTCTTGGTCTTCAACACAATCTGTGAAATTTTGAGCTGTCTGTGTTTGCTACAAGAGGAGATATCACAAAGTATGCTCTTTTGTTGTTTCCATTGGTTTCAATGCATTTTGGCCTAAATCGAGCATTTGCTGTTTTCTCTGAAACGCAACATGGGAGAAAAACAATTTCACATCACATTTGTGGGTGTTGGTCTTCAACACAATTTGAAATTTTGAGCAGTCTATTTTTGCTACAAGAGGGGATATCACAAAGTATGCGCTTTTGTTGTTTCCATTGGTTTCAATGCATTTTGGCCTAAAACAAGCATTTTTGCTGTTTTCTCTTAAAACGGAACATGGGAGAAAAACCATTTCACATCACATTTGTGGGTCTTAGTCTTCAACACAATCTTTGAAATATTGAGCTGTCTGTGTTTGCTACAAGAGGAGATATCACAAAGTATGCGCTTTTGTTGTTTCCATTGGTTTCAATGCATTTTGGCCTAAAATGGGCATTTGCTGATTTCTCTTAAACGCAACATGGGAGAAAAACCATTTCACATCGTATTTGTGGGTCTTGGCCTTCAACACAATCTGTGAAATTTTGAGCTGTCTGTGTTTGCTACAAGAGGAGATATCACAAAGTATGCGCTTTTGTTGTTTCCATTGGTTTCAATGCATTTTGGCCTAAAACGAGCATTTGCTGTTTTCTGTTAAACACAACATGGGAGAAAAAACATTTCACATCAAATTTGTGGGTCTTGGTCTTCAACACAATCTGTGAAATTTTGAGCTGTCTGTGTTTGCTACAAGACGAGATATGACAAAGTAAGCGTTTTTATTGTTTACATTGTTTTCAATGCATTTTGGCCTAAAATGAGCATTTGCTGTTTTCTCTTAAACGCAACATGGGAGAAAAAACATTTATCATCACATTTGTGGGTCTTGGTCTTCAACACAATCTGTGAAATTTTGAGCTGTCTGTGTTTGCTACAAGAGGAGATATCACAATGTATGCACTGTTGTTGTTTCCATTAGTTTCAATGCATTTTTGCCTAAAATGAGCTTTTTCTGTTTTCTCTTAAACGCAACATGGAAGAAAAACCATTTCACATCAAATTTGTGGGTCTTGATCTTCAACACGATCTGTGAAATTTTGAGCTGTCTGTGTTTGATACAAGAGGAGATATCACAAAGTATGCACTTTTGTTTGTTTCCATTGGTTTCAATGCATTTTGGCCTAAAACAAGCATTTGCTATTTTATCTTAAACGCAACATGGGAGAAAAACCATTTCACATCACATTTGTGGGTCTTGGCCTTCAACACAATCTGTGAAATTTTGAGCTGTCTGTGTTTGCTACAAGAGGAGATATCACAAAGTATGCGCTTTTGTTGTTAGCATTGGTTTCAAAGCATTTTGTCCTAAAATGAGCATTTGCTGTTTTCTCTTAAACGCAACATTGGAGAAAAAACATTTTCATCAAATTTGTGGGTCTTGGTCTTCAACACAATCTTTAAAATTTTGAGCTGTCTGTGTTTGCTACAAGAGGAGATATTACAAAGTATGCACTTTTGTTGTTTCCATTGGTTTAAATACATTTTGGTCTAAATTGAGCATTTGATGTTTTCTCTTAAACGCAACATTGGAGAAAAAACATTTCTCATCACATTTGTGGGTCTTGGTCTTCAACACAATCTGTGAAATTTTGAGCTGTCTGTGTTTGCTACAAGAGGAGATATCACAAAGTATGCGCTTTTGTTGTTTGCATTGGTTTCAAAGCATTTTGGCCTAAAATGAGCATTTGCTGTTTTCTGTTAAACACAACATGGGAGAAAAACCATTTTACATCAAATTTGTGGGTCTTGGTCTTCAACATGATCTGTGAAATTTTGAGCTGTCTGTGTTTGCTACAAGAGGAGATATCACAAAGTATGCACTTTTGTTGTTTCCATTGGTTTCAATGCTTTTTGTCCTAAAACGAGCAAATGCTGTTTTCTCTTAAATGCAACATGGGAGAAAAACGATTTCACAACATATTTGTGGGTCTTGGCCTTCAACACAATCTGTGAAATTTTGACCTGTCTGTGTTTGCTATAAGAGGAGATATCACAAAGTATGCGCTTTTGTTGTTTCCATTGGTTTCAATGTATTTTGGCTTAAAACGAGCATTTGCTGTTTTCTCTTAAACGCAACATTGGAGAAAAAACATTTCTCATCACATTTGTGGATCTTGGTCTTCAACACAATCTGTGAAATTTTGAGCTGTCTATGTTTGCTGCAAGAGGAGATATCACAAAGTATGCACTTTTGTTGTTTCCATTGGTTTCAATGCATTTTGGCCTAAAACAAGCATTTGCTGTTTTATCTTAAACGCAACATGGGAGAAAAACCATTTCACATCATATTTGTGGGTCTTGGCCTTCAACACAATCTGTGAAATTTTGAGCTGTCTGTGTTTACTACAAGAGGAGATATCACAAAGTATGCGTTTTTGTTGTTTCCTTTGGTTTCAATGCATTTTGGACTAAAATGAGCATTTGCTGTTTCTGTTAAACACAACATGGGAGAAAAGCCATTTCACATCAAGTTTGTGGGTCATGGTCTTCAAAACAATCAGTGAAATTTTGAGCTGTCTGTGTTTGCTACAAGAGGAGATATCACAAAGTATGCACTTATGTTTGTTTCCATTGGCTTCAATGCATTTTGGCCTAAAATGAGCATTTGCTGTTTTCTCTTAAACGCAACATGGAAGAAAAACCATTTCACATCAAATTTGTGGGTCTTGGTCTTCAACACAATCTGTGAAATTTTGAGCTGTCTGTGTTTGCTAGAATAGTAGATATTACAAAGTATGCACTTTTGTTGTTTCCATTGGTTTAAATACATTTTGGTCTAAATTGTACATTTGATGTTTTCTCTTAAACGCAACATGGGAGAAAAAACATTTATCATCACATTTGTGGGTCTTGGTCTTCAACACAATCTGTGAAATTTTGAGCTGTCTGTGTTTGCTACAAGAGGAGATATCACAAAGTATGCGCTTTTGTTGTTTCCATTGGTTTCAATGCATTTTTGCCTAAAACAAGCATTTGCTGTTTTCTGTTAAACACAACATGGGAGAAAAACCATTTCACATCAAATTTGTGGGTCTTGGTCTTCAACACAATCTGTGAAATTTTGAGCTGTCTGTGTTTGCTACAAGACGAGATATGACAAAGTAAGCGTTTTTATTGTTTACATTGTTTTCAATGCATTTTGGCCTTATACAAGCATTTGCTGTTTTCTCTTAAACGCAACATGGGAGAAAAACCATTTCACATCACATTTGTGGGTCTTGGTCTTCAACACAATCTGTGAAATTTTGAGCTGTCTGTGTTTGCTACAAGAGGAGATATCACAAAGTATGCGCTTTTGTTGTTTCCATTGGTTTCAATGCATTTTGGCCTAAAATGAGCATTTGCTGTTTTATCTTAAACGCAACATGGGAGAAAAACCATTTCACATCGTATCTGTGGGTCTTGGCCTTCAACACAATCTGTGAAATTTTGAGCTGTCTATGTTTGCTACAAGAGGAGATATCACAAAGTATGCGCTTTTGTTGTTTCCATTGGTTTCAATGCATTTTGGCCTTAAATGAGCATTTGCTGTTTTCTGTTAAACACAACATGGGAGAAAAACCATTTCACATCAAATTTGTGGGTCTTGGTCTTCAACACAATCTGTGAAATTTTGAGCTGTCTGTATATGCTACAAGACGAGATATGACAAAGTAAGCGTTTTTGTTGTTTACATTGGTTTCAATGCATTTTGGCCTAAAATGAGCATTTACTATTTTCTCTTAAACGCAACATGGAAGAAAAACCATTTCACATCATATTTGTGGGTCTTGGCCTTCAACACAATCTGTGAAAATTTGAGCTGTCTGTGTTTGCTATAAGAGGAGATATCACAAAGTATGCACTTTTGTTGTTTCCATTTGTTTCAATGCATTTTGGCGTAAAAAGAGCATTTGCTGTTTTCTCTTAAATGCAACATTGGAGAAAAAACATTTTCATCAAATTTGTGGGTCTTGGTCTTCAACACAATCTTTAAAATTTTGAGCTGTCTGTGTTTGCTACAAGAGGAGAAATCACAAAGTGTGCACTAATGTTGTTTACATTGGTTTCAATGCATTTTGGCTTAAAACGAGCATTTGCTGTTTTCTCTTAAACGCAACATTGGAGAAAAAACATTTCTCATCACATTTGTGGATCTTGGTCTTCAACACAATCTGTGAAATTTTGAGCTGTCTATGTTTGCTGCAAGAGGAGATATCACAAAGTATGCGCTTTTGTTGTTTCCATTGGTTTCAATGCATTTTGGCCTAAAACAAGCATTTGCTGTTTTATCTTAAACGCAACATGGGAGAAAAACCATTTCACATCATATTTGTGGGTCTTGGCCTTCAACACAATCTGTGAAATTTTGAGCTGTCTGTGTTTACTACAAGAGGAGATATCACAAAGTATGCGTTTTTGTTGTTTCCTTTGGTTTCAATGCATTTTGGACTAAAATGAGCATTTGCTGTTTCTGTTAAACACAACATGGGAGAAAAGCCATTTCACATCAAGTTTGTGGGTCATGGTCTTCAAAACAATCAGTGAAATTTTGAGCTGTCTGTGTTTGCTACAAGAGGAGATATCACAAAGTATGCACTTATGTTTGTTTCCATTGGCTTCAATGCATTTTGGCCTAAAATGAGCATTTGCTGTTTTCTCTTAAACGCAACATGGAAGAAAAACCATTTCACATCAAATTTGTGGGTCTTGGTCTTCAACACAATCTGTGAAATTTTGAGCTGTCTGTGTTTGCTAGAATAGTAGATATTACAAAGTATGCACTTTTGTTGTTTCCATTGGTTTAAATACATTTTGGTCTAAATTGAGCATTTGATGTTTTCTCTTAAACGCAACATGGGAGAAAAAACATTTATCATCACATTTGTGGGTCTTGGTCTTCAACACAATCTGTGAAATTTTGAGCTGTCTGTGTTTGCTACAAGAGGAGATATCACAAAGTATGCGCTTTTGTTGTTTCCATTGGTTTCAATGCATTTTTGCCTAAAACAAGCATTTGCTGTTTTCTGTTAAACACAACATGGGAGAAAAACCATTTCACATCAAATTTGTGGGTCTTGGTCTTCAACACAATCTGTGAAATTTTGAGCTGTCTGTGTTTGCTACAAGACGAGATATGACAAAGTAAGCGTTTTTATTGTTTACATTGTTTTCAATGCATTTTGGCCTTATACAAGCATTTGCTGTTTTCTCTTAAACACAACATGGGAGAAAAACCATTTCACATCACATTTGTGGGTCTTGGTCTTCAACACAATCTGTGAAATTTTGAGCTGTCTGTGTTTGCTACAAGAGGAGATATCACAAAGTATGCGCTTTTGTTGTTTCCATTGGTTTCAATGCATTTTGGCCTAAAATGAGCATTTGCTGTTTTATCTTAAACGCAACATGGGAGAAAAACCATTTCACATCGTATCTGTGGGTCTTGGCCTTCAACACAATCTGTGAAATTTTGAGCTGTCTATGTTTGCTACAAGAGGAGATATCACAAAGTATGCGCTTTTGTTGTTTCCATTGGTTTCAATGCATTTTGGCCTTAAATGAGCATTTGCTGTTTTCTGTTAAACACAACATGGGAGAAAAACCATTTCACATCAAATTTGTGGGTCTTGGTCTTCAACACAATCTGTGAAATTTTGAGCTGTCTGTATATGCTACAAGACGAGATATGACAAAGTAAGCGTTTTTGTTGTTTACATTGGTTTCAATGCATTTTGGCCTAAAATGAGCATTTACTATTTTCTCTTAAACGCAACATGGAAGAAAAACCATTTCACATCATATTTGTGGGTCTTGGCCTTCAACACAATCTGTGAAAATTTGAGCTGTCTGTGTTTGCTATAAGAGGAGATATCACAAAGTATGCACTTTTGTTGTTTCCATTTGTTTCAATGCATTTTGGCGTAAAAAGAGCATTTGCTGTTTTCTCTTAAATGCAACATTGGAGAAAAAACATTTTCATCAAATTTGTGGGTCTTGGTCTTCAACACAATCTTTAAAATTTTGAGCTGTCTGTGTTTGCTACAAGAGGAGAAATCACAAAGTGTGCACTAATGTTGTTTACATTGGTTTCAATGCATTTTGGCCTAAAACAAGCATTTGCTGTTTTCTCTTAAACGCAACATGGGAGAAAAACCATTTCACATCACATTTGTGGGTCTTGGTCTTCAACACAATCTGTGAAATTTTGAGCTGTCTGTGTTTGCTACAAGAGGAGATATCACAAAGTATGCGCTTTTGTTGTTTGCATTGGTTTCGAAGCATTTTGTCCTAAAATGAGCATTTGCTGTTTTCTCTTAAACGCAACATTGGAGAAAAAACATTTTCATCAAATTTGTGGGTCTTGGTCTTCAACACAATCTTTAAAATTTTGAGCTGTCTGTGTTTGCTACAAGAGGAGATATCACAAAGTATGCACTAATGTTGTTTACATTGGTTTCAATGCATTTTGGCCTAAAACAAGCATTTGCTGTTTTCTCTGAAACGCAACATGGGAGAAAAACCATTTCACATCACATTTGTGTGTCTTGGTCTTCAACACAATCTGTGAAATTTTGAGCTGTCTGTGCTTGCTACAAGAGTAGATATTACAAAGTATGCACTTTTGTTGTTTCCATTGGTTTAAATACATTTTGGTCTAAATTGAGCATTTGATGTTTTCTCTTAAACGCAACATTGGAGAAAAAACATTTCTCATCACATTTGTGGGTGTTGGTCTTCAACACAATCTGAAATTTTGAGCAGTCTATTTTTGCTACAAGAGGGGATATCACAAAGTATGCGCTTTTGTTGTTTCCATTGGTTTCAATGCATTTTGGCCTAAAACAAGCATTTGCTGTTTTATCTTAAACGCAACATGGGAGAAAAACCATTTCACATCATATTTGTGGGTCTTGGCCTTCAACACAATCTGTGAAATTTTGAGCTGTCTGTGTTTGCTACAAGAGGAGATATCACAAAGTATGCGTTTTTGTTGTTTCCTTTGGTTTCAATGCATTTTGGACTAAAATGAGCATTTGCTGTTTCTGTTAAACACAACATGGGAGAAAAGCCATTTCACATCAAGTTTGTGGGTCATGGTCTTCAAAACAATCAGTGAAATTTTGAGCTGTCTGTGTTTGCTACAAGAGGAGATATCACAAAGTATGCACTTATGTTTGTTTCCATTGGCTTCAATGCATTTTGGCCTAAAATGAGCATTTGCTGTTTTCTCTTAAACGCAACATGGAAGAAAAACCATTTCACATCAAATTTGTGGGTCTTGGTCTTCAACACAATCTTTAAAATTTTGAGCTGTCTGTGTTTGCTACAAGAGGAGATATCACAAAGTATGCACTAATGTTGTTTACATTGGTTTCAATGCATTTTGGCTTAAAACAAGCATTTGCTGTTTTCTCTGAAACGCAACATGGGAGAAAAACCATTTCACATCACATTTGTGGGTCTTGGTCTTCAACACAATCTGTGAAATTTTGAGCTGTCTGTGTTTGCTAGAATAGTAGATATTACAAAGTATGCACTTTTGTTGTTTCCATTGTTTTAAATACATTTTGGTCTAAATTGAGCATTTGATGTTTTCTCTTAAACGCAACATGGGAGAAAAAACATTTATCATCACATTTGTGGGTCTTGGTCTTCAACACAATCTGTGAAATTTTGAGCTGTCTGTGTTTGCTACAAGAGGAGATATCACAAAGTATGCTCTTTTGTTGTTTCCATTGGTTTCAATGCATTTTGGCCTAAATCGAGCATTTGCTGTTTTCTCTGAAACGCAACATGGGAGAAAAACAATTTCACATCACATTTGTGGGTGTTGGTCTTCAACACAATCTGAAATTTTGAGCAGTCTATTTTTGCTACAAGAGGGGATATCACAAAGTATGCGCTTTTGTTGTTTCCATTGGTTTCAATGCATTTTGGCCTAAAACAAGCATTTTTGCTGTTTTCTCTTAAAACGGAACATGGGAGAAAAACCATTTCACATCACATTTGTGGGTCTTAGTCTTCAACACAATCTTTGAAATCTTGAGCTGTCTGTGTTTGCTACAAGAGGAGATATCACAAAGTATGCGCTTTGTTGCTTCCATTGGTTTCAATGCATTTTGGCCTAAAATGGGCATTTGCTGATTTCTCTTAAATGCAACATGGGAGAAAAACCATTTCACATCGTATTTGTGGGTCTTGGCCTTCAACACAATCTGTGAAATTTTGAGCTGTCTGTGTTTGCTACAAGAGGAGATATCACAAAGTATGCGCTTTTGTTGTTTCCATTGGTTTCAATGCATTTTTGCCTAAAACAAGCATTTGCTGTTTTCTGTTAAACACAACATGGGAGAAAAACCATTTCACATCAAATTTGTGGGTCTTGGTCTTCAACACAATCTGTGAAATTTTGAGCTGTCTGTGTTTGCTACAAGACGAGATATGACAAAGTAAGCGTTTTTATTGTTTACATTGTTTTCAATGCATTTTGGCCTAAAATGAGCATTTGCTGTTTTCTCTTAAACGCAACATGGGAGAAAAAACATTTATCATCACATTTGTGGGTCTTGGTCTTCAACACAATCTGTGAAATTTTGAGCTATCTGTGTTTGCTACAAGAGGAGATATCACAAAGTATGCACTTTTGTTGTTTCCATTTGTTTCAATGCATTTTGGCGTAAAACAAGCATTTGCTGTTTTCTCTTAAACGCCACATGGGAGAAAAACCATTTCACATCACATTTGTGGGTCTTGGTCTTCAACACTATCTGTGAAATTTTGAGCTGTCTGTGTTTGCTAGAAGAGTAGATATCACAAAGTATGCACTTTTGTTGTTTCCATTGGTTTAAATACATTTTGGTCTAAATTGAGCATTTGATGTTTTCTCTTAAATGCAACATGGGAGAAAAAACATTTTTCATCACATTTGTGGGTCTTGGTCTTCAACACAATCTGTGAAATTTTGAGCTGTCTGTGTTTGCTACAAGAGGAGATATCACAAAGTATGCACTGTTGTTGTTTCCATTGGTTTCAATGCATTTTTGCCTAAAATGAGCATTTTCTGTTTTCTCTTAAACGCAACATGGAAGAAAAACCATTTCACATCAAATTTGGGGGTCTTGGTCTTCAACACGATCTGTGAAATTTTGAGCTGTCTGTGTTTGATACAAGAGGAGATATCACAAAGTATGCACTTTTGTTTGTTTCCATTGGTTTCTATGCATTTTGGCCTAAAACAAGCATTTGCTATTTTATCTTAAATGCAACATGGGAGAAAAAACATTTTCATCAAATTTGTGGGTCTTGGTCTTCAACACAATCTTTAAAATTTTGAGCTGTCTGTGTTTGCTACAAGAGGAGATATCACAAAGTATGCACTAATGTTGTTTACATTGGTTTCAATGCATTTTGGCCTAAAACAAGCATTTGCTGTTTTCTCTTAAACGCAACATGGGAGAAAAACCATTTCACATCAAATTTGTGGGTCTTGGTCTTCAACATGATCTGTGAAATTTTGAGCTGTCTGTGTTTGCTACAAGAGGAGATATCACAAAGTATGCACTTTTGTTGTTTCCATTGGTTTCAATGCTTTTTGTCCTAAAACGAGCAAATGCTGTTTTCTCTTAAATGCAACATGGGAGAAAAACCATTTCACAACATATTTGTGGGTCTTGGCCTTCAACACAATCTGTGAAATTTTGACCTGTCTGTGTTTGCTATAAGAGGAGATATCACAAAGTATGCGCTTTTGTTGTTTCCATTGGTTTCAATGTATTTTGGCTTAAAACGAGCATTTGCTGTTTTCTCTTAAACGCAACATAGGAGAAAAAACATTTCTCATCACATTTGTGGATCTTGGTCTTCAACACAATCTGTGAAATTTTGAGCTGTCTATGTATGCTGCAAGAGGAGATATCACAAAGTATGCGCTTTTGTTGTTTCCATTGGTTTCAATGCATTTTGGCCTAAAACAAGCATTTGCTGTTTTATCTTAAACGCAACATGGGAGAAAAACCATTTCACATCATATTTGTGGGTCTTGGCCTTCAACACAATCTGTGAAATTTTGAGCTGTCTGTGTTTGCTACAAGAGGAGATATCACAAAGTATGCGTTTTTGTTGTTTCCTTTGGTTTCAATGCATTTTGGACTAAAATGAGCATTTGCTGTTTCTGTTAAACACAACATGGGAGAAAAGCCATTTCACATCAAGTTTGTGGGTCATGGTCTTCAAAACAATCAGTGAAATTTTGAGCTGTCTGTGTTTGCTACAAGAGGAGATATCACAAAGTATGCACTTATGTTTGTTTCCATTGGCTTCAATGCATTTTGGCCTAAAATGAGCATTTGCTGTTTTCTCTTAAACGCAACATGGAAGAAAAACCATTTCACATCAAATTTGTGGGTCTTGGTCTTCAACACAATCTTTAAAATTTTGAGCTGTCTGTGTTTGCTACAAGAGGAGATATCACAAAGTATGCACTAATGTTGTTTACATTGGTTTCAATGCATTTTGGCTTAAAACAAGCATTTGCTGTTTTCTCTGAAACGCAACATGGGAGAAAAACCATTTCACATCACATTTGTGGGTCTTGGTCTTCAACACAATCTGTGAAATTTTGAGCTGTCTGTGTTTGCTAGAATAGTAGATATTACAAAGTATGCACTTTTGTTGTTAACATTGGTTTAAATACATTTTGGTCTAAATTGAGCATTTGATATTTTCTCTTAAATGCAACATGGGAGAAAAAACATTTATCATCACATTTGTGGGTCTTGGTCTTCAACACGATCTGTGAAATTTTCAGCTGTCTGTGTTTGCTACAAGAGGAGATATCACAAAGTATGCACTTTTGTTTGTTTCCATTGGTTTCAATGCATTTTGGCCTAAAATGAGCATTTGCTGTTTTCTCTGAAACGCAACATGGGAGAAAAACCATTTCACATCAAATTTGTGGGTCTTGGTCTTCAACACAATCTGTGAAATTTTGAGCTGTCTGTGTTTGCTACAAGAGGAGATATCACAAAGTATGCTCTTTTGCTGTTTCCATTGGTTTCAATGCATTTTGGCCTAAAACAAGCATTTGCTGTTTTCTCTGAAACGCAACATGGGAGAAAAACAATTTCACATCACATTTGTGGGTGTTGGTCTTCAACACAATCTGAAATTTTGAGCAGTCTATTTTTGCTACAAGAGGGGATATCACAAAGTATGCGCTTTTGTTGTTTCCATTGGTTTCAATGAATTTTGGCCTAAAACAAGCATTTTTGCTGTTTTCTCTTAAAACGGAACATGGGAGAAAAACCATTTCACATCACATTTGTGGGTCTTGGTCTTCAACACAATCTTTGAAATCTTGAGCTGTCTGTGTTTGCTACAAGAAAAGATATCACAAAGTATGCGCTTTGTTGTTTCCATTGGTTTCAATGCATTTTGGCCTAAAATGGGCATTTGCTATTTTCTCTTAAATGCAACATGGGAGAAAAACCATTTCACATCACATTTGTAGGTCTTGGTCTTCAACACGATCTGTGAAATTTTGAGCTGTCTGTGTTTGATACAAGAGGAGATATCACAAAGTATGCACTTTTGTTGTCTGCATTAGTTTCAAAGCATTTTGGCCTAAAATGAGCATTTGCTGTTTTCTGTTAAACATAACATGGGAGAAAAACCATTTCACATCAAATTTGGGGGTCTTGGTCTTCAAAACAATCAGTGAAATTTTGAGCTGTCTGTGTTTGCTACAAGAGGAAATATTACAAAGTATGTGCTTTTGTTGTTTCCATTGCTTTCAATGCATTATGGCCTAAAATGAGCATTTGCTGTTTTCTCTTAAACGCAATATGGGAGAAAAACCATTTCACATCGTATTTTTGTGGGTCTTGGCCTTCAACACAATCTGTGAAATTTTGAGCTGTCTGTGTTTGCTACAAGAAGAGATATCACAAAGTATGCACTTTTGTTGTTTCCATTGGTTTCAATGCATTTTGGCCTAAAATGAGCATTTGCTGTTTTCTCTTAAACGCAACATGGAAGAAAAACCATTTCACATCAAATTTGTGGGTCTTGGTCTTCAACACATTCTGTGAAATTTTGAGCTGTCTGTGTTTGCTATAAGAGGAGATATCACAAAGTATGCGATTTTGTTGTTTCCATTGGTTTCAATGCATTTTGGCCTAAAATGAGCATTTGCTGTTTTCTGTTAAACACAACATGGGAGAAAAACCATTTCACATCAAATTTGTGGGTCTTGGTCTTCAACACAATCTGTGAAATTTTGACCTCTCTGTGTTTGCTATAAGAGGAGATATCACAAAGTATACGTTTTTGTTGTTTCCTTTGGTTTCAATGTATTTTGGCTCAAAATGAGCATTTGCTGTTTTCTCTTAAATGCAACATTGGAGAAAAAACATTTCTCATCACATTTGTGGGTCTTGGTCTTCAACACATTCTGTGAAATTTTGAGCTGTCAGTGTTTGCTACAAGAGGAGATATCACAAAGTATGCGCTTTTGTTGTTTGCATTGGTTTCAAAGCATTTTGGCCTAAAATGAGCATTTGCTGTTTTCTGTTAAACACAACATGGGAGAAAAACCATTTCACATCAAATTTGTGGGTCTTGGTCTTCAAAACAATCAGTGAAATTTTGAGCTGTCTGTGTTTGCTACAAGAGGAGATATCACAAAGTATGCACTTTTGTTTGTTTCCATTGGTTTCAATGCATTTTGGCCTAAAATGAGCATTTGCTGTTTTCTCTTAAACGCAAAATGGAAGAAAAACTATTTCACATCAAATTTGTGGGTCTTGGTCTTCAACACGATCTGTGAAATTTTGAGCTGTCTGTGTATGCTACAAGAGGAGATATCACAAAGTATGCACTTTTGTTAGTTTCCATTGGTTTCAATATATTTTGGCCTAAAATGAGCATTTGCTGTTTTCTCTTAAACGCAACATGGAAGAAAAACCATTTCACATCACATTTGTGGATCTTGGTCTTCAACACATTCGGTGAAATTTTGAGCTGTCTGTATTTGCTACAAGAGGAGATATCACAAAGTATGTGCTTTTGTTGTTTCCATTGGTTTCAATGCATTTTGGCCTAAAACGAGCATATGCTGTTTTCTCTTAAACGCAACATTGGAGAAAAAACATTTTCAACAAATTTGTGGGTCTTGGTCTTCAACACAATCTTTAAAATTTTGAGGTGTGTGTTTTTAACACAAGAGGAGATATCACAAAGTATGCACTAATGTTGTTTACATTGGTTTCAATGCATTTTGGCTTAAAACAAGCATTTGCTGTTTTCTCTTAAATGCAACATGGGAGAAAAACCATTTCACATCACATTTGTGGGTCTTGGTCTTCAACACAATCTGTGAAATTTTGAGCTGTCTGTGTTTGCTAGAATAGTAGATATTACAAAGTATACACTTTTGTTGTTTCCATTGGTTTAAATACATTTTGGTCTAAATTGAGCATTTGATGTTTTCTCTTAAACGCAACATGGGAGAAAAAACATTTATCATCACATTTGTGGGTCTTGGTCTTCAACACAATCTGTGAAATTTTGAGCTGTCTGTGTTTGCTACAAGAGGAGATATCACAAAGTATGCTCTTTTGTTGTTTCCATTGGTTTCAATGCATTTTGGCCTAAATCGAGCATTTGCTGTTTTCTCTGAAACGCAACATGGGAGAAAAACAATTTCACATCACATTTGTGGGTGTTGGTCTTCAACACAATCTGAAATTTTGAGCAGTCTATTTTTGCTACAAGAGGGGATATCACAAAGTATGCGCTTTTGTTGTTTCCATTGGTTTCAATGCATTTTGGCCTAAAACAAGCATTTTTGCTGTTTTCTCTTAAAACGGAACATTGAAGAAAAAACATTTCTCATCACATTTGTGGGTCTTGGTCTTCAACACAATCTGTGAAATTTTGAGCTGTCAGTGTTTGCTACAAGAGGAGATATCACAAAGTATGCGCTTTTGTTGTTTGCATTGGTTTCAAAGCATTTTGGCCTAAAATGAGCATTTGCTGTTTTCTGTTAAACACAACATGGGAGAAAAACCATTTCACATCAAATTTGTAGGTCTTGGTCTTCAAAACAATCAGTGAAATTTTGAGCTGTCTGTGTTTGCTACAAGAGGAGATATCACAAAGTATGCACTTTTGTTTGTTTCCATTGGTTTCAATGCATTTTGGCCTAAAATGAGCATTTGCTGTTTTCTCTTAAACGCAAAATGGAAGAAAAACTATTTCACATCAAATTTGTGGGTCTTGGTCTTCAACACGATCTGTGAAATTTTGAGCTGTCTGTGTATGCTACAAGAGGAGATATCACAAAGTATGCACTTTTGTTAGTTTCCATTGGTTTCAATATATTTTGGCCTAAAATGAGCATTTGCTGTTTTCTCTTAAACGCAACATGGAAGAAAAACCATTTCACATCACATTTGTGGATCTTGGTCTTCAACACATTCGGTGAAATTTTGAGCTGTCTGTATTTGCTACAAGAGGAGATATAACAAAGTATGTGCTTTTGTTGTTTCCATTGGTTTCAATGCATTTTGGCCTAAAACGAGCATATGCTGTTTTCTCTTAAACGCAACATTGGAGAAAAAACATTTTCAACAAATTTGTGGGTCTTGGTCTTCAACACAATCTTTAAAATTTTGAGGTGTGTGTTTTTAACACAAGAGGAGATATCACAAAGTATGCACTAATGTTGTTTACATTGGTTTCAATGCATTTTGGCCTAAATCGAGCATTTGCTGTTTTCTCTGAAATGCAACATGGGAGAAAAACAATTTCACATCACATTTGTGGGTGTTGGTCTTCAACACAATCTGAAATTTTGAGCAGTCTATTTTTGCTACAAGAGGGGATATCACAAAGTATGCGCTTTTGTTGTTTCCATTGGTTTCAATGCATTTTGGCCTAAAACAAGCATTTTTGCTGTTTTCTCTTAAAACTGATCATTGAAGAAAAAACATTTCTCATCACATTTGTGGGTCTTGGTCTTCAACACAATCTGTGAAATTTTGAGCTGTCAGTGTTTGCTACAAGAGGAGATATCACAAAGTATGCGCTTTTGTTGTTTGCATTGGTTTCAAAGCATTTTGGCCTAAAATGAGCATTTGCTGTTTTCTGTTAAACACAACATGGGAGAAAAACCATTTCACATCACATTTGTGGGTCTTGGTCTTCAAAACAATCAGTGAAATTTTGAGCTGTCTGTGTTTGCTACAAGAGGAGATATCACAAAGTATGCACTTTTGTTTGTTTCCATTGGTTTCAATGCATTTTGGCCTAAAATGAGCATTTGCTGTTTTCTCTTAAACGCAAAATGGAAGAAAAACTATTTCACATCAAATTTGTGGGTCTTGGTCTTCAACACGATCTGTGAAATTTTGAGCTGTCTGTGTTTGCTACAAGAGGAGATATCACAAAGTATGCACTTTTGTTAGTTTCCATTGGTTTCAATATATTTTGGCCTAAAATGAGCATTTGCTGTTTTCTCTTAAACGCAACATGGAAGAAAAACCATTTCACATCACATTTGTGGATCTTGGTCTTCAACACATTCGGTGAAATTTTGAGCTGTCTGTATTTGCTACAAGAGGAGATATCACAAAGTATGCACTTTTGTTGTTTCCATTGGTTTCAATGCATTTTGGCCTAAAACGAGCATTTGCTGTTTTCTGTTAAACACAACATGGGAGAAAAACCATTTCACATCAAATTTGTGGGTCTTGGTCTTCAACACAATCTGTGAAATTTTGAGCTGTCTGTGTTTGCTACAAGACGAGATATGACAAAGTAAGCGTTTTTGTTGTTTACATTGTTTTCAATGCATTTTGGCCTAAAATGAGCATTTGCTGTTTTCTCTTAAATGCAACATGGGAGAAAAAACATTTATCATCACATTTGTGGGTCTTGGTCTTCAACACAATCTGTGAAATTTTGAGCTATCTGTGTTTGCTACAAGAGGAGATATCACAAAGTATGCACTTTTGTTGTTTCCATTTGTTTCAATGCATTTTGGCCTAAAACAAGCATTTGCTGTTTTCTCTTAAACGCAACATGGGAGAAAAACCATTTCACATCACTTTTGTGGGTCTTGGTCTTCAACACTATCTGTGAAATTTTGAGCTGTCTGTGTTTGCTAGAAGAGTAGATATTACAAAGTATGCACTTTTGTTGTTTCCATTGGTTTAAATACATTTTGGTCTAAATTGAGCATTTGATGTTTTCTCT
Source organism: Taudactylus pleione (assembly GCA_031769625.1). Classification (NCBI taxonomy): domain Eukaryota; kingdom Metazoa; phylum Chordata; class Amphibia; order Anura; family Myobatrachidae; genus Taudactylus; species Taudactylus pleione. The sequence goes on along the minus strand of JAUIMM010001932.1, from coordinate 300,789 downwards.
TAAACGCAACATGGGAGAAAAAACATTTATCATCACATTTGTGGGTCTTGGTCTTCAACACAATCTGTGAAATTTTGAGCTGTCTGTGTTTGCTACAAGAGGAGATATCACAAAGTATGCACTGTTGTTGTTTCCATTGGTTTCAATGCATTTTGGCCTAAAATGAGCATTTTCTGTTTTCTCTTAAACGCAACATGGAAGAAAAACTATTTCACATCAAATTTGTGGGTCGTCTTGGTCAATCCTCTTTATTGGAGAATTGCAACATGTAAAACATTAAAATTACAATAAATAATGAGGTTCACAGACTAAAAAAAACATAGTACAGTAAACCAAAATGTACAAATCCACATACAACAAAGAGACAAAAATGGTATATCCACAGCTTAAAACAAGCATAATACAGATAATCAGACACTTAAGCTTCAGTGTCAAGTAACCCATAACTAGAGACAGCCTAAGCCTACCTGGCCGAAGGGCTTCAACTTATTAAGGGCCGCCTATAGCAGCCACCACACAAACGAACTCCATCCATACCACCCAGACAAGACAACACCTTGCTACTCCCCCCACCAACTAACCACCACCTCACCCAATGAATCCCACCACCACTCTAACCACTATCCACCAACACTAACTCCTTTGACAAAGAGAAAGTAAAAAAGAGCAGTTTAGATACATGTAAACCATCTCAATAAAAAACAAGTCAATCAAAATCTACAGGGGAAAGAAGTAAAAGTGACAGAAAGCCAAAGAAACAAGCAGAAAGAGACTGCCTGCCACCCACTAAGGGGGTTTCAGGTGCCTCCACCTCCTAGACCACCCGACGGCATCCAGCCTCTCTCTATCCATGTCCATCATCCTTTTCACCTCATGAAGAATACCACCCACCACCTCTAAGCAGGGGAGGATTTTATTTCTCAATGGCAATAAACACCGTGCATTCCATAGGTGATACCTAACTGCTAGACTGACTAAAAAAATAGTGACTAAATCAAACCGCCCAAACCCTTTGAAGGCCCTATAAACCCACTCAGGGTAACTCAGCCCCGAAAGGCACGGGATGCGTAAAGATCTTGAAACTGCCTTACACACCTCCACTGTGAAGGGACACCTCAAAAGGAAGTGGTCCATGGTCTCCTCCTCCCCTTGACAACCCTCGCGTGGACAATCACGGTCATCGGCACTTCGACTTTTGATGTTTCCCCTCACGTAGAGCCTCCCTTGAAAGGAAAGCCAGGCAATGTCCCTGAACTTCAAAGGGATTCTCTCTGACATCAGCAAAGAGACCCCGTTTGAGCAGACTATGCCCGGGCAGTCCCTCAGTGACAACGGAGCATAGAAGTGGGAGCGCAAAATGCTTCTCCCCAACTGCTTCCTGGAGAAGGTTTTGACATTCCCCACAACCAGCTCCCACCGTCTCGTCACCTTCAAGCACAGGATGACGTAGATCGGGAGGTATCCACACCTGACTCTAAGAGTTCTTACACGGCCACCATCTTTCCATAGATCAAGGAAGGGAAGCACCCAGGCTCTAAAACTCTCTACCCATTGAGGGGGAGTCTCCAAAAAAAGACTACCAAGATTGAGCTTTAAGAAAGTCGTGGCAAAGAAAACCACGGGGCTGACCATGTCGAGCCCGCCTTCTTCCCTCAACCTGTAGGTTATACCTCTCTTAACAATGTTCATATTGTTTCCCCACAAAAGCAGGAAGAACAAGGAGTTCATCCGGGTCCATAAAGATTGAGGCAAGAAACACACATAACTGACATACAAAAATACTGGGATCAGATAAGTCTTGATCAAATGAACCCTTTCCCTGAAAGAAAGTTTCCACCTCCTCCAAGCCTGCACCTTCCTGGTAGCATCTCCCAACCTCTTCTCCCAGTTTTGAGTGGCATAATCACCATGGCCAAATGTAATACCTAAGATCTTCACTTCTGGACTGGCCCAGGGGAGGCCGTCCGGAAGGTTGAACTCGTCACCTTCCTCCCCCATCCAGAAAGCTTCACACTTATCTTGGTTTACTCTGGAGCTCGATGCCTCAGAGTATTCTGAGATGAGGTGTTCCACATCACATGCCTCTGCCATGGATGACAGGACAACTGTGACGTCATCTGCATAGGCCACCACTCTCAGAGGAGTCTCCGGGCCCAGCTGCACCCCTCCCACAGTGCCACAATCAATCCTCCTTATGAAAGGATCAATTGCGAACACATACAGGAGGGGGCTCAGGGGGCATCCCTGACGGACACCGGAGTCAACCCTAAAAGCAGGGCCTACCCAACCATTAACAAGCAGAGAGCTCTCGGCCTGATTATACAAAACTTGAAGCCAATTGATAACCCTTGCTGGGAGACCATACCTCTCTAGTACAGCCCACAGGTACTTATGGTTCACTCGATCAAAGGCCTTAGACTGATCCAATGCCAGTAAGTACTTGCCCCACCTTTCAGCACGGCATCGCTCCACGGCCTCCCGGACGCCAAGGACAGCACTAAATGTGCTACGGCCCTTCACGGTACAGTGCTGAGATGGAGACAGCACTAGCCCGGAAACTTCCATCAACCTATTAAAGAGTATTTTTGCCAGAACCTTCCTGTCCATATTGAGAAGAGCGATGGGGCGCCAGTTCTCAATACGCGACGGATCCTTTCCCTTGGATAACAATATAAGAGCAGAGGACCTCATGGAGGGAGGGAGCAACCCCTCTCCCAGTCACTCATTATAAACCTCCATGAGGTGAGGAGCCAAGACGTCAACAAAAGCTTTATAAAATTCGGACGTTAACCCATCCGGTCCCAGGGATTTTTTGATGGATAACCCACCTATGGCTCTCTTGACCTCCTCCACCGTTACATCATCACCCAAGGTGTCAAAAGAGGCATCAAGTCCTTCAAGCCCCGGTGTCTCCCTCAGAAACGCCTCCATCCTTTCTCTGATGAGTGGCTGCTCAGACAAAAGGTCGGAGTAGTAAGACCTGATGACTCCCAAGATACCCTTCTTATCCTTGCAAAGAGTACCCTGGTCATCAAGCAGGCCCCTGACCTCCCTCAAATCGACCGATCTTCTACAATTCTGGTAAGGATCAGGTGAGTGGTATTTACCATAATCCCTCTCCAGAACCAAAGAAGCCAGACGATCGTACTGAATCTCTTTTAGCTGAGCCTTCACCCGGGAGATTTCCCCACCATCTCCACCCTCAGAGATCAAGAAATCTAATTTCTTTCTCAATCTATGAATGACGCATCTCTTTTTCAAATTCCTCTGGGCTATCAGCCTCTGAAAGAACTCCCGAGTCCTCTTTTTACATACCTCCCACCACTCGGATCTACTCCAACCAGCCTCCAGAAGTGTCTCCTGCAGTTGAAGGAAGTCCCTGAAGGACTGACTGACCCTTTCCTCCTTCAGGAGATCAGAATTCAATCTCCAAATGCCCCGTCCTTTCTGAGGAGTTTCTGAAACATTCAAAGTTACACTCAGAAAAACGTGGTCAGAGAATTCTACCAGCTTCACCTCAGGAGGCAAAGTTTTCGAAGACTCTTTAACAAAAATCCTATCTATCCTAGACCTACGACTTCCGCTAAAATAAGTGTACCCCGTGAGGTCCGGATGATGGCGAATGTGCACATCGACCATACCAGCCTCTCTAATCATGCTTACTAAAAAATTGGCATCATAACTCAGAGTTGTCCTTGTACCCCCCCTGTCCATAGGCCTAACGACGGTGTTAAAGTCGCCACCAAAGACAATCTGCTGAGCCGTAAAAATAAATGGTTTTATCAACCCGAAAAGGCATTTCCTATCCCAGGCTGACTGCGGTCCGTAGATGTTGATCAGCCTCAAGTCCTGCCCTCTCAAGTTGACATCCAAAACCATGCATCTACCCACCTGCAACTCTATAATTCTGCGTATGGTTACCATGCCGGTATAAAGCACCGCCACCCCACCGTACGGCTCGGCCGCAAGAGACCAGAAAGATGGACCACGCCTCCACTGGGCCTTAGCCCTATGGAGGGTGGACAAATCTCCCACATGGGTCTCCTGCAAAAACAAAAAGTCAACATCAACCGTGTTGAAAAAATCGAAGGCCAAATAACGAGCGCGTTCGGAAAGAACGGAAGCCACATTAATGGTGGCACGTCGTATGGGCTGAGGATCCATAGTTCCGAATTATAAAGGTGGGACTCCAACCTACTTTCTCTTTACCAAGCGACCAGATCCCTCATCCGAGGAACCTGTTCGCTTACACGTAAGCCCAAAGGGGATACCCGCTTCACCCGACAAAGACACCTCAATCAACTCACCCTCCACCTCATTCACACCAACAGGATCTGAGCCCCCAGCCCTAACCTCAGGGACGTCAGAACCAACCCCACCCCCTTCCCCCAACAACCCTCCACCCCCCACCATACCCAAACCCCCAGCCGGAGGGGGATCCGGGTCAGGAGGTTTTGGAAGAGCAACTTTCTCCACCTGCACCTCAGGCATGTCACCTGATTTCTCAGGGATACCATCCCCTCCCACCAGGCCATCCGGGGTTTCCACCCCACTAGAACCCACCTCCACCTGAGACACCTTTTGTCCAGAGCCCTGCACCCTACGACCACCTCCGTCCAGCAAGGTTACCAACTCTGAACCCAGCTCCATGCAGGACTCATCCCACTCAAGATCCACCCCCTCTCTATGTACCTCTCTGGCTTTTTTCCCACTAGCCCCTCCGGATTTACTACCTACAACCACAGCAACATCCCCCAGAGTAACCTTTTTCTTTTGCTTCTTTTTTCTCGGCCTATTAGGAACAAACCTCAGCTCCTTACCCCCCACTAGGACAATCTCACCCTCCTCCGTCCCATCCTCATCCGAGGAGGAAGAAAAGACATCAAATTTGTTTGCACAAACTACCTCTGAGGGACCATTATGCCGACCACTCGCCCCACTACCCTTCTTCACCACCTTCCACTCCTGAGATGATGCTACCACTGCAGGGGCAGGTGAGGTACTACTAGGCCCCGCCACTGGCAATTCGACAGGCTGTACCTCTGACCGTACAGCCTGCTGCTCTCCCGTGGGAGTTCTCATAGACACAGGATCACTAGGGGGAAAGACTACGCACATCATAGGCTCACCCTGATTATGAGAGGCCTCGGGACACCTGCTATAGGGATGACCCTCAGCTCCACACAAGTTGCAGGTCACCTTCAGACACTCTCTAGATGAGTGCCCATCACCATTACAGAGGGTTCATTTAATAACTGGGCAGTTGTTACTCATATGTCTGAAGCTGCCACACTTGTGACAAGTGCGAGGCTGGCCGGGGTAGAAGCACTGGATTCTATCCCTACCGATGTAAGCGGCTGATGGAATGTGCCTCGTCTCAGCACCAACCTGTGTCAGCTTTACCAGCACGGAATAGGCCCCACCCCACACTCCCTTGGTGAAGTCAAACCTCTCCAACACTGACAAGACTGTGCAGTGACGAGACAGCCAAAATTCGATATCCGCTGTTGGAAGGGATTCATTGCGCACTAACACAGTAATTTTCACACGGTCCTGCCTCGTCAAGGTGTTAGTTTTGTAGGAACAATATGGAGCCTTAAGCCTATTTAGTTCCCACATAGACCCAAAGGCCTGCAACCCATTAAGAGAGAGAAAGCTTAGGTCAAAGTCCGGAGTCCTAACAGGGTGGATACAGGCAAATAAGTCCCTTGCCACGAATCCCAAGGAGAAGATCATATCCAAAAAATCTGCCTTGGAAGGAACATCGCCTGTACCCACCCACCGAAACTGAACCACGTTCCTCCTCTTAATGGGTAACCTACTGCCAGACCACACAGGCTGCGTAACCCTCTGGGGGCCAACAGACAGGATATTGGCGTAGGTGGCCGTTCCCGGCGCCACTACAACAGGCGGCACTGGGGTAGGGAGGCTACCAACAGGAGGAAGAGGGGGGGGGAGGGAGGGGGGGAACGGGGGGAACAGAAAGAGAATTGGATGGGGAAACCCCTACAGGCTGATCATTTACTGCCACCACTGAGTCAAGCGCTGCCTGCCTTGATTCCAGCCTCAATTGGTTAGTGCTGATTACATCAATGGCTGCTTTCACTCTGGCAGGCACATTGATGTTTCCAAATATTGATTCAACCACTGCAGACTCTCTCTGCCCCAGCGCACCACGATCTAAGGCTGGCAATCCCTGGGCTATACCAAAACCACCCCCAAGATGGCTATCCCCTGCTGCTGAGGACAATCCTGCAGACACGGCTTTAGCATTGCCGCTGGCTCCTTTTAAATGGCCGCCGCCAACAAATGCAGACAGTTCCACAGCCATAGTTTCTATGCAGTCCAAGTCCACGGCAAGATGGCTGCCGCCCGATGACAGCGCATCCAGCTCCTGCAAGTCTTCAGCCAGATCTCCCGTTACGCCCAAAGTGCCCAGACTGGAGCTCAGTGTTACAGGCACGCTGAGAGACCCAGCCTCCGTGCCCGCACCGCCGGTCCGCACCGGCCCTAAGGACGCAGCCTTTGGAGCCGGGGCATGAGCCGATGGACCACAGGACGCAGCAGCAGTTCCCCCGGCAACGGCGTCCGCCGTCCCCATAGCAACCGCCACGCCCCCCGCACCACCAGAGCCCAGCCCCGCCTCCAGGAGGGACGCCCCCCCTTGCCCATTCGACGCAGCCACCGATATCCCACCTCCTCCAGCAGCCTCACCGCCGGGCGCCATCATCGGAGCTTCCCGCATCAACTCCACAGGCGCCTCCGTCTTCACAGCATCCACGCCGGCATCTATAGGACCAGGCTCAGGCACCGCCATTTTGGAAGCAGGTCGAACTCCCGGGGCCTCCGCTCCTCCATCCCCGATCACCGATACCGGACCTCCGCCACCCGCGATCTCCACACCGCCAGGCCCCGGGGCCCCCACATCACCAGGGATCAGGACAGGAGTTCCTACAGCCGCATCAGAGTCAGGTACTAGACCTTTCTTCTCCCGTTTTAACAGTGAGATTCGGTCTCTCATCCTCTCTACTTTGCTCAGTAGCCCCTCTATCTCTTCATTCAGAGCAGGTTTTTCATAGGTACGAGCAGTATTTCTTTTCCTCCTCTTCACAGCTACCCAGGCCTGGGCTCGCCTCACCTCCTGCCGCAGCTCATCCAGGCTCAGGCCAAGGAATTCCTCCTCACCCTCTCCGGACGCCGAGGACAGCATCACACCGCCTAAATCCATGTCCAGGTCCTGGGCATCAGGGCAGAGATCCCCCTCACCACCATCCGGGCTGGTAAGCACGTCCGCGCTCCCCTGTGTTCCCTCACACAGAGGACCAGCATCCATAGGTTCAGGGGTATCCACGGTCACCTCCTGACGCCCAGTCAGGCCTTCATCCACCGGACTTGCCAGGCTCAGCCCCTGGTCACCGCAAACCTCACTGGGGGTGAGCCGGGGGAGCACCACCACAGCTCTCCTTCGGCCCGGATCACCAGGCCCACCACCAGGCCCAGAAGCCTGGGAGGCATCTCCATCATCCTCCGGAGAGGACTCCATCCCTCCTGGGGAGGGGAATGAAATTGAGTCCCTGGCTTCAAAGATCCTCCAAAAGGCCCAGGAGCAGAAATAGACGTCTTACTCCTAGGTCTTCAACACATTCTGTGAAATTTTGAGCTATCTATGTTTGCTACAAGAGGAGATATCACAAAGTATGCACTTTTGTTGTTTCCATTGGTTTCAAAGCATTTTGGCCTAAAACAAGCATTTGCTATTTTATCTTAAACGCAACATGGGAGAAAAAACATTTCACATCATATTTGTGGGTCTTGGCCTTCAACACAATCTGTGAAATTTTGAGCTGTCTGTGTTTGCTATAAGAGGAGATATCACAAAGTATGCGCTTTTGTTGTTTCCTTTGGTTTCAATGCATTTTGGCCTAAAATGGGCATTTGCTGTTTTCTCTTAAACGCAACATGGGAGAAAAACCATTTCACTGCGTATTTGTGGGTCTTGGCCTTCAACACAATCTGTGAAATTTTGAGCTGTCTGTGTTTGCTACAAGAGGAGATATCACAAAGTATGCGCTTTTGTTGTTTCCATTGGTTTCAATGCATTTTGGCCTAAAATGAGCATTTGCTGTTTTCTGTTAAACACAACATGGGAGAAAAACCATTTCACATCAAATTTGTGGGTCTTGGTCTTCAACACAATCTGTGAAATTTTGAGCTGTCTGTGTTTACTACAAGACGAGATATGACAAAGTAAGCGTTTTTGTTGTTTACATTGGTTTCAATGCATTTTGGCCTAAAATGAGCATTTGCTGTTTTCTCTTAAACGCAACATGGAAGAAAAACCATTTCACATCATATTTGTTGGTCTTGGCCTTCAACACAATCTGTGAAAATTTGAGCTGTCTGTGTTTGCTATAAGAGGAGATATCACAAAGTATGCACTTTTGTTGTTTCCATTTGTTTCAATGCATTTTGGCGTAAAAAGAGCATTTGCTGTTTTCTCTTAAATGCAACATTGGAGAAAAAACATTTTCATCAAATTTGTGGGTCTTGGTCTTCAACACAATCTTTAAAATTTTGAGCTGTCTGTGTTTGCTACAAGAGGAGATATCACAAAGTATGCACTAATGTTGTTTACATTGGTTTCAAAGCATTTTGGCCTTATACAAGCATTTGCTGTTTTCTCTTAAACGCAACATGGGAGAAAAACCATTTCACATCACGTTTGTGGGTCTTGGTCTTCAACACAATCTGTGAAATTTTGAGCTGTCTGTGTTTTGCTAGAAGAGTAGATATTACAAAGTATGCACTTTTGTTGTTTCCATTGGTTTAAATACATTTTGGTCTAAATTGAGCATTTGATGTTTTCTCTTAAACGCAACATGGGAGAAAAAACATTTATCATCACATTTGTGGGTCTTGGTCTTCAAAACAATCAGTGACATTTTGAGCTGTCTGTGTTTGCTACAAGAGGAGATATCACAAAGTATGCACTTTTGTTTGTTTCCATTGGTTTCAATGCATTTTGGCCTAAAATGAGCATTTGCTGTTTTCTCTTAAACGCAAAATGGAAGAAAAACTATTTCACATCAAATTTGTGGGTCTTGGTCTTCAACACGATCTGTGAAATTTTGAGCTGTCTGTGTTTGCTACAAGAGGAGATATCACAAAGTATGCACTTTTGTTAGTTTCCATTGGTTTCAATATATTTTGGCCTAAAATGAGCATTTGCTGTTTTCTCTTAAACGCAACATGGAAGAAAAACCATTTCACATCACATTTGTGGATCTTGGTCTTCAACACATTCGGTGAAATTTTGAGCTGTCTGTATTTGCTACAAGAGGAGATATCACAAAGTATGTGCTTTTGTTGTTTCCATTGGTTTCAATGCATTTTGGCCTAAAATGAGCATTTGCTGTTTTCTCTTAAACGCAACATGGAAGAAAAACCATTTCACATCATATTTGTTGGTCTTGGCCTTCAACACAATCTGTGAAAATTTGAGCTGTCTGTGTTTGCTATAAGAGGAGATATCACAAAGTATGCACTTTTGTTGTTTCCATTTGTTTCAATGCATTTTGGCGTAAAAAGAGCATTTGCTGTTTTCTCTTAAATGCAACATTGGAGAAAAAACATTTTCATCAAATTTGTGGGTCTTGGTCTTCAACACAATCTTTAAAATTTTGAGCTGTCTGTGTTTGCTACAAGAGGAGATATCACAAAGTATGCACTAATGTTGTTTACATTGGTTTCAAAGCATTTTGGCCTGATACAAGCATTTGCTGTTTTCTCTTAAACGCAACATGGGAGAAAAACCATTTCACATCACGTTTGTGGGTCTTGGTCTTCAACACAATCTGTGAAATTTTGAGCTGTCTGTGTTTTGCTAGAAGAGTAGATATTACAAAGTATGCACTTTTGTTGTTTCCATTGGTTTAAATACATTTTGGTCGAAATTGAGCATTTGATGTTTTCTCTTAAACGCAACATGGGAGAAAAAACATTTATCATCACATTTGTGGGTCTTGGTCTTCAAAACAATCAGTGAAATTTTGAGCTGTCTGTGTTTGCTACAAGAGGAGATATCACAAAGTATGCACTTTTGTTTGTTTCCATTGGTTTCAATGCATTTTGGCCTAAAATGAGCATTTGCTGTTTTCTCTTAAACGCAAAATGGAAGAAAAACTATTTCACATCAAATTTGTGGGTCTTGGTCTTCAACACGATCTGTGAAATTTTGAGCTGTCTGTGTTTGCTACAAGAGGAGATATCACAAAGTATGCACTTTTGTTAGTTTCCATTGGTTTCAATATATTTTGGCCTAAAATGAGCATTTGCTGTTTTCTCTTAAACGCAACATGGAAGAAAAACCATTTCACATCACATTTGTGGATCTTGGTCTTCAACACATTCGGTGAAATTTTGAGCTGTCTGTATTTGCTACAAGAGGAGATATCACAAAGTATGTGCTTTTGTTGTTTCCATTGGTTTCAATGCATTTTGGCCTAAAACGAGCATATGCTGTTTTCTCTTAAACGCAACATTGGAGAAAAAACATTTTCAACAAATTTGTGGGTCTTGGTCTTCAACACAATCTTTAAAATTTTGAGGTGTGTGTTTTTAACACAAGAGGAGATATCACAAAGTATGCACTAATGTTGTTTACATTGGTTTCAATGCATTTTGGCCTAAAACAAGCATTTTTGCTGTTTTCTCTTAAAACGGAACATTGGAGAAAAAACATTTCTCATCACATTTGTGGGTCTTGGTCTTCAACACAATCTGTGAAATTTTGAGCTGTCAGTGTTTGCTACAAGAGGAGATATCACAAAGTATGCGCTTTTGTTGTTTGCATTGGTTTCAAAGCATTTTGGCCTAAAATGAGCATTTGCTGTTTTCTGTTAAACACAACATGGGAGAAAAACCATTTCACATCAAATTTGTGGGTCTTGGTCTTCAAAACAATCAGTGAAATTTTGAGCTGTCTGTGTTTGCTACAAGAGGAGATATCACAAAGTATGCACTTTTGTTTGTTTCCATTGGTTTCAATGCATTTTGGCCTAAAATGAGCATTTGCTGTTTTCTCTGAAACGCAACATGGGAGAAAAACCATTTCACATCAAATTTGTGGGTCTTGGTCTTCAACACAATCCGTGAAATTTTGAGCTGTCTGTGTTTGCTACAAGAGGAGATATCACAAAGTATGCTCTTTTGCTGTTTCCATTGGTTTCAATGCATTTTGGCCTAAAACAAGCATTTGCTGTTTTCTCTGAAACGCAACATGGGAGAAAAACAATTTCACATCACATTTGTGGGTGTTGGTCTTCAACACAATCTGAAATTTTGAGCAGTCTATTATTGCTACAAGAGGGGATATCACAAAGTATGCGCTTTTGTTGTTTCCATTGGTTTCAATGAATTTTGGCCTAAAACAAGCATTTTTGCTGTTTTCTCATAAAACGGAACATGGGAGAAAAACCATTTCACATCACATTTGTGGGTCTTGGTCTTCAACACAATCTTTGAAATCTTGAGCTGTCTGTGTTTGCTACAAGAAAAGATATCACAAAGTATGCGCTTTGTTGTTTCCATTGGTTTCAATGCATTTTGGCCTAAAATGGGCATTTGCTATTTTCTCTTAAATGCAACATGGGAGAAAAACCATTTCACATCACATTTGTGGGTCTTGGTCTTCAACACGATCTGTGAAATTTTGAGCTGTCTGTGTTTGATACAAGAGGAGATATCACAAAGTATGCGCTTTTGTTGTCTGCATTAGTTTCAAAGCATTTTAGCCTAAAATGAGCATTTGCTGTTTTCTGTTAAACACAACATGGGAGAAAAACCATTTCACATCAAATTTGGGGGTCTTGGTCTTCAAAACAATCAGTGAAATTTTGAGCTGTCTGTGTTTGCTACAAGAGGAAATATTACAAAGTATGCGCTTTTGTTGTTTCCATTGCTTTCAATGCATTATGGCCTAAAATGAGCATTTGCTGTTTTCTCTTAAACGCAATATGGGAGAAAAACCATTTCACATCGTATTTTTGTGGGTCTTGGCCTTCAACACAATCTGTGAAATTTTGAGCTGTCTCTGTTTGCTACAAGAAGAGATATCACAAAGTATGCGTTTTTGTTGTTTCCATTGGTTTCAATGCATTTTGGACTAAAATGAGCATTTGCTGTTTCTGTTAAACACAACATGGGAGAAAAACCATTTCACATCAAGTTTGTGGGTCTTGGTCTTCAACATGATCTGTGAAATTTTGAGCTGTCTGTGTTTGCTACAAGAGGAGATATCACAAAGTATGCTCTTTTGCTGTTTCCATTGGTTTCAATGCATTTTGGCCTAAAACAAGCATTTTTGCTGTTTTCTCTTAAAACGGAACATTGGAGAAAAAACATTTCTCATCACATTTGTGGGTCTTGGTCTTCAACACAATCTGTGAAATTTTGAGCTGTCAGTGTTTGCTACAAGAGGAGATATCACAAAGTATGCGCTTTTGTTGTTTGCATTGGTTTCAAAGCATTTTGGCCTAAAATGAGCATTTGCTGTTTTCTGCTAAACACAACATGGGAGAAAAACCATTTCACATCACATTTGTGGGTCTTGGTCTTCAAAACAATCAGTGAAATTTTGAGCTGTCTGTGTTTGCTACAAGAGGAGATATCACAAAGTATGCACTTTTGTTTGTTTCCATTGGTTTCAATGCATTTTGGCCTAAAATGAGCATTTGCTGTTTTCTCTTAAACGCAAAATGGAAGAAAAACTATTTCACATCAAATTTGTGGGTCTTGGTCTTCAACACGATCTGTGAAATTTTGAGCTGTCTGTGTTTGCTACAAGAGGAGATATCACAAAGTATGCTCTTTTGCTGTTTCCATTGGTTTCAATGCATTTTGGCCTAAAACAAGCATTTGCTGTTTTCTCTTAAACGCAAAATGGAAGAAAAACTATTTCACATCAAATTTGTGGGTCTTGGTCTTCAACACGATCTGTGAAATTTTGAGCTGTCTGTGTTTGCTACAAGAGGAGATATCACAGAGTATGTGCTTTTGTTGTTTCCATTGGTTTCAATGCATTTTGGCCTAAAACGAGCATATGCTGTTTTCTATTAAACGCAACATTGGAGAAAAAACATTTTCAACAAATTTGTGGGTCTTGGTCTTCAACACAATCTTTAAAATTTTGAGGTGTGTGTTTTTAACACAAGAGGAGATATCACAAAGTATGCACTAATGTTGTTTACATTGGTTTCAATGCATTTTGGCCTAAAACAAGCATTTTTGCTGTTTTCTCTTAAAACGGAACATTGGAGAAAAAACATTTCTCATCACATTTGTGGGTCTTGGTCTTCAACACAATCTGTGAAATTTTGAGCTGTCAGTGTTTGCTACAAGAGGAGATATCACAAAGTATGCGCTTTTGTTGTTTGCATTGGTTTCAAAGCATTTTGGCCTAAAATGAGCATTTGCTGTTTTCTGTTAAACACAACATGGGAGAAAAACCATTTCACATCAAATTTGTGGGTCTTGGTCTTCAAAACAATCAGTGAAATTTTGAGCTGTCTGTGTTTGCTACAAGAGGAGATATCACAAAGTATGCTCTTTTGCTGTTTCCATTGGTTTCAATGCATTTTGGCCTAAAACAAGCAATTGCTGTTTTCTCTGAAACGCAACATGGGAGAAAAACAATTTCACATCACATTTGTGGGTGTTGGTCTTCAACACAATCTGAAATTTTGAGCAGTCTATTTTTGCTACAAGAGGGGATATCACAAAGTATGCGCTTTTGTTGTTTCCATTGGTTTCAATGAATTTTGGCCTAAAACAAGCATTTTTGCTGTTTTCTCATAAAACAGAACATGGGAGAAAAACCATTTCACATCACATTTGTGGGTCTTGGTCTTCAACACAATCTTTGAAATCTTGAGCTGTCTGTGTTTGCTACAAGAAAAGATATCACAAAGTATGCGCTTTGTTGTTTCCATTGGTTTCAATGCATTTTGGCCTAAAATGGGCATTTGCTATTTTCTCTTAAATGCAACATGGGAGAAAAACCATTTCACATCACATTTGTGGGTCTTGGTCTTCAACACGATCTGTGAAATTTTGAGCTGTCTGTGTTTGATACAAGAGGAGATATCACAAAGTATGCGCTTTTGTTGTCTGCATTAGTTTCAAAGCATTTTGGCCTAAAATGAGCATTTGCTGTTTTCTGTTAAACACAACATGGGAGAAAAACCATTTCACATCAAATTTGGGGGTCTTGGTCTTCAAAACAATCAGTGAAATTTTGAGCTGTCTGTGTTTGCTACAAGAGGAAATATTACAAAGTATGCGCTTTTGTTGTTTCCATTGCTTTCAATGCATTATGGCCTAAAACAAGCATTTGCTATTTTATCTTAAACGCAACATGGGAGAAAAAACATTTCACATCATATTTGTGGGTCTTGGCCTTCAACACAATCTGTGAAATTTTGAGCTGTCTGTGTTTGCTACAAGAGGAGATATCACAAAGTATGCGTTTTTGTTGTTTCCATTGGTTTCAATGCATTTTGGACTAAAATGAGCATTTGCTGTTTCTGTTAAACACAACATGGGAGAAAAACCATTTCACATCAAGTTTGTGGGTCTTGGTCTTCAAAACAATCTGTGAAATTTTGAGCTGTCTATGTTTGCTACAAGAGGAGATATCACAAAGTATGCACTTTTGTTGTTTCCATTTGTTTCAATGCATTTTGGCCTAAAATGGGCATTTGCTATTTTCTCTTAAATGCAACATGGGAGAAAAACCATTTCACATCAAATTTGTGGGTCTTGGTCTTCAACACAATCTGTGAAATTTTGAGCTGTCTGTGTTTGCTACAAGACGAGATATGACAAAGTAAGCGTTTTTGTTGTTTACATTGGTTTCAATGCATTTTGGCCTAAAATGAGCATTTGCTGTTTTCTCTTAAACGCAACGTGGAAGAAAAACCATTTCACATCATATTTGTTGGTCTTGGCCTTCAACACAATCTGTGAAAATTTGAGCTGTCTGTGTTTGCTATAAGAGGAGAGATCACAAAGTATGCACTTTTGTTGTTTCCATTTGTTTCAATGCATTTTGGCGTAAAAAGAGCATTTGCTGTTTTCTCTTAAATGCAACATTGGAGAAAAAACATTTCCATCAAATTTGTGGGTCTTGGTCTTCAACACAATCTTTAAAATTTTGAGCTGTCTGTGTTTGCTACAAGAGGAGATATCACAAAGTATGCACTAATGTTGTTTACATTGGTTTCAAAGCATTTTGGCCTTATACAAGCATTTGCTGTTTTCTCTTAAACGCAACATGGGAGAAAAACCATTTCACATCACGTTTGTGGGTCTTGGTCTTCAACACAATCTGTGAAATTTTGAGCTGTCTGTGTTTTGCTAGAAGAGTAGATATTACAAAGTATGCACTTTTGTTGTTTCCATTGGTTTAAATACATTTTGGTCTAAATTGAGCATTTGATGTTTTCTCTTAAACGCAAAATGGAAGAAAAACTTTTTCACATCAAATTTGTGGGTCTTGGTCTTCAACACGATCTGTGAAATTTTGAGCTGTCTGTGTTTGCTACAAGAGGAGATATCACAAAGTATGAACTTTTGTTAGTTTCCATTGGTTTCAATATATTTTGGCCTAAAATGAGCATTTGCTGTTTTCTCTTAAACGCAAAATGGAAGAAAAACTATTTCACATCAAATTTGTGGGTCTTGGTCTTCAACACGATCTGTGAAATTTTGAGCTGTCTGTGTTTGCTACAAGAGGAGATATCACAAAGTATGCTCTTTTGCTGTTTCCATTGGTTTCAATGCATTTTGGCCTAAAACAAGCATTTGCTGTTTTCTCTTAAACGCAAAATGGAAGAAAAACTATTTCACATCAAATTTGTGGGTCTTGGTCTTCAACACGATCTGTGAAATTTTGAGCTGTCTGTGTTTGCTACAAGAGGAGATATCACAAAGTATGTGCTTTTGTTGTTTCCATTGGTTTCAATGCATTTTGGCCTAAAACGAGCATATGCTGTTTTCTCTTAAACGCAACATTGGAGAAAAAACATTTTCAACAAATTTGTGGGTCTTGGTCTTCAACACAATCTTTAAAATTTTGAGGTGTGTGTTTTTAACACAAGAGGAGATATCACAAAGTATGCACTAATGTTGTTTACATTGGTTTCAATGCATTTTGGCCTAAAACAAGCATTTTTGCTGTTTTCTCTTAAAACGAAACATTGGAGAAAAAACATTTCTCATCACATTTGTGGGTCTTGGTCTTCAACACAATCCGTGAAATTTTGAGCTGTCTGTGTTTGCTACAAGAGGAGATATCACAAAGTATGCTCTTTTGCTGTTTCCATTGGTTTCAATGAATTTTGGCCTAAAACAAGCATTTTTGCTGTTTTCTCATAAAACGGAACATGGGAGAAAAACCATTTCACATCACATTTGTGGGTCTTGGTCTTCAACACAATCTTTGAAATCTTGAGCTGTCTGTGTTTGCTACAAGAAAAGATATCACAAAGTATGCGCTTTGTTGTTTCCATTGGTTTCAATGCATTTTGGCCTAAAATGGGCATTTGCTATTTTCTCTTAAATGCAACATGGGAGAAAAACCATTTCACATCACATTTGTGGGTCTTGGTCTTCAACACGATCTGTGAAATTTTGAGCTGTCTGTGTTTGATACAAGAGGAGATATCACAAAGTATGCGCTAATGTTGTTTGCATTGGTTTCAAAGCATTTTGGCCTAAAATGAGCATTTGCTGTTTTCTGTTAAACACAACATGGGAGAAAAACCATTTCACATCAAATTTGTGGGTCTTTGTCTTCAAAACAATCAGTGAAATTTTGAGCTGTCTGTGTTTGCTACAAGAGGAGATATCACAAAGTATGCACTTTTGTTTGTTTCCATTGGTTTCAATGCATTTTGGCCTAAAATGAGCATTTGCTGTTTTCTCTGAAACTGAACATGGGAGAAAAACCATTTTACATCAAATTTGTGGGTCTTGGTCTTCAACACAATCCGTGAAATTTTGAGCTGTCTGTGTTTGCTACAAGAGGAGATATCACAAAGTATGCTCTTTTGCTGTTTCCATTGGTTTCAATGCATTTTGGCCTAAAACAAGCATTTGCTGTTTTCTCTGAAACGCAACATGGGAGAAAAACAATTTCACATCACATTTGTGGGTGTTGGTCTTCAACACAATCTGAAATTTTGAGCAGTCTATTTTTGCTACAAGAGGGGATATCACAAAGTATGCGCTTTTGTTGTTTCCATTGGTTTCAATGAATTTTGGCCTAAAACAAGCATTTTTGCTGTTTTCTCATAAAACGGAACATGGGAGAAAAACCATTTCACATCACATTTGTGGGTCTTGGTCTTCAACACAATCTTTGAAATCTTGAGCTGTCTGTGTTTGCTACAAGAAAAGATATCACAAAGTATGCGCTTTGTTGTTTCCATTGGTTTCAATGCATTTTGGCCTAAAATGGGCATTTGCTATTTTCTCTTAAATGCAACATGGGAGAAAAACCATTTCACATCACATTTGTGGGTCTTGGTCTTCAACACGATCTGTGAAATTTTGAGCTGTCTGTGTTTGATACAAGAGGAGATATCACAAAGTATGCGCTTTTGTTGTCTGCATTAGTTTCAAAGCATTTTGGCCTAAAATGAGCATTTGCTGTTTTCTGTTAAACACAACATGGGAGAAAAACCATTTCACATCAAATTTGGGGGTCTTGGTCTTCAAAACAATCAGTGAAATTTTGAGCTGTCTGTGTTTGCTACAAGAGGAAATATTACAAAGTATGCGCTTTTGTTGTTTCCATTGCTTTCAATGCATTATGGCCTAAAATGAGCATTTGCTGTTTTCTCTTAAACGCAATATGGGAGAAAAACCATTTCACATCGTATTTTTGTGGGTCTTGGCCTTCAACACAATCTGTGAAATTTTGAGCTGTCTCTGTTTGCTACAAGAAGAGATATCACAAAGTATGCGTTTTTGTTGTTTCCATTGGTTTCAATGCATTTTGGACTAAAATGAGCATTTGCTGTTTCTGTTAAACACAACATGGGAGAAAAACCATTTCACATCAAGTTTGTGGGTCTTGGTCTTCAACATGATCTGTGAAATTTTGAGCTGTCTGTGTTTGCTACAAGAGGAGATATCACAAAGTATGCACTTTTGTTTGTTTCCATTGGTTTCAAAGCATTTTGGCCTAAAACAAGCATTTGCTATTTTATCTTAAACGCAACATGGGAGAAAAAACATTTCACATCATATTTGTGGGTCTTGGCCTTCAACACAATCTGTGAAATTTTGAGCTGTCTGTGTTTGCTACAAGAGGAGATATCACAAAGTATGCGTTTTTGTTGTTTCCATTGGTTTCAATGCATTTTGGACTAAAATGAGCATTTGCTGTTTCTGTTAAACACAACATGGGAGAAAAACCATTTCACATCAAGTTTGTGGGTCTTGGTCTTCAAAACAATCTGTGAAATTTTGAGCTGTCTATGTTTGCTACAAGAGGAGATATCACAAAGTATGCACTTTTGTTGTTTCCATTTGTTTCAATGCATTTTGGCCTAAAATGGGCATTTGCTATTTTCTCTTAAATGCAACATGGGAGAAAAACCATTTCACATCAAATTTGTGGGTCTTGGTCTTCAACACGATCTGTGAAATTTTGAGCTGTCTGTGTTTGCTACAAGAGGAGATATCACAAAGTATGTGCTTTTGTTGTTTCCATTGGTTTCAATGCATTTTGGCCTAAAACGAGCATATGCTGTTTTCTCTTAAACGCAACATTGGAGAAAAAACATTTTCAACAAATTTGTGGGTCTTGGTCTTCAACACAATCTTTAAAATTTTGAGGTGTGTGTTTTTAACACAAGAGGAGATATCACAAAGTATGCACTAATGTTGTTTACATTGGTTTCAATGCATTTTGGCCTAAAACAAGCATTTTTGCTGTTTTCTCTTAAAACGGAACATTGGAGAAAAAACATTTCTCATCACATTTGTGGGTCTTGGTCTTCAACACAATCTGTGAAATTTTGAGCTGTCAGTGTTTGCTACAAGAGGAGATATCACAAAGTATGCGCTTTTGTTGTTTGCATTGGTTTCAAAGCATTTTGGCCTAAAATGAGCATTTGCTGTTTTCTGTTAAACACAACATGGGAGAAAAACCATTTCACATCAAATTTGTGGGTCTTGGTCTTCAAAACAATCAGTGAAATTTTGAGCTGTCTGTGTTTGCTACAAGAGCAGATATCACAAAGTATGCACTTTTGTTTGTTTCCATTGGTTTCAATGCATTTTGGCCTAAAATGAGCATTTGCTGTTTTCTCTGAAACTGAACATGGGAGAAAAACCATTTCACATCAAATTTGTGGGTCTTGGTCTTCAACACAATCCGTGAAATTTTGAGCTGTCTGTGTTTGCTACAAGAGGAGATATCACAAAGTATGCTCTTTTGCTGTTTCCATTGGTTTCAATGCATTTTGGCCTAAAACAAGCATTTGCTGTTTTCTCTGAAACGCAACATGGGAGAAAAACAATTTCACATCACATTTGTGGGTGTTGGTCTTCAACACAATCTGAAATTTTGAGCAGTCTATTTTTGCTACAAGAGGGGATATCACAAAGTATGCGCTTTTGTTGTTTCCATTGGTTTCAATGAATTTTGGCCTAAAACAAGCATTTTTGCTGTTTTCTCATAAAACGGAACATGGGAGAAAAACCATTTCACATCACATTTGTGGGTCTTGGTCTTCAACACAATCTTTGAAATCTTGAGCTGTCTGTGTTTGCTACAAGAAAAGATATCACAAAGTATGCGCTTTGTTGTTTCCATTGGTTTCAATGCATTTTGGCCTAAAATGGGCATTTGCTATTTTCTCTTAAATGCAACATGGGAGAAAAACCATTTCACATCACATTTGTGGGTCTTGGTCTTCAACACGATCTGTGAAATTTTGAGCTGTCTGTGTTTGATACAAGAGGAGATATCACAAAGTATGCGCTTTTGTTGTCTGCATTAGTTTCAAAGCATTTTGGCCTAAAATGAGCATTTGCTGTTTTCTGTTAAACACAACATGGGAGAAAAACCATTTCACATCAAATTTGGGGGTCTTGGTCTTCAAAACAATCAGTGAAATTTTGAGCTGTCTGTGTTTGCTACAAGAGGAAATATTACAAAGTATGCGCTTTTGTTGTTTCCATTGCTTTCAATGCATTATGGCCTAAAATGAGCATTTGCTGTTTTCTCTTAAACGCAATATGGGAGAAAAACCATTTCACATCGTATTTTTGTGGGTCTTGGCCTTCAACACAATCTGTGAAATTTTGAGCTGTCTCTGTTTGCTACAAGAAGAGATATCACAAAGTATGCGTTTTTGTTGTTTCCATTGGTTTCAATGCATTTTGGACTAAAATGAGCATTTGCTGTTTCTGTTAAACACAACATGGGAGAAAAACCATTTCACATCAAGTTTGTGGGTCTTGGTCTTCAAAACAATCTGTGAAATTTTGAGCTGTCTATGTTTGCTACAAGAGGAGATATCACAAAGTATGCACTTTTGTTGTTTCCATTTGTTTCAATGCATTTTGGCCTAAAATGGGCATTTGCTATTTTCTCTTAAATGCAACATGGGAGAAAAACCATTTCACATCAAATTTGTGGGTCTTGGTCTTCAACACAATCTGTGAAATTTTGAGCTGTCTGTGTTTGCTACAAGACGAGATATGACAAAGTAAGCGTTTTTGTTGTTTACATTGGTTTCAATGCATTTTGGCCTAAAATGAGCATTTGCTGTTTTCTCTTAAACGCAACGTGGAAGAAAAACCATTTCACATCATATTTGTTGGTCTTGGCCTTCAACACAATCTGTGAAAATTTGAGCTGTCTGTGTTTGCTATAAGAGGAGATATCACAAAGTATGCACTTTTGTTGTTTCCATTTGTTTCAATGCATTTTGGCGTAAAAAGAGCATTTGCTGTTTTCTCTTAAATGCAACATTGGAGAAAAAACATTTTCATCAAATTTGTGGGTCTTTGTCTTCAACACAATCTTTAAAATTTTGAGCTGTCTGTGTTTGCTACAAGAGGAGATATCACAAAGTATGCACTAATGTTTTTTACATTGGTTTCAAAGCATTTTGGCCTTATACAAGCATTTGCTGTTTTCTCTTAAACGCAACATGGGAGAAAAACCATTTCACATCACGTTTGTGGGTCTTGGTCTTCAACACAATCTGTGAAATTTTGAGCTGTCTGTGTTTTGCTAGAAGAGTAGATATTACAAAGTATGCACTTTTGTTGTTTCCATTGGTTTAAATACATTTTGGTCTAAATTGAGCATTTGATGTTTTCTCTTAAATGCAAAATGGAAGAAAAACTATTTCACATCAAATTTGTGGGTCTTGGTCTTCAACACGATCTGTGAAATTTTGAGCTGTCTGTGTTTGCTACAAGAAGAGATATCACAAAGTATGCACTTTTGTTAGTTTCCATTGGTTTCAATATATTTTGGCCTAAAATGAGCATTTGCTGTTTTCTCTTAAACGCAACATGGAAGAAAAACTATTTCACATCAAATTTGTGGGTCTTGGTCTTCAACACGATCTGTGAAATTTTGAGCTGTCTGTGTTTGCTATAAGAGGAGATATCACAAAGTATGCACTTTTGTTGTTTCCATTTGTTTCAATGCATTTTGGCGTAAAAAGAGCTTTTGCTGTTTTCTTTTAAACGCAACTTTGGAGAAAAAACATTTTCATCAAATTTGTGGGTCTTGGTCTTCAACACAATCTTTAAAATTTTGAGCTGTCTATGTTTGCTACAAGAGGAGATATCACAAAGTATGCGCTTTTGTTGTTTCCATTGGTTTCAATGCATTTTGGCCTAAAACGAGCATATGCTGTTTTCTCTTAAACGCAACATTGGAGAAAAAACATTTTCAACAAATTTGTGGGTCTTGGTCTTCAACACAATCTTTAAAATTTTGAGGTGTGTGTTTTTAACACAAGAGGAGATATCACAAAGTATGCACTAATGTTGTTTACATTGGTTTCAATGCATTTTGGCTTAAAACAAGCATTTGCTGTTTTCTCTTAAACGCAACATGGGAGAAAAAAAATTTATCATCACATTTGTGGGTCTTGGTCTTCAACACAATCTGTGAAATTTTGAGCTGTCTGTGTTTGCTACAAGAGGAGATATCACAAAGTATGCTCTTTTGTTGTTTCCATTGGTTTCAATGCATTTTGGCCTAAATCGAGCATTTGCTGTTTTCTCTGAAACGCAACATGGGAGAAAAACAATTTCACATCACATTTGTGGGTGTTGGTCTTCAACACAATCTGAAATTTTGAGCAGTCTATTTTTGCTACAAGAGGGGATATCACAAAGTATGCGCTTTTGTTGTTTCCATTGGTTTCAATGCATTTTGGCCTAAAACACGCATTTTTGCTGTTTTCTCTTAAAACGGAACATTGGAGAAAAAACATTTCTCATCACATTTGTGGGTCTTGGTCTTCAACACAATCTGTGAAATTTTGAGCTGTCAGTGTTTGCTACAAGAGGAGATATCACAAAGTATGCGTTTTTGTTGTTTGCATTGGTTTCAAAGCATTTTGGCCTAAAATGAGCATTTGCTGTTTTCTGCTAAACAACATGGGAGAAAAACCATTTCACATCACATTTGTGGGTCTTGGTCTTCAAAACAATCAGTGAAATTTTGAGCTGTCTGTGTTTGCTACAAGAGGAGATATCACAAAGTATGCACTTTTGTTTGTTTCCATTGGTTTCAATGCATTTTGGCCTAAAATGAGCATTTGCTGTTTTCTCTTAAACGCAAAATGGAAGAAAAACTATTTCACATCAAATTTGTGGGTCTTGGTCTTCAACACGATCTGTGAAATTTTGAGCTGTCTGTGTTTGCTACAAGAGGAGATATCACAAAGTATGCACTTTTGTTAGTTTCCATTGGTTTCAATATATTTTGGCCTAAAAAGAGCATTTGCTGTTTTCTCTTAAACGCAACATGGAAGAAAAACCATTTCACATCACATTTGTGGATCTTGGTCTTCAACACATTCGGTGAAATTTTGAGCTGTCTGTATTTGCTACAAGAGGAGATATCACAAAGTATGTGCTTTTGTTGTTTCCATTGGTTTCAATGCATTTTGGCCTAAAACGAGCATATGCTGTTTTCTCTTAAACGCAACATTGGAGAAAAAACATTTTCAACAAATTTGTGGGTCTTGGTCTTCAACACAATCTTTAAAATTTTGAGCTGTTTGTGTTTTTAACACAAGAGGAGATATCACAAAGTATGCACTAATGTTGTTTACATTGGTTTCAATGCATTTTGGCTTAAAACAAGCATTTGCTGTTTTCTCTTAAACGCAACATGGGAGAAAAACCATTTCACATCACATTTGTGGGTCTTGGTCTTCAAAACAATCTTTGAAATTTTGAGCTGTCTGTGTTTGCTAGAATAGTAGATATTACAAAGTATGCACTTTTGTTGTTTCCATTGGTTTAAATACATTTTGGTCTAAATTGAGCATTTGCTGTTTTCTCTTAAACGCAACATGGGAGAAAAAACATTTATCATCACATTTGTGGGTCTTGGTCTTCAACACAATCTGTGAAATTTTGAGCTGTCTGTGTTTGCTACAAGAGGAGATATCACAAAGTATGCTCTTTTGTTGTTTTCATTGGTTTGAATGCATTTTGGCCTAAATCGAGCATTTGCTGTTTTCTCTGAAACGCAACATGGGAGAAAAACAATTTCACATCACATTTGTGGGTGTTGGTCTTCAACACAATCTGAAATTTTGAGCAGTCTATTTTTGCTACAAGAGGGGATATCACAAAGTATGCGCTTTTGTTGTTTCCATTGGTTTCAATGCATTTTGGCCTAAAACAAGCATTTTTGCTATTTTCTCTTAAAACGGAACATGGGAGAAAAACCATTTCACATCACATTTGTGGGTCTTAGTCTTCAACACAATCTTTGAAATCTTGAGCTGTCTGTGTTTGCTACAAGAGGAGATATCACAAAGTATGCGCTTTGTTGTTTCCATTGGTTTCAATGCATTTTGGCCTAAAATGGGCATTTGCTGTTTTCTCTTAAACGCAACATGGGAGAAAAACCATTTCACATCGTATTTGTGGGTCTTGGCCTTCAACACAATCTGTGAAATTTTGAGCTGTGTGTTTGCTACAAGAGGAGATATCACAAAGTATGCGCTATTGTTGTTTCCATTGGTTTCAATGCATTTTGGCCTAAAACGAGCATTTGCTGTTTTCTGTTAAACACAACATGGGAGAAAAACCATTTCACATCAAATTTGTGGGTCTTGGTCTTCAACACAATCTGTGAAATTTTGAGCTGTCTGTGTTTGCTACAAGACGAGATATGACAAAGTAAGCGTTTTTGTTGTTTACATTGTTTTCAATGCATTTTGGCCTAAAATGAGCATTTGCTGTTTTCTCTTAAACGCAACATGGGAGAAAAAACATTTATCATCACATTTGTGGGTCTTGGTCTTCAACACAATCTGTGAAATTTTGAGCTATCTGTGTTTGCTACAAGAGGAGATATCACAAAGTATGCACTTTTGTTGTTTCCATTTGTTTCAATGCATTTTGGCGTAAAACAAGCATTTGCTGTTTTCTCTTAAACGCAACATGGGAGAAAAACCATTTCACATCACATTTGTGGGTCTTGGTCTTCAACACTATCTGTGAAATTTTGAGCTGTCTGTGTTTGCTAGAAGAGTAGATATTACAAAGTATGCACTTTTGTTGTTTCCATTGGTTTAAATACATTTTGGTCTAAATTGAGCATTTGATGTTTTCTCTTAAACGCAACATGGGAGAAAAAACATTTATCATCACATTTGTGGGTCTTGGTCTTCAACACAATCTGTGAAATTTTGAGCTGTCTGTGTTTGCTACAAGAGGAGATATCACAAAGTATGCACTGTTGTTGTTTCCATTGGTTTCAATGCATTTTGGCCTAAAATGAGCATTTGATGTTTTCTCTTAAACGCAACATGGAAGAAAAACTATTTCACATCAAATTTGTGGGTCGTCTTGGTCAATCCTCTTTATTGGAGAATTGCAACATGTAAAACATTAAAATTACAATAAATAATGAGGTTCACAGACTAAAAAAAACATAGTACAGTAAACCAAAATGTACAAATCCACATACAACAAAGAGACAAAAATGGTATATCCACAGCTTAAAACAAGCATAATACAGATAATCAGACACTTAAGCTTCAGTGTCAAGTAACCCATAACTAGAGACAGCCTAAGCCTACCTGGCCGAAGGGCTTCAACTTATTAAGGGCCGCCTATAGCAGCCACCACACAAACGAACTCCATCCATACCACCCAGACAAGACAACACCTTGCTACTCCCCCCACCAACTAACCACCACCTCACCCAATGAATCCCACCACCACTCTAACCACTATCCACCAACACTAACTCCTTTGACAAAGAGAAAGTAAAAAAGAGCAGTTTAGATACATGTAAACCATCTCAATAAAAAACAAGTCAATCAAAATCTACAGGGGAAAGAAGTAAAAGTGACAGCCAAAGAAACAAGCAGAAAGAGACTGCCTGCCACCCACTAAGGGGGTTTCAGGTGCCTCCACCTCCTAGACCACCCGACGGCATCCAGCCTCTCTCTATCCATGTCCATCATCCTTTTCACCTCATGAAGAATACCACCCACCACCTCTAAGCAGGGGAGGATTTTATTTCTCAATGGCAATAAACACCGTGCATTCCATAGGTGATACCTAACTGCTAGACTGACTAAAAAAATAGTGACTAAATCAAACCGCCCAAACCCTTTGAAGGCCCCATAAACCCACTCAGGGTAACTCAGCCCCGAAAGGCACGGGATGCGTAAAGATCTTGAAACTGCCTTACACACCTCCACTGTGAAGGGACACCTCAAAAGGAAGTGGTCCATGGTCTCCTCCTCCCCTTGACAACCCTCGCGTGGACAATCACGGTCATCGGCACTTCGACTTTTGATGTTTCCCCTCACGTAGAGCCTCCCTTGAAAGGAAAGCCAGGCAATGTCCCTGAACTTCAAAGGGATTCTCTCTGACATCAGCAAAGAGACCCCGTTTGAGCAGACTATGCCCGGGCAGTCCCTCAGTGACAACGGAGCATAGAAGTGGGAGCGCAAAATGCTTCTCCCCAACTGCTTCCTGGAGAAGGTTTTGACATTCCCCACAACCAGCTCCCACCGTCTCGTCACCTTCAAGCACAGGATGACGTAGATCGGGAGGTATCCACACCTGACTCTAAGAGTTCTTACACGGCCACCATCTTTCCATAGATCAAGGAAGGGAAGCACCCAGGCTCTAAAACTCTCTACCCATTGAGGGGGAGTCTCCAAAAAAAGACTACCAAGATTGAGCTTTAAGAAAGTCGTGGCAAAGAAAACCACGGGGCTGACCATGTCGAGCCCGCCTTCTTCCCTCAACCTGTAGGTTATACCTCTCTTAACAATGTTCATATTGTTTCCCCACAAAAGCAGGAAGAACAAGGAGTTCATCCGGGTCCATAAAGATTGAGGCAAGAAACACACATAACTGACATACAAAAATACTGGGATCAGATAAGTCTTGATCAAATGAACCCTTTCCCTGAAAGAAAGTTTCCACCTCCTCCAAGCCTGCACCTTCCTGGTAGCATCTCCCAACCTCTTCTCCCAGTTTTGAGTGGCATAATCACCATGGCCAAATGTAATACCTAAGATCTTCACTTCTGGACTGGCCCGGGGGAGGCCGTCCGGAAGGTTGAACTCGTCACCTTCCTCCCCCATCCAGAAAGCTTCACACTTATCTTGGTTTACTCTGGAGCTCGATGCCTCAGAGTATTCTGAGATGAGGTGTTCCACATCACATGCCTCTGCCATGGATGACAGGACAACTGTGACGTCATCTGCATAGGCCACCACTCTCAGAGGAGTCTCCGGGCCCAGCTGCACCCCTCCCACAGTGCCACAATCAATCCTCCTTATGAAAGGATCAATTGCGAACACATACAGGAGGGGGCTCAGGGGGCATCCCTGATGGACACCGGAGTCAACCCTAAAAGCAGGGCCTACCCAACCATTAACAAGCGGAAAGCTCTCGGCCTGATTATACAAAACTTGAAGCCAATTGATAACCCTTGCTGGGAGACCATACCTCTCTAGTACAGCCCACAGGTACTTATGGTTCACTCGATCAAAGACCTTAGACTGATCCAATGCCAGTAAGTACTTGCCCCACTTTTCAGCACAGCATCGCTCCACGGCCTCCCGGACGCCAAGGACAGCACTAAATGTGCTACGGCCCTTCACGGTACAGTGCTGAGATGGAGACAGCACTAGCCCAGAAACTTCCATCAACCTATTAAAGAGTATTTTTGCCAGAACCTTCCTGTCCGTATTGAGAAGAGCGATGGGGCGCCAGTTCTCAATACGCGACGGATCCTTTCCCTTGGATAACAATATAAGAGCAGAGGACCTCATGGAGGGAGAGAGCAACCCCTCTCCCATGCACTCATTATAAACCTCCATGAGGTGAGGAGCCAAGACGTCAACAAAAGCTTTATAAAATTCGGACGTTAACCCATCCGGTCCCAGGGATTTTTTGATGGATAACCCACCTATGGCTCTCTTGACCTCCTCCACCGTTACATCATCACCCAAGGTGTCAAAAGAGGCATCAAGTCCTTCAAGCCCCGGTGTCTCCCTCAGAAACGCCTCCATCCTTTCTCTGATGAGTGGCTGCTCAGACAAAAGGTCGGAGTAGTAAGACCTGATGACTCCCAAGATACCCTTCTTATCCTTGCAAAGAGTACCCTGGTCATCAAGCAGGCCCCTGACCTCCCTCAAATCGACCGATCTTCTACAATTCTGGTAAGGATCAGGTGAGTGGTATTTACCATAATCCCTCTCCAGAACCAAAGAAGCCAGACGATCGTACTGAATCTCTTTTAGCTGAGCCTTCACCCGGGAGATTTCCCCACCATCTCCACCCTCAGAGATCAAGAAATCTAATTTCTTTCTCAATCTATGAATGACGCATCTCTTTTTCAAATTCCTCTGGGCTATCAGCCTCTGAAAGAACTCCCGAGTCCTCTTTTTACATACCTCCCACCACTCGGATCTACTCCAACCAGCCTCCAGAAGTGTCTCCTGCAGTTGAAGGAAGTCCCTGAAGGACTGACTGACCCTTTCCTCCTTCAGGAGATCAGAATTCAATCTCCAAATGCCCCATCCTTTCTGAGGAGTTTCTGAAACATTCAAAGTTACACTCAGAAAAACGTGGTCAGAGAATTCTACCAGCTTCACCTCAGGAGGCAAAGTTTTCGAAGACTCTTTAACAAAAATCCTATCTATCCTAGACCTACGACTTCCGCTAAAATAAGTGATGATGATGGCGAATGTGCACATCGACCAGACCAGCCTCTCTAATCATGCTTACTAAAAAATTGGCATCATAACTCAGAGTTGTCCTTGTACCCCCCCTGTCCATAGGCCTAACGACGGTGTTAAAGTCGCCACCAAAGACAATCTGCTGAGCCGTAAAAAGAAATGGTTTTATCAACCCGAAAAGGCATTTCCTATCCCAGGCTGACTGCGGTCCGTAGATGTTGATCAGCCTCAAGTCCTGCCCTCTCAAGTTGACATCCAAAACCATGCATCTACCCACCTGCAACTCTATAATTCTGCGTATGGTTACCATGCCGGTATAAAGCACCGCCACCCCACCGTACGGCTCGGCCGCAAGAGACCAGAAAGATGGACCATGCCTCCACTGGGCCTTAGCCCTATGGAGGGTGGACAAATCTCCCACATGGGTCTCCTGCAAAAACAAAAAGTCAACATCAACCGTGTTGAAAAAATCGAAGGCCAAATAACGAGCGCGTTCGGAAAGAACGGAAGCCACATTAATGGTGGCACATCGTATGGGCTGAGGATCCATAGTTCCGAATTATAAAGGTGGGACTCCAACCTACTTTCTCTTTACCAAGCAACCAGATCCCTCATCCGAGGAACCTGTTCGCTTACACGTAAGCCCAAAGGGGATACCCGCTTCACCCGACAAAGACACCTCAATCAACTCACCCTCCACCTCATTCACACCAACAGGATCTGAGCCCCCAGCCCTAACCTCAGGGACGTCAGAACCAACCCCACCCCCTTCCCCCAACAACCCTCCACCCCCCACCATACCCAAACCCCCAGCCGGAGGGGGATCCGGGTCAGGAGGTTTTGGAAGAGCAACTTTCTCCACCTGCACCTCAGGCATGTCACCTGATTTCTCAGGGATACCATCCCCTCCCACCAGGCCATCCGGGGTTTCCACCCCACTAGAACCCACCTCCACCTGAGACACCTTTTGTCCAGAGCCCTGCACCCTACGACCACCTCCGTCCAGCAAGGTTACCAACTCTGAACCCAGCTCCATGCAGGACTCATCCCACTCAAGATCCACCCCCTCTCTATGTACCTCTCTGGCTTTTTTCCCACTAGCCCCTCCGGATTTACTACCTACAACCACAGCAACATCCCCCAGAGTAACCTTTTTCTTTTGCTTCTTTTTTCTCGGCCTATTAGGAACAAACCTCAGCTCCTTACCCCCCACTAGGACAATCTCACCCTCCTCCGTCCCATCCTCATCCGAGGAGGAAGAAAAGACATCAAATTTGTTTGCACAAACTACCTCTGAGGGACCATTATGCCGACCACTCGCCCCACTACCCTTCTTCACCACCTTCCACTCCTGAGATGATGCTACCACTGCAGGGGCAGGTGAGGTACTACTAGGCCCCGCCACTGGCAATTCGACAGGCTGTACCTCTGACTGTACAGCCTGCTGCTCTCCCGTGGGAGTTCTCATAGACACAGGATCACTAGGGGGAAAGACTACGCACATCATAGGCTCACACTGATTATGAGAGGCCTCGGGACACCTGCTATAGGGATGACCCTCAGCTCCGCACAAGTTGCAGGTCACCTTCAGACACTCTCTAGATGAGTGCCCATCACCATTACAGAGGGTGCATTTAATAACTGGGCAGTTGTTACTCATATGTCTGAAGCTGCCACACTTGTGACAAGTGCGAGGCTGGCCGGGGTAGAAGCACTGGATTCTATCCCTACCGATGTAAGCGGCTGATGGAATGTGCCTCGTCTCAGCACCAACCTGTGTCAGCTTTACCAGCACGGAATAGGCCCCACCCCACACTCCCTTGGTGAAGTCAAACCTCTCCAACACTGACAAGACTGTGCAGTGACGAGACAGCCAAAATTCGATATCCGCTGTTGGAAGGGATTCTTTGCGCACTAACACAGTAATTTTCACACGGTCCTGCCTCGTCAAGGTGTTAGTTTTGTAGGAACAATATGGAGCCTTAAGCCTATTTAGTTCCCACATAGACCCAAAGGCCTGCAACCCATTAAGAGAGAGAAAGCTTAGGTCAAAGTCCGGAGTCCTAACAGGGTGGATACAGGCAAATAAGTCCCTTGCCACGAATCCCAAGGAGAAGATCATATCCAAAAAATCTGCCTTGGAAGGAACATCGCCTGTACCCACCCACCGAAACTGAACCACGTTCCTCCTCTTAATGGGTAACCTACTGCCAGACCACACAGGCTGCGTAACCCTCTGGGGGCCACCAGACAGGATATTGGCGTAGGTGGCCGTTCCCGGCGCCACTACAACAGGCGGCACTGGGGTAGGGAGGCTACCAACAGGAGGAAGAGGGGGGGGAGGGAGGGGGGGAACGGGGGGAACAGAAAGAGAATTGGATGGGGAAACCCCTACAGGCTGATCATTTACTGCCACCACTGAGTCAAGCGCTGCCTGCCTTGATTCCAGCCTCAATTGGTTAGCGCTGATTACATCAATGGCTGCTTTCACTCTGGCAGGCACATTGATGTTTCCAAATATTGATTCAACCACTGCAGACTCTCTCTGCCCCAGCGCACCACGATCTAAGGCTGGCAATCCCTGGGCTATACCAAAACCACCCCCAAGATGGCTATCCCCTGCTGCTGAGGACAATCCTGCAGACACGGCTTTAGCATTGCCGCTGGCTCCTTTTAAATGGCCACCGCCAACAAACGCAGACAGTTCCACAGCCATAGTTTCTATGCAGTCCAAGTCCACGGCAAGATGGCTGCCGCCCGATGACAGCGCATCCAGCCCCTGCAAGTTTTCAGCCAGATCTCCCGTTACGCCCAAAGTGCCCAGACTGGAGCTCAGTGTTACAGGCACGCTGAGAGATCCAGCCTCCGTGCCCGCACCGCCGATCCGCACCGGCCCTAAGGACGCAGCCTTTGGAGCCGGGGCATGAGCCGATGGACCACAGGATGCAGCAGCAGTTCCCCCGGCAACGGCGTCCGCCGTCCCCATAGCAACCGCCACGCCCCCCGCACCAACAGAGCCCAGCCCCGCCTCCAGGAGGGACGCCCCCCCTTGCCCATTCGACGCAGCCACCGATATCCCACCTCCTCCAGCAGCCTCACCGCCGGGCGCCATCATCGGAGCTTCCCGCATCAACTCCACAGGCGCCTCCATCTTCACAGCGTCCACGCCGGCATCTATAGGACCAGGCTCAGGCACCGCCATTTTGGAAGCAGGTCGAACTCCCGCGGCCTCCGCTCCTCCATCCCCGATCACCGATACCGGACCTCCGCCACCCGTGATCTCCACACCACCAGGCCCCGGGGCCCCCACATCACCAGGGATCAGGACAGGAGTTCCTACAGCCGCATCAGAGTCAGGTACTAGACCTTTCTTCTCCCGTTTTAACAGTGAGATTCGGTCTCTCATCCTCTCTACTTTGCTCAGTAGCCCCTCTATCTCTTCATTCAGAGCAGGTTTTTCATAGGTACGAGCAGTATTTCTTTTCCTCCTCTTCACAGCTACCCAGGCCTGGGCTCGCCTCACCTCCTGCCGCAGCTCATCCAGGCTCAGGCCAAGGAATTCCTCCTCACCCTCTCCGGACGCCGAGGACAGCATCACAACGCCTAAATCCATGTCCAGGTCCTGGGCATCAGGGCAGAGATCCCCCTCACCACCATCCGGGCTGGTAAGCATGTCCGCGCTCCCCTGTGTTCCCTCACACAGAGGACCAGCATCCATAGGTTCAGGGGTATCCACGGTCACCTCCTGATGCCCAGTCAGGCCTTCATCCACCGGACTTGCCAGGCTCAGCCCCTGGTCACCGCAAACCTCACTGGGGGTGAGCCGGGGGAGCACCACCACAGCTCTCCTTCGGCCCGGATCACCAGGCCCACCACCAGGCCCAGAAGCCTGGGAGGCATCTCCATCATCCTCCGGAGAGGACTCCATCCCTCCTGGGGAGGGGAATGAAATTGAGTCCCTGGCTTCAAAGATCCTCCAAAAGGCCCAGGAGCAGAAATAGACATCTTACTCCTAGGTCTTCAACACATTCTGTGAAATTTTGAGCTGTCTGTGTTTGCTACAAGAGGAGATATCACAAAGTATGCGTTTTTGTTGTTTCCATTGGTTTCAATGCATTTTGGACTAAAATGAGCATTTGCTGTTTCTGTTAAACACAACATGGGAGAAAAACCATTTCACATCAAGTTTGTGGGTCTTGGTCTTCAACACGATCTGTGAAATTTTGAGCTGTCTGTGTTTGCTACAAGAGGAGATATCACAAAGTATGCACTTTTGTTTGTTTCCATTGGTTTCAAAGCATTTTGGCCTAAAACAAGCATTTGCTATTTTATCTTAAACGCAACATGGGAGAAAAAACATTTCACATCATATTTGTGGGTCTTGGCCTTCAACACAATCTGTGAAATTTTGAGCTGTCTGTGTTTGCTACAAGAGGAGATATCACAAAGTATGCGTTTTTGTTGTTTCCATTGGTTTCAATGCATTTTGGACTAAAATGAGCATTTGCTGTTTCTGTTAAACACAACATGGGAGAAAAACCATTTCACATCAAGTTTGTGGGTCTTGGTCTTCAAAACAATCTGTGAAATTTTGAGCTGTCTGTTTGCTACAAGAGGAGATATCACAAAGTATGCACTTTTGTTGTTTCCATTTGTTTCAATGCATTTTGGCCTAAAACAAGCATTTGCTGTTTTCTCTGAAACGCAACATGGGAGAAAAACAATTTCACATCACATTTGTGGGTGTTGGTCTTCAACACAATCTGAAATTTTGAGCAGTCTTTTTTTGCTACAAGAGGGGATATCACAAAGTATGCGCTTTTGTTGTTTCCATTGGTTTCAATGAATTTTGGCCTAAAACAAGCATTTTTGCTGTTTTCTCTTAAAACTGAACATGGGAGAAAAACCATTTCACATCACATTTGTGGGTCTTGGTCTTCAACACAATCTTTGAAATTTTGAGCTGTCTGTGTTTGCTACAAGAGGAGATATCACAAAGTATGCGCTTTGTTGTTTCCATTGGTTTCAATGCATTTTGGCCTAAAATGGGCATTTGCTATTTTCTCTTAAATGCAACATGGGAGAAAAACCATTTCACATCAAATTTGTGGGTCTTGGTCTTCAAAACAATCTGTGAAATTTTGAGCTGTCTGTGTTTGCTACAAGACGAGATATGACAAAGTAAGCGTTTTTGTTGTTTACATTGGTTTCAATGCATTTTGGCCTAAAATGAGCATTTGCTATTTTCTCTTAAACGCAACATGGAAGAAAAACCATTTCACATCAAATTTGTGGGTCTTGGTCTTCAAAACAATCTGTGAAATTTTGAGCTGTCTGTGTTTGCTATAAGAGGAGATATCACAAAGTATGCACTTTTGTTGTTTCCATTTGTTTCAATGCATTTTGGCGTAAAAAGAGCATTTGCTGTTTTCTCTTAAACGCAACTTTGGAGAAAAAACATTTTCATCAAATTTGTGGGTCTTGGTCTTCAACACAATCTTTAAAATTTTGAGCTGTCTGTGTTTGTTACAAGAGGAGATATCACAAAGTATGCACTAATGTTGTTTACATTGGTTTCAATGCATTTTTGCCTAAAACAAGCATTTGCTGTTTTCTCTTAAACGCAACATGGGAGAAAAACCATTTCACATCACATTTGTGGGTCTTGGTCTTCAACACAATCAGTGAAATTTTGAGCTGTCTGTGTTTGCTACAAGAGGAGATATCACAAAGTATGCACTTTTGTTTGTTTCCATTGGTTTCAATGCATTTTGGCCTAAAACGAGCATATGCTGTTTTCTCTTAAATGCAACATGGGAGAAAAACCATTTCACAACATGTTTGTGGGTCTTGGCCTTCAACACAATCTGTGAAATTTTGAGCTGTCTATGTTTGCTGCAAGAGGAGATATCACAAAGTATGCACTTTTGTTTGTTTCCATTGGTTTCAATGCATTTTGGCCTAAAACAAGCATATGCTGTTTTCTCTTAAATGCAACATGGGAGAAAAACCATTTCACAACATGTTTGTGGGTCTTGGCCTTCAACACAATCTGTGAAATTTTGAGCTGTCTATGTTTGCTGCAAGAGGAGATATCACAAAGTATGCACTTTTGTTTGTTTCCATTGGTTTCAATACATTTTGGCATAAAATGAGCATTTGCTGTTTTCTCTTAAACGCAACATGGGAGAAAAAACATTTCTCATCACGTTTGTGGGTCTTGGTCTTCAACACAATCTGTGAAAATTTGAGCTGTCTGTGTTTGCTATAAGAGGAGATATCACAAAGTATGCGCTTTTGTTGTTTCCTTTGGTTTCAATGCATTTTGGCCTAAAATGGGCATTTGCTGTTTTCTCTTAAACGCAACATGGGAGAAAAACCATTTCACAGCGTATTTGTGGGTCTTGGCCTTCAACACAATCTGTGAAATTTTGAGCTGTCTGTGTTTGCTACAAGAGGAGATATCACAAAGTATGCGTTTTTGTTGTTTCCATTGGTTTCAATGCATTTTGGACTAAAATGAGCATTTGCTGTTTCTGTTAAACACAACATGGGAGAAAAACCATTTCACATCAAGTTTGTGGGTCTTGGTCTTCAAAACAATCTGTGAAATTTTGAGCTGTCTGTTTGCTACAAGAGGAGATATCACAAAGTATGCACTTTTGTTGTTTCCATTTGTTTCAATGCATTTTGGCCTAAAACAAGCATTTGCTGTTTTCTCTGAAACGCAACATGGGAGAAAAACAATTTCACATCACATTTGTGGGTGTTGGTCTTCAACACAATCTGAAATTTTGAGCAGTCTTTTTTTGCTACAAGAGGGGATATCACAAAGTATGCGCTTTTGTTGTTTCCATTGGTTTCAATGAATTTTGGCCTAAAACAAGCATTTTTGCTGTTTTCTCTTAAAACTGAACATGGGAGAAAAACCATTTCACATCACATTTGTGGGTCTTGGTCTTCAACACAATCTTTGAAATTTTGAGCTGTCTGTGTTTGCTACAAGAGGAGATATCACAAAGTATGCGCTTTGTTGTTTCCATTGGTTTCAATGCATTTTGGCCTAAAATGGGCATTTGCTATTTTCTCTTAAATGCAACATGGGAGAAAAACCATTTCACATCAAATTTGTGGGTCTTGGTCTTCAAAACAATCTGTGAAATTTTGAGCTGTCTGTGTTTGCTACAAGACGAGATATGACAAAGTAAGCGTTTTTGTTGTTTACATTGGTTTCAATGCATTTTGGCCTAAAATGAGCATTTGCTATTTTCTCTTAAACGCAACATGGAAGAAAAACCATTTCACATCAAATTTGTGGGTCTTGGTCTTCAAAACAATCTGTGAAATTTTGAGCTGTCTGTGTTTGCTATAAGAGGAGATATCACAAAGTATGCACTTTTGTTGTTTCCATTTGTTTCAATGCATTTTGGCGTAAAAAGAGCATTTGCTGTTTTCTCTTAAACGCAACTTTGGAGAAAAAACATTTTCATCAAATTTGTGGGTCTTGGTCTTCAACACAATCTTTAAAATTTTGAGCTGTCTGTGTTTGCTACAAGAGGAGATATCACAAAGTATGCACTAATGTTGTTTACATTGGTTTCAATGCATTTTTGCCTAAAACAAGCATTTGCTGTTTTCTCTTAAACGCAACATGGGAGAAAAACCATTTCACATCACATTTGTGGGTCTTGGTCTTCAACACAATCAGTGAAATTTTGAGCTGTCTGTGTTTGCTACAAGAGGAGATATCACAAAGTATGCACTTTTGTTTGTTTCCATTGGTTTCAATGCATTTTGGCCTAAAACGAGCATATGCTGTTTTCTCTTAAATGCAACATGGGAGAAAAACCATTTCACAACATGTTTGTGGGTCTTGGCCTTCAACACAATCTGTGAAATTTTGAGCTGTCTATGTTTGCTGCAAGAGGAGATATCACAAAGTATGCACTTTTGTTTGTTTCCATTGGTTTCAATGCATTTTGGCCTAAAACAAGCATATGCTGTTTTCTCTTAAATGCAACATGGGAGAAAAACCATTTCACAACATGTTTGTGGGTCTTGGCCTTCAACACAATCTGTGAAATTTTGAGCTGTCTATGTTTGCTGCAAGAGGAGATATCACAAAGTATGCACTTTTGTTTGTTTCCATTGGTTTCAATACATTTTGGCATAAAATGAGCATTTGCTGTTTTCTCTTAAACGCAACATGGGAGAAAAAACATTTCTCATCACGTTTGTGGGTCTTGGTCTTCAACACAATCTGTGAAAATTTGAGCTGTCTGTGTTTGCTATAAGAGGAGATATCACAAAGTATGCGCTTTTGTTGTTTCCTTTGGTTTCAATGCATTTTGGCCTAAAATGGGCATTTGCTGTTTTCTCTTAAACGCAACATGGGAGAAAAACCATTTCACAGCGTATTTGTGGGTCTTGGCCTTCAACACAATCTGTGAAATTTTGAGCTGTCTGTGTTTGCTACAAGAGGAGATATCACAAAGTATGCACTAATGTTGTTTACATTGGTTTCAATGCATTTTTGCCTAAAACAAGCATTTGCTGTTTTCTCTTAAATGCAACATGGAAGAAAAACCATTTCACATCATATTTGTTGGTCTTGGCCTTCAACACAATCTGTGAAAATTTGAGCTGTCTGTGTTTGCTATAAGAGGAGATATCACAAAGTATGCACTTTTGTTGTTTCCATTTGTTTCAATGCATTTTGGCGTAAAAAGAGCATTTGCTGTTTTCTCTTAAATGCAACATTGGAGAAAAAACATTTTCATCAAATTTGTGGGTCTTGGTCTTCAACACAATCTTTAAAATTTTGAGCTGTCTGTGTTTGCTACAAGAGGAGATATCACAAAGTATGCACTAATGTTGTTTACATTGGTTTCCAAGCATTTTGGCCTTATACAAGCATTTGCTGTTTTCTCTTAAACGCAACATGGGAGAAAAACCATTTATCATCACGTTTGTGGGTCTTGGTCTTCAACACAATCTGTGAAATTTTGAGCTGTCTGTGTTTGCTACAAGAGGAGATATCACAAAGTATGCGCTTTTGTTGTTTCCATTGCTTTCAATGCATTATGGCCTAAAACGAGCATTTGTTGTTTTCTCTTAAATGCAACATGGGAGAAAAACCATTTCACATCGTATATGTGGGTCTTGGCCTTCAACACAATCTGTGAAATTTTGAGCTGTCTGTGTTTGCTACAAGAGGAGATATCATAAAGTATGCGCTTTTGTTGTTTGCATTGGTTTCAAAGCATTTTGGCCTAAAATGAGCATTTGCTGTTTTCTCTTAAACGCAACATGGGAGAAAAACCATTTCACATCGTATCTGTGGGTCTTGGCCTTCAACACAATCTGTGAAATGTTGAGCTGTCTGTGTTTGCTACAAGAGGAGATATCACAAAGTATGCGTTTTTGTTGTTTCCTTTGGTTTCAATGCATTTTGGACTAAAATGAGCATTTGCTGTTTCTGTTAAACACAACATGGGAGAAAAGCCATTTCACATCAAGTTTGTGGGTCATGGTCTTCAAAACAATCAGTGAAATTTTGAGCTGTCTGTGTTTGCTACAAGAGATATCACAAAGTATGCACTTATGTTTGTTTCCATTGGCTTCAATGCATTTTGGCCTAAAATGAGCATTTGCTGTTTTCTCTTAAACGCAACATGGAAGAAAAACCATTTCACATCAAATTTGTGGGTCTTGGTCTTCAACACAATCTGTGAAATTTTGAGCTGTCTGTGTTTGCTACAAGAGGAGATATCACAAAGTATGCTCTTTTGTTGTTTCCATTGGTTTCAATGCATTTTGGCCTAAAACGAGCATTTGCTGTTTTCTCTGAAATGCAACATGGGAGAAAAACAATTTCACATCACATTTGTGGGTGTTGGTCTTCAACACAATCTGAAATTTTGAGAAGTCTATTTTTGCTACAAGAGGGGATATCACAAAGTATGCGCTTTTGTTGTTTCCATTGGTTTCAATGCATTTTGGCTTAAAACAAGCATTTTTGCTGTTTTCTCTTAAACGCAACATTGGAGAAAAAACATTTTCATCAAATTTGTGGGTCTTGGTCTTCAACACAATCTTTAAAATTTTGAGCTGTCTGTGTTTGCTATAAGAGGAGATATCACAAAGTATGCACTTTTGTTGTTTCCATTTGTTTCAATGCATTTTGGCGTAAAAAGAGCATTTGCTGTTTTCTCTTAAACGCAACATTGGAGAAAAAACATTTTCAACAAATTTGTGGGTCTTGGTCTTCAACACAATCTTTAAAATTTTGAGCTGTCTGTGTTTGCTACAAGAGGAGATATCACAAAGTATGCACTAATGTTGTTTACATTGGTTTCAATGCATTTTGGCTTAAAACAAGCATTTGCTGTTTTCTCTTAAACGCAACATGGGAGAAAAACCATTTCACATCACATTTGTGGGTCTTGGTCTTCAACACAATCTGTGAAATTTTGAGCTGTCTGTGTTTGCTAGAATAGTAAATATTACAAAGTATGCACTTTTGTTGTTTCCATTGGTTTAAATACATTTTGGTCTAAATTGAGCATTTGATGTTTTCTCTTAAACGCAACATGGGAGAAAAAACATTTATCATCACATTTGTGGGTCTTGGTCTTCAACACAATCTGTGAAATTTTGAGCTGTCTGTGTTTGCTACAAGAGGAGATATCACAAAGTATGCTCTTTTGTTGTTTCCATTGGTTTCAATGCATTTTGGCCTAAATCGAGCATTTGCTGTTTTCTCTGAAACGCAACATGGGAGAAAAACAATTTCACATCACATTTGTGGGTGTTGGTCTTCAACACAATCTGAAATTTAGAGCTGTCTGTGTTTGCTACAAGAGGAGATATCACAAAGTATGCACTTTTGTTTGTTTCCATTGGTTTCAATGCATTTTGGCCTAAAACAAGCATTTGCTATTTTATCTTAAACGCAACATGGGAGAAAAACCATTTCACATCATATTTGTGGGTCCTGGCCTTCAACACAATCTGTGAAATTTTGAGCTGTCTGTGTTTGCTACAAGAGGAGATATCACAAAGTATGCACTTTTGTTTGTTTCCATTGGTTTCAATGCATTTTGGCCTAAAATGAGCATTTACTGTTTTCTCTTAAACGCAACATGGAAGAAAAACCATTTCACATCAAATTTGTGGGTCTTGGTCTTCAACACAATCTGTGAAATTTTGAGCTGTCTGTGTTTGCTACAAGAGGAGATATCACAAAGTATGCTCTTTTGCTGTTTCCATTGGTTTCAATGCATTTTGGCCTAAAACAAGCATTTGCTGTTTTCTCTGAAACGCAACGTGGGAGAAAAACAATTTCACATCACATTTGTGGGTGTTGGTCTTCAACACAATCTGAAATTTTAAGCAGTCTATTTTTGCTACAAGAGGGGATATCACAAATATGCGCTTTTGTTGTTTCCATTGGTTTCAATGAATTTTGGCCTAAAACAAGCATTTTTGCTGTTTTCTCTTAAAACGGAACATGGGAGAAAAACCATTTCACATCACATTTGTGGGTCTTGGTCTTCAACACAATCTTTGAAATCTTGAGCTGTCTGTGTTTGCTACAAGAGGAGATATCACAAAGTATGCGCTTTGTTGTTTCCATTGGTTTCAATGCATTTTGGCCTAAAATGGGCATTTGCTATTTTCTCTTAAATGCAACATGGGAGTAAAACCATTTCACATCACATTTGTGGGTCTTGGTCTTCAACACGATCTGTGAAATTTTGAGCTATCTGTGTTTGCTACAAGAGGAGATATCACAAAGTATGCGCTTTTGTTGTCTGCATTGGTTTCAAAGCATTTTGGCCTAAAATGAGCATTTGCTGTTTTCTGTTAAACACAACATGGGAGAAAAACCATTTCACATCAAATTTGGGGGTCTTGGTCTTCAAAACAATCAGTGAAATTTTGAGCTGTCTGTGTTTGCTACAAGAGGAAATATTACAAAGTATGCGCTTTTGTTGTTTCCATTGCTTTCAATGCATTATGGCCTAAAATGAGCATTTGCTGTTTTCTCTTAAACGCAATATGGGAGAAAAACCATTTCACATCGTATTTTTGTGGGTCTTGGCCTTCAACACAATCTGTGAAATTTTGAGCTGTCTGTGTTTGCTATAAGAGGAGATATCACAAAGTATGCGCTTTTGTTGTTTCCATTGGTTTCAATGCATTTTGGCCTAAAATGAGCATTTGCTGTTTTCTGTTAAACACAACATGGGAGAAAAACCATTTCACATCAAATTTGTGGGTCTTGGTCTTCAACACAATCTGTGAAATTTTGACCTGTCTGTGTTTGCTATAAGAGGAGATATCACAAAGTATACGTTTTTGTTGTTTCCTTTGGTTTCAATGTATTTTGGCTTAAAATGAGCATTTGCTGTTTTCTCTTAAATGCAACATTGGAGAAAAAACATTTCTCATCACATTTGTGGGTCTTGGTCTTCAACACAATCTGTGAAATTTGAGCTGTCAGTGTTTGCTACAAGAGGAGATATCACAAAGTATGCGCTTTTGTTGTTTGCATTGGTTTCAAAGCATTTTGGCCTAAAATGAGCATTTGCTGTTTTCTGTTAAACACAACATGGGAGAAAAACCATTTCGCATCAAATTTGTGGGTCTTGGTCTTCAAAACAATCAGTGAAATTTTGAGCTGTCTGTGTTTGCTACAAGAGGAGATATCACAAAGTATGCACTTTTGTTTGTTTCCATTGGTTTCAATGCATTTTGGCCTAAAATGAGCATTTGCTGTTTTCTCTTAAACGCAAAATGGAAGAAAAACTATTTCACATCAAATTTGTGGGTCTTGGTCTTCAACACGATCTGTGAAATTTTGAGCTGTCTGTGTTTGCTACAAGAGGAGATATCACAAAGTATGTGCTTTTGTTGTTTCCATTGATTTCAATGCATTTTGGCCTAAAACGAGCATATGCTGTTTTCTCTTAAACGCAACATTGGAGAAAAAACATTTTCAACAAATTTGTGGGTCTTGGTCTTCAACACAATCTTTAAAATTTTGAGGTGTGTGTTTTTAACACAAGAGGAGATATCACAAAGTATGCACTAATGTTGTTTACATTGGTTTCAATGCATTTTGGCTTAAAACAAGCATTTGCTGTTTTCTCTTAAACGCAACATGGGAGAAAAACCATTTCACATCACATTTGTGGGTCTTGGTCTTCAACACAATCTGTGAAATTTTGAGCTGTCTGTGTTTGCTAGAATAGTAGATATTACAAAGTATGCACTTTTGTTGTTTCCATTAGTTTAAATACATTTTGGCCTAAAATGGGCATTTGCTATTTTCTCTTAAATGCAACATGGGAGTAAAACCATTTCACATCACATTTGTGGGTCTTGGTCTTCAACACGATCTGTGAAATTTTGAGCTGTCTGTGTTTGCTACAAGAGGAGATATCACAAAGTATGCACTTTTGTTTGTTTCCATTGGTTTCAATACATTTTGACCTAAAATGGGCATTTGCTATTTTCTCTTAAATGCAACATGGGAGAAAAACCATTTCACATCACATTTGTGGGTCTTGGTCTTCAACACGATCTGTGAAATTTTGAGCTGTCTGTGTTTGCTACAAGAGGAGATATCACAAAGTATGCGCTTTTGTTGTCTGCATTGGTTTCAAAGCATTTTGGCCTAAAATGAGCATTTGCTGTTTTCTGTTAAACACAACATGGGAGAAAAACCATTACACATCAAATTTGGGGGTCTTGGTCTTCAAAACAATCAGTGAAATTTTGAGCTGTCTGTGTTTGCTACAAGAGAAAATATTACAAAGTATGCGCTTTTGTTGTTTCCATTGCTTTCAATGCATTATGGCCTAAAATGAGCATTTGCTGTTTTCTCTTAAACGCAATATGGGAGAAAAACCATTTCACATCGTATTTTTGTGGGTCTTGGCCATCAACACAATCTGTGAAATTTTGAGCTGTCTGTGATTGCTACAAGAAGAGATATCACAAAGTATGCACTTTTGTTGTTTCCATTGGTTTCAATGCATTTTGGCCTAAAATGAGCATTTGCTGTTTTCTCTTAAACGCAACATGGAAGAAAAACCATTTCACATCAAATTTGTGGGTCTTGGTCTTCAACACATTCTGTGAAATTTTGAGCTGTCTGTGTTTGCTATAAGAGGAGATATCACAAAGTATGCGCTTTTGTTGTTTCCATTGATTTCAATGCATTTTGGCCTAAAATGAGCATTTGCTGTTTTCTGTTAAACACAACATGGGAGAAAAACCATTTCACATCAAATTTGTGGGTCTTGGTCTTCAACACAATCTGTGAAATTTTGACCTGTCTGTGTTTGCTATAAGAGGAGATATCACAAAGTATACGTTTTTGTTGTTTCCTTTGGTTTCAATGTATTTTGGCTTAAAATGAGCATTTGCTGTTTTCTCTTAAATGCAACATTGGAGAAAAAACATTTCACATTACATTTGTGGGTCTTGATCTACAACATATCCAGTGAAATTTTGAGCTGTCTGTGTTTGCTACAAGAGGAGATATCACAATGTATGCTCTTTTGTTGTTTCCATTGCTTTCAAAGCATTTTGGCCTAAAATGAGCATTTGCTGTTTTCTGTTAAACACAACATGGGAGAAAAACCATTTCACATCAAATTTGTGGGTCTTGATCTTCAACACATTCGGTGAAATTTTGAGCTGTCTGTATTTGCTAGAATAGTAGATATTACAAAGTATGCACTTTTGTTGTTTCCATTGGTTTAAATACATTTTGGTCTAAATTGAGCATTTGATGTTTTCTCTTAAACGCAACATGGGAGAAAAAACATTTATCATCACATTTGTGGGTCTTGGTCTTCAACACAATCTGTGAAATTTTGAGCTGTCTGTGTTTGCTACAAGAGTAGATATTACAAAGTATACACTTTTGTTGTTTCCATTGGTTTAAATACATTTTGGTCTAAATTGAGCATTTGATGTTTTCTCTTAAACACAACATTGGAGAAAAAACATTTCTCATCATATTTGTGGGTCTTGGTCTTCAACACAATCTGTGAAATTTTGAGCTGTCTGTGTTTGCTACAAGAGGAGATATCACAAAGTATGCGCTGTTGTTGTTTCCATTGGTTTCAATGCATTTTGGCCTAAAACGAGCATTTGCTGTTTTCTCTGAAACGCAACATGGGAGAAAAACAATTTCACATCACATTTGTGGGTCTTGGTCTTCAACACAATCTGTGAAATTTTGAGCTGTCTGTGTTTGCTACAAGAGGAGATATCACAAAGTATGCTCTTTTGTTGTTTCCATTGGTATCAATGCATTTTGGCCTAAAACGAGCATTTGCTGTTTTCTCTGAAAGGCAACATGGGAGAAAAACAATTTCACATCACATTTGTGGGTGTTGGTCTTCAACACAATCTGAAATTTTGAGCAGTCTATTTTTGCTACAAGAGGGGATATCAAGAAGTATGCGCTTTTGTTGTTTCCATTGGTTTCAATGCATTTTATTGCCTAAAACAAGCATTTTTGCTGTTTTCTCTTAAAACGGAACATGGGAGAAAAACCATTTCACATCACATTTGTGGGTCTTGGTCTTCAACACAATCTTTGAAATCTTGAGCTGT
The DNA here is from genome assembly GCA_031769625.1 of Taudactylus pleione. NCBI lineage: Eukaryota > Metazoa > Chordata > Amphibia > Anura > Myobatrachidae > Taudactylus > Taudactylus pleione. The sequence goes on along the minus strand of JAUIMM010001932.1, from coordinate 256,654 downwards.
CTGTGTTTGCTACAAGAGGAGATATCACAAAGTATGTGCTTTGTTGTTTCCATTGGTTTCAATGCATTTTGGCCTAAAATGGGCATTTGCTGTTTTCTCTTAAACGCAACATGGGAGAAAAACCATTTCACAGCGTATTTGTGGGTATTGGCCTTCAACACAATCTGTGAAATTTTGAGCTGTCTGTGTTTGCTACAAGAGGAGATATCACAAAGTATGCGCTTTTGTTGTTTCCATTGGTTTCAATGCATTTTGGCCTAAAACGAGCATTTGCTGTTTTCTCTGAAACGCAACATGGGAGAAAAACAATTTCACATCACATTTGTGGGTGTTGGTCTTCAACACAATCTGAAATTTTGAGCAGTCTATTTTTGCTACAAGAGGGGATATCACAAAGTATGCTCTTTTGTTGTTTCCATTTGTTTCAATGCATTTTGGCGTAAAAAGAGCATTTGCTGTTTTCTCTTAAACGCAACATTGGAGAAATAACATTTTCATCAAATTTGTGGGTCTTGGTCTTCAACACAATCTTTAAAATTTTGATCTGTCTGTGTTTGCTACAAGAGGAGATATCACAAAGTATGCTCTTTTGATGTTTCCATTGGTTTCAATGCATTTTGGCCTAAATCGAGCATTTGCTGTTTTCTCTGAAACGCAACATGGGAGAAAAACAATTTCACATCACATTTGTGGGTGTTGGTCTTCAACACAATCTGAAATTTTGAGCAGTCTATTTTTGCTACAAGAGGGGATATCACAAAGTATGCGCTTTTGTTGTTTCCATTGGTTTCAATGCATTTTGGCCTAAAACAAGCATTTTTGCTGTTTTCTCTTAAAACGGAACATGGGAGAAAAACCATTTCACATCAAATTTGTGTGTCTTAGTCTTCAACACAATCTTTGAAATCTTGAGCTGTCTGTGTTTGCTACAAGAGGAGATATCACAAAGTATACGTTTTTGTTGTTTCCTTTGGTTTCAATGTATTTTGGCTTAAAATGAGCATTTGCTGTTTTCTCTTAAATGCAACATTGGAGAAAAAACATTTCTCATCACATTTGTGGGTCTTGGTCTTCAACACAATCTGTGAAATTTGAGCTGTCAGTGTTTGCTACAAGAGGAGATATCACAAAGTATGCGCTTTTGTTGTTTGCATTGGTTTCAAAGCATTTTGGCCTAAAATGAGCATTTGCTGTTTTCTGTTAAACACAACATGGGAGAAAAACCATTTTGCATCAAATTTGTGGGTCTTGGTCTTCAAAACAATCAGTGAAATTTTGAGCTGTCTGTGTTTGCTACAAGAGGAGATATCACAAAGTATGCACTTTTGTTGTTTCCATTGGTTTCAATGCATTTTGGCCTAAAATGAGCATTTGCTGTTTTCTCTTAAACGCAAAATGGAAGAAAAACTATTTCACATCAAATTTGTGGGTCTTGGTCTTCAACACGATCTGTGAAATTTTGAGCTGTCTGTGTTTGCTACAAGAGGAGATATCACAAAGTATGCACTTTTGTTAGTTTCCATTGGTTTCAATATATTTTGGCCTAAAATGAGCATTTGCTGTTTTCTCTTAAACGCAACATGGAAGAAAAACCATTTCACATCACATTTGTGGGTCTTGGTCTTCAACACGATCTGTGAAATTTTGAGCTGTCTGTGTTTGCTACAAGAGGAGATATCACAAAGTATGCGCTTTTGTTGTCTGCATTGGTTTCAAAGCATTTTGGCCTAAAATGAGTATTTGCTGTTTTCTGTTAAACACAACATGGGAGAAAAACCATTACACATCAAATTTGGGGGTCTTGGTCTTCAAAACAATCAGTGAAATTTTGAGCTGTCTGTGTTTGCTACAAGAGAAAATATTACAAAGTATGCGCTTTTGTTGTTTCCATTGCTTTCAATGCATTATGGCCTAAAATGAGCATTTGCTGTTTTCTCTTAAACGCAATATGGGAGAAAAACCATTTCACATCGTATTTTTGTGGGTCTTGGCCATCAACACAATCTGTGAAATTTTGAGCTGTCTGTGTTTGCTACAAGAAGAGCTATCACAAAGTATGCACTTTTGTTGTTTCCATTGGTTTCAATGCATTTTGGCCTAAAATGAGCATTTGCTGTTTTCTCTTAAACGCAACATGGAAGAAAAACCATTTCACATCAAATTTGTGGGTCTTGGTCTTCAACACATTCTGTGAAATTTTGAGCTGTCTGTGTTTGCTATAAGAGGAGATATCACAAAGTATGCGCTTTTGTTGTTTCCATTGGTTTCAATGCATTTTGGCCTAAAATGAGCATTTGCTGTTTTCTGTTAAATACAACATGGGAGAAAAACCATTTCACATCAAATTTGTGGGTCTTGGTCTTCAACACAATCTGTGAAATTTTGACCTGTCTGTGTTTGCTATAAGAGGAGATATCACAAAGTATACGTTTTTGTTGTTTCCTTTGGTTTCAATGTATTTTGGCTTAAAATGAGCATTTGCTGTTTTCTCTTAAATGCAACATTGGAGAAAAAACATTTCACATTACATTTGTGGGTCTTGGTCTACAACATATCCAGTGAAATTTTGAGCTGTCTGTGTTTGCTACAAGAGGAGATATCACAATGTATGCTCTTTTGTTGTTTCCATTGCTTTCAAAGCATTTTGGCCTAAAATGAGCATTTGCTGTTTTCTGTTAAACACAACATGGGAGAAAAACCATTTCACATCAAATTTGTGGGTCTTGGTCTTCAACACATTCGGTGAAATTTTGAGCTGTCTGTATTTGCTAGAATAGTAGATATTACAAAGTATGCACTTTTGTTGTTTCCATTGGTTTAAATACATTTTGGTCTAAATTGAGCATTTGATGTTTTCTCTTAAACGCAACATGGGAGAAAAAACATTTATCATCACATTTGTGGGTCTTGGTCTTCAACACAATCTGTGAAATTTTGAGCTGTCTGTGTTTACTACAAGAGGAGATATCACAAAGTATGCTCTTTTGTTGTTTCCATTGGTTTCAATGCATTTTGGCCTAAATCGAGCATTTGCTGTTTTCTCTGAAACGCAACATGGGAGAAAAACAATTTCACATCACATTTGTGGGTGTTGGTCTTCAACACAATCTGAAATTTTGAGCAGTCTATTTTTGCTACAAGAGGGGATTTCACAAAGTATGCGCTTTTGTTGTTTCCATTGGTTTCAATGCATTTTGGCCTAAAACAAGCATTTTTGCTGTTTTTTCTTAAAACGGAACATGGGAGAAAAACCATTTCACATCACATTTGTGGGTCTTAGTCTTCAACACAATCTGTGAACTTTTGAGCTGTCAGTGTTTGCTACAAGAGGAGATATCACAAAGTATGCGCTTTTGTTGTTTGCATTGGTTTCAAAGCATTTTGGCCTAAAATGAGCATTTGCTATTTTCTGTTAAACACAACATGGGAGAAAAACCATTTCACATCAAATTTGTGGGTCTTGGTCTTCAAAACAATCAGTGAAATTTTGAGCTGTCTGTGTTTGCTACAAGAGGAGATATCACAAAGTATGCGCTTTTGTTGTTTCCATTGGTTTCAATGCATTTTGGCCTAAAACGAGCATTTGCTGTTTTCTGTTAAACACAACATGGGAGAAAAACCATTTCACATCAAATTTGTGGGTCTTGGTCTTCAACACAATCTGTGAAATTTTGAGCTGTCTGTGTTTGCTACAAGACGAGATATGACAAAGTAAGCGTTTTTGTTGTTTACATTGTTTTCAATGCATTTTGGCCTAAAATGAGCATTTGCTGTTTTCTCTTAAACGCAACATGGGAGAAAAAACATTTATCATCACATTTGTGGGTCTTGGTCTTCAACACAATCTGTGAAATTTTGAGCTATCTGTGTTTGCTACAAGAGGAGATATCACAAAGTATGCACTTTTGTTGTTTCCATTTGTTTCAATGCATTTTGGCGTAAAACAAGCATTTGCTGTTTTCTCTTAAACGCAACATGGGAGAAAAACCATTTCACATCACATTTGTGGGTCTTGGTCTTCAACACTATCTGTGAAATATTGAGCTGTCTGTGTTTGCTAGAAGAGTAGATATTACAAAGTATGCACTTTTGTTGTTTCCATTGGTTTAAATACATTTTGGTCTAAATTGAGCATTTGATGTTTTCTCTTAAACGCAACAGGGGAGAAAAAAAATTTATCATCACATTTGTGGGTCTTGGTCTTCAACACAATCTGTGAAATTTTGAGCTGTCTGTGTTTGCTACAAGAGGAGATATCACAAAGTATGCTCTTTTGCTGTTTCCATTGGTTTCAATGCATTTTGGACTAAAATGAGCATTTGCTGTTTCTGTTAAACACAACATGGGAGAAAAACCATTTCACATCAAATTTGTGGGTCTTTGTCTTCAAAACAATCAGTGAAATTTTGAGCTGTCTGTGTTTTTCTACAAGAGGAGATATCACAAAGTATGCACTTTTGTTTGTTTCCATTGGTTTCAATACATTTTGACCTAAAATGAGCATTTGCTGTTTTCTCTTAAACGCAACATGGAAGAAAAACCATTTCACATCAAATTTGTGGGTCTTGGTCTTCAACACAATCTGTGAAATTTTGAGCTGTCTGTGTTTGCTACAAGAGGAGATATCACAAAGTATGCTCTTTTGCTGTTTCCATTGGTTTCAATGCATTATGGCCTAAAATGAGCATTTGCTGTTTTCTCTTAAACGCAATATGGGAGATAAACCATTTCACATCGTATTTTTGTGGGTCTTGGCCTTCAACACAATCTGTGAAATTTTGAGCTGTCTGTGTTTGCTACAAGAAGAGATATCACAAAGTATGCACTTTTGTTGTTTCCATTGGTTTCAATGCATTTTGGCCTAAAATGAGCAATTGCTGTTTTCTCTTAAACGCAACATGGAAGAAAAACCATTTCACATCAAATTTGTGGGTCTTGGTCTTCAACACATTCTGTGAAATTTTGAGCTGTCTGTGTTTGCTATAAGAGGAGATATCACAAAGTATGCGCTTTTGTTGTTTCCATTGGTTTCAATGCATTTTGGCCTAAAATGAGCATTTGCTGATTTCTGTTAAACGCAACATGGGAGAAAAACCATTTCACATCACATTTGTGGGTCTTGGTCTTCAACACAATCTGTGAAATTTTGACCTGTCTGTGTTTGCTATAAGAGGAGATATCACAAAGTATACGTTTTTGTTGTTTCCTTTGGTTTCAATGTATTTTGGCTTAAAATGAGCATTTGCTGTTTTCTCTTAAATGCAACATGGAAGAAAAACCATTTCACATCACATTTGTGGGTCTTGGTCTTCAACACATTCGGTGAAATTTTGAGCTGTCTATGTTTGCTGCAAGAGGAGATATCACAATGTATGCACTTTTGTTTGTTTCCATTGGTTTCAATACATTTTGGCATAAAATGAGCATTTGCTGTTTTCTCTTAAACGCAACATGGGAGAAAAAACATTTCTCATCACATTTGTGGGTCTTGGTCTTCAACACATTCGGTGAAATTTTGAGCTGTCTGTGTTTGCTACAAGAGGAGATATCACAAAGTATGCGCTTTTGTTGTTTCCATTGGTTTCAATGCATTTTGGCCTAAAACAAGCATTTGCTGTTTTCTCTTAAACGCAACATGGGAGAAAAACCATTTCACATCATATTTGTGGGTCTTGGCCTTCAACACAATCTGTGAAATTTTGACCTGTCTGTGTTTGCTATAAGAGGAGATATCACAAAGTATGCGCTTCTGTTGTTTCCATTGGTTTTAATGTATTTTGGCATAAAACGAGCATTTGCTGTTTTCTCTTAAACGCAACATTGGAGAAAAAACATTTCTCATCACATTTGGGGATCTTGGTCTTCAACACAATCTGTGAAATTTTGAGCTGTCTGTGTTTGCTGCAAGAGGAGATATCACAAAGTATGCACTTTTGTTTGTTTCCATTGGTTTCAATGCATTATGGCCTAAAACGAGCATTTGCTGTTTTCTCTTAAACGCAACATGGGAGAAAAACCATTTCACATCGTATATGTGGGTCTTCGCCTTCAACACAATCTGTGAAATTTTGTGCTGTCTGTGTTTGCTACAAGAGGAGATATCACAAAGTATGCTCTTTTGTTTTTTCCATTGGTTTCAATGCATTTTGGCCTAAAATGAGCATTTGCTGTTTTCTCTTAAACGCAACATGGGAGAAAAACCATTTCACATCGTATCTGTGGGTCTTGGCCTTCAACACAATCTGTGAAATTTTGAGCTGTCTGTGTTTGCTGCAAGACGAGTTATCACACAGTATGCGCTTTTGTTGTTTCCATTGGTTTCAATGCATTTTGGCCTTAAATGAGCATTTGCTGTTTTCTGTTAAACACAACATGGGAGAAAAACCATTTCACATCAAATTTGTGGGTCTTGGTCTTCAACACAATCTGTGAAATTTTGAGCTGTCTGTGTTTGCTACAAGACGAGATATGACAAAGTAAGCGTTTTTGTTGTTTAAATTGGTTTCAATGCATTTTGGCCTAAAATGAGCATTTGCTATTTTCTCTTAAACGCAACATGGAAGAAAAACCATTTCACATCATATTTGTGGGTCTTGGCCTTCAACACAATCTGTGAAAATTTGAGCTGTCTGTGTTTGCTACAAGAGGAGATATCACAAAGTATGCGTTTTTGTTGTTTCCATTGGTTTCAATGCATTTTGGACTAAAATGAGCATTTGCTGTTTCTGTTAAACACAACATGGGAGAAAAACCATTTCACATCAAATTTGTGGGTCTTGGTCTTCAAATCAATCAGTGAAATTTTGAGCTGTCTGTGTTTGCTACAAGAGGAGATATCACAAAGTATGCACTTTTGTTTGTTTCCATTGGTTTCAATACATTTTAACCTAAAATGAGCATTTGCTGTTTTCTCTTAAACGCAACATGGAAGAAAAACCATTTCACATCAAATTTGTGGGTCTTGGTCTTCAACACAATCTGTGAAATTTTGAGCTGTCTGTGTTTGCTACAAGAGGAGATATCACAAAGTATGCTCTTTTGCTGTTTCCATTGGTTTCAATGCATTTTGGCCTAAAACAAGCATTTGCTGTTTTCTCTGAAACGCAACATGGGAGAAAAACAATTTCACATCACATTTGTGGGTGTTGGTCTTCAACACAATCTGAAATTTTGAGCAGTCTATTTTTGCTACAAGAGGGGATATCACAAAGTATGCACTTTTGTTTGTTTCCATTGGTTTCAATGCATTTTGGCCTAAAATGAGCATTTGCTGTTTTCTCTTAAATGCAAAAAGGAAGAAAAACTATTTCACATCAAATTTGTGGGTCTTGGTCTTCAACACGATCTGTGAAATTTTGAGCTGTCTGTGTTTGCTACAAGAGGAGATATCACAAAGTATGCACTTTTGTTAGTTTCCATTGGTTTCAATATATTTTGGCCTAAAATGAGCATTTGCTGTTTTCTCTTAAACGCAACATGGAAGAAAAACCATTTCACATCACATTTGTGGATCTTGGTCTTCAACACATTCGGTGAAATTTTGAGCTGTCTGTATTTGCTACAAGAGGAGATATCACAAAGTATGTGCTTTTGTTGTTTCCATTGGTTTCAATGCATTTTGGCCTAAAACGAGCATATGCTGTTTTCTCTTAAACGCAACATTGGAGAAAAAACATTTTCAACAAATTTGTGGGTCTTGGTCTTCAACACAATCTTTAAAATTTTGAGGTGTGTGTTTTTAACACAAGAGGAGATATCACAAAGTATGCACTAATGTTGTTTACATTGGTTTCAATGCATTTTGGCTTAAAACAAGCATTTGCTGTTTTCTCTTAAACGCAACATGGGAGAAAAACCATTTCACATCACATTTGTGGGTCTTGGTCTTCAACACAATCTGTGAAATTTTGAGCTGTCTGTGTTTGCTAGAATAGTAGATATCACAAAGTATGCTCTTTTGTTGTTTCCATTGGTTTCAATGCATTTTGGCCTAAATCGAGCATTTGCTGTTTTCTCTGAAACGCAACATGGGAGAAAAACAATTTCACATCACATTTGTGGGTGTTGGTCTTCAACACAATCTGAAATTTTGAGCAGTCTATTTTTGCTACAAGAGGGGATATCACAAAGTATGCGCTTTTGTTGTTTCCATTGGTTTCAATGCATTTTGGCCTAAAACAAGCATTTTTGCTGTTTTCTCTTAAAACGGAAAATGGGAGAAAAACCATTTCACATCACCTTTGTGGGTCTTAGTCTTCAACACAATCTTTGAAATCTTGAGCTGTCTGTGTTTGCTACAAGAGGAGATATCACAAAGTATGCACTAATGTTGTTTCCATTGGTTTCAATGCATTTTGGCCTAAAATGGGCATTTGCTGTTTTCTCTTAAACGCAACATGGGAGAAAAACCATTTCACATCGTATTTGTGGGTCTTGGCCTTCAACACAATCTGTGAAATTTTGAGCTGTGTGTTTGCTACAAGAGGAGATATCACAAAGTATGCGCTTTTGATGTTTCCATTGGTTTCAATGCATTTTGGCCTAAAACGAGCATTTGCTGTTTTCTGTTAAACACAACATGGGAGAAAAACCATTTCACATTAAATTTGTGGGTCTGGGTCTTCAACACAATCTGTGAAATTTTGAGCTGTCTGTGTTTGCTACAAGACGAGATATGACAAAGTAAGCGTTTTTGTTGTTTACATTGTTTTCAATGCATTTTGGCCTAAAATGAGCATTTGCTGTTTTCTCTTAAATGCAACATGGGAGAAAAAACATTTATCATCACATTTGTGGGTCTTGGTCTTCAACACAATCTGTGAAATTTTGAGCTATCTGTGTTTGCTACAAGAGGAGATATCACAAAGTATGCACTTTTGTTGTTTCCATTTGTTTCAATGCATTTTGGCATAAAACAAGCATTTGCTGTTTTCTCTTAAATGCAACATGGGAGAAAAACCATTTCACATCACATTTGTGGGTCTTGGTCTTCAACACTATCTGTGAAATTTTGAGCTGTCTGTGTTTGCTAGAAGAGTAGATATTACAAAGTATGCACTTTTGTTGTTTCCATTGGTTTAAATACATTTTGGTCTAAATTGAGCATTTGATGTTTTCTCTTAAACGCAACATGGGAGAAAAAACATTTATCATCACATTTGTGGGTCTTGGTCTTCAACACAATCTGTGAAATTTTGAGCTGTCTGTTTTTGCTACAAGAGGAGATATCACAAAGTATGCACTGTTGTTGTTTCCATTGGTTTCAATGCATTTTGGCCTAAAATGAGCATTTTCTGTTTTCTCTTAAACGCAACATGGAAGAAAAACTATTTCACATCAAATTTGTGGGTCGTCTTGGTCTTCAACACGATCTGTGAAATTTTGAGCTGTCTGTGTTTGCTACAAGAGGAGATATCACAAAGTATGCACTTTTGTTTGTTTCCATTGGTTTCAATGCATTTTGGCCTAAAATGAGCATTTGCTGTTTTCTGTTAAACACAACATGGAAGAAAAACCATTTCACATCAAATTTGTGGTTCTTGGTCTTCAACACAATCTGTGAAATTTTGACCTGTCTGTGTTTGCTATAAGAGGAGATATCACAAAGTATACGTTTTTGTTGTTTCCTTTGGTTTCAATGTATTTTGGCTTAAAATGAGCATTTGCTGTTTTCTCTTAAATGCAACATTGGAGAAAAAACATTTCTCATCACAATTGTGGGTCTTGGTCTTCAACACAATCTGTGAAATTTTGAGCTGTCAGTGTTTGCTACAAGAGGAGATATCACAAAGTATGCGCTTTTGTTGTTTGCATTGGTTTCAAAGCATTTTGGCCTAAAATGAGCATTTGCTGTTTTCTCTTAAACGCAACATGGGAGAAAAACCATTTCACATCACATTTGTGGGTCTTGGTCTTCAACACTATCTGTGAAATTTTGAGCTGTCTGTGTTTGCTAGAAGAGTAGATATCACAAAGTATGCGTTTTTGTTGTTTCCATTGGTTTCAATGCATTTTGGACTAAAATGAGCATTTGCTGTTTCTGTTAAACACAACATGGGAGAAAAACCATTTCACATCAAATTTGTGGGTCTTTGTCTTCAAAACAATCAGTGAAATTTTGAGCTGTCTGTGTTTGCTACAAGAGGAGATATCACAAAGTATGCACTTTTGTTTGTTTCCATTGGTTTCAATACATTTTGACCTAAAATGAGCATTTGCTGTTTTCTCTTAAACGCAACATGGAAGAAAAACCATTTCACATCAAATTTGTGGGTCTTGGTCTTCAACACAATCTGTGAAATTTTGAACTGTCTGTGTTTGCTACAAGAGGAGATATCACAAAGTATGCTCTTTTGCTGTTTCCATTGGTTTCAATGCATTTTGGCCTAAAACAAGCATTTGCTGTTTTCTCTGAAACGCAACATGGGAGAAAAACAATTTCACATCACATTTGTGGGTGTTGGTCTTCAACACAATCTGAAATTTTGAGCAGTCTATTTTTGCTACAAGAGGGGATATCACAAAGTATGCGCTTTTGTTGTTTCCATTGGTTTCAATGAATTTTGGCCTAAAACAAGCATTTTTGCTGTTTTCTCTTAAAACGGAACATGGGAGAAAAACCATTTCACATCACATTTGTGGGTCTTGGTCTTCAACACAATCTTTGAAATCTTGAACTGTCTGTGTTTGCTACAAGAGGAGATATCACAAAGTATGCGCTTTGTTGTTTCCATTGGTTTCAATGCATTTTGGCCTAAAATGGGCATTTGCTATTTTCTCTTAAATGCAACATGGGAGAAAAACCATTTCACATCACATTTGTGGGTCTTGGTCTTCAACACGATCTGTGAAATTTTGAGCTGTCTGTGTTTGCTACAAGAGGAGATATCACAAAGTATGCGCATTTGTTGTCTGCATTGGTTTCAAAGCATTTTGGCCTAAAATGAGCATTTGCTGTTTTCTGTTAAACACAACATGGGAGAAAAACCATTTCACATCAAATTTGTGGGTCTTGGTCTTCAACACGATCTGTGAAATTTTGAGCTGTCTGTGTTTGCTACAAGAGGAAATATTACAAAGTATGCGCTTTTGTTGTTTCCATTGCTTTCAATGCATTATGGCCTAAAATGAGCATTTGCTGTTTTCTCTTAAACGCAATATGGGAGAAAAACCATTTCACATCGTATTTTTGTGGGTCTTGGCCTTCAACACAATCTGTGAAATGTTGAGCTGTCTGTGTTTGCTACAAGAAGAGATATCACAAAGTATGCACTTTTGTTGTTTCCATTGGTTTCAATGCATTTTGGCCTAAAATGAGCAATTGCTGTTTTCTCTTAAACGCAACATGGAAGAAAAACCATTTCACATCAAATTTATGGGTCTTGGTCTTCAACACATTCTGTGAAATTTTGAGCTGTCTGTATTTGCTACAAGAGGAGATATCACAAAGTATGTGCTTTTGTTGTTTCCATTGGTTTCAATGCATTTTGGCCTAAAACGAGAATATGCTGTTTTCTCTTAAACGCAACATGGGAGAAAAACCATTTCACAACATATTTGTGGGTCTTGGTCTTCAACACATTCTGTGAAATTTTGAGCTGTCTGTGTTTGCTATAAGAGGAGATATCACAAAGTATGCGCTTTTGTTGTTTCCATTGGTTTCAATGCATTTTGGCCTAAAATGAGCATTTGCTGTTTTCTGTTAAACACAACATGGGAGAAAAACCATTTCACATCAAATTTGTGGGTCTTGGTCTTCAACACAATCTGTGAAATTTTGACCTGTCTGTGTTTGCTATAAGAGGAGATATCACAAAGTATACGTTTTTGTTGTTTCCTTTGGTTTCAATGTATTTTGGCTTAAAATGAGCATTTGCTGTTTTCTCTTAAATGCAACATGGAAGAAAAACCATTTCACATCACATTTGTGGGTCTTGGTCTTCAACACATTCGGTGAAATTTTGAGCTGTCTGTATTTGCTACAAGAGGAGATATCACAAAGTATGTGCTTTTGTTGTTTCCATTGGTTTCAATGCATTTTGGCCTAAAACGAGAATATGCTGTTTTCTCTTAAACGCAACATGGGAGAAAAACCATTTCACAACATATTTGTGGGTCTTGGCCTTCAACACAATCTGTGAAATTTTGACCTGTCTGTGTTTGCTATAAGAGGAGATATCTCAAAGTATGCGCTTTTGTTGTTTCCATTGGTTTCAATGTATTTTGGCTTAAAACGAGCATTTGCTGTTTTCTCTTAAACGCAACATTGGAGAAAAAACATTTCTCATCACATTTGTGGAACTTGGTCTTCAACACAATCTGTGAAATTTTGAGCTGTCTATGTTTGCTGCAAGAGGAGATATCACAAAGTATGCACTTTTGTTTGTTTCCATTGGTTTCAATACATTTTGGCCTAAAATGAGCATTTGCTGTTTTCTCTTAAACGCAACATGGAAGAAAAACTATTACACAACAAATTTGTGGGTCTTGGTCTTCAACACAATCTGTGAAATTTTGAGCTGTCTGTGTTTGCTACAAGAGGAGATATCACAAAGTATGCGCTTTTGTTGTTTCCATTGGTTTCAATGCATTTTGGCCTAAAATGAGCATTTGCTGTTTTCTGTTAAACACAACATGGGAGAAAAACCATTTCACATCAAATTTGTGGGTCTTGGTCTTCAACACAATCTGTGAAATTTTGACCTGTCTGTGTTTGCTATAAGAGGAGTTATCACAAAGTATACGTTTTTGTTGTTTCCTTTGGTTTCAATGTATTTTGGCTTAAAATGAGCATTTGCTGTTTTCTCTTAAATGCAACATGGAAGAAAAACCATTTCACATCACATTTGTGGGTCTTGGTCTTCAACACATTCGGTGAAATTTTGAGCTGTCTGTATTTGCTACAAGAGGAGATATCACAAAGTATGTGCTTTTGTTGTTTCCATTGGTTTCAATGCATTTTGGCCTAAAACGAGAATATGCTGTTTTCTCTTAAACGCAACTTGGGAGAAAAACCATTTCACAACATATTTGTGGGTCTTGGCCTTCAACACAATCTGTGAAATTTTGACCTGTCTGTGTTTGCTATAAGAGGAGATATCTCAAAGTATGCGCTTTTGTTGTTTCCATTGGTTTCAATGTATTTTGGCTTAAAACGAGCATTTGCTGTTTTCTCTTAAACGCAACATTGGAGAAAAAACATTTCTCATCACATTTGTGGATCTTGGTCTTCAACACAATCTGTGAAATTTTGAGCTGTCTATGTTTGCTGCAAGAGGAGATATCACAAAGTATGCACTTTTGTTTGTTTCCATTGGTTTCAATACATTTTGGCATAAAATGAGCATTTGCTGTTTTCTCTTAAACGCAACATGGGAGAAAAAACATTTCTCATCACGTTTGTGGGTCTTGGTCTTCAACACATTCTGTGAAATTTTGAGCTGTCTGTGTTTGCTACAAGAGGAGATATCACAAAGTATGCGCTTTTGTTGTTTCCATTGGTTTCAATGCATTTTGGCCTAAAACAAGCATTTGCTGTTTTCTCTTAAACGCAACATGGGAGAAAAACCATTTCACATCATATATGTGGGTCATCGCCTTCAACACAATCTGTGAAATTTTGTGCTGTCTGTGTTTGCTACAAGAGGAGATATCACAAAGTATGCTCTTTTGTTTTTTCCATTGGTTTCAATGCATTTTGGCCTAAAATGAGCATTTGCTGTTTTCTCTTAAATGCAACATGGGAGAAAAACCATTTCACATCGTATCTGTGGGTCTTGGCCTTCAACACAATCTGTGAAATTTTGAGCTGTCTGTGTTTGCTGCAAGACGAGTTATCACAAAGTATGCGCTTTTGTTGTTTCCATTGGTTTCAATGCATTTTGGCCTTAAATGAGCATTTGCTGTTTTCTGTTAAACACAACATGGGAGAAAAACCATTTCACATCAAATTTGTGGGTCTTGGTCTTCAACACAATCTGTGAAATTTTGAGCTGTCTGTGTTTGCTACAAGACGAGATATGACAAAGTAAGCGTTTTTGTTGTTTAAATTGGTTTCAATGCATTTTGGCCTAAAATGAGCATTTGCTATTTTCTCTTATACGCAACATGGAAGAAAAACCATTTCACATCATATTTGTGGGTCTTGGCCTTCAACACAATCTGTGAAAATTTGAGCTGTCTGTGTTTGCTACAAGAGGAGATATCACAAAGTATGCGTTTTTGTTGTTTCCATTGGTTTCAATGCATTTTGGACTAAAATGAGCATTTGCTGTTTCTGTTAAACACAACATGGGAGAAAAACCATTTCACATCAAATTTGTGGGTCTTGGCCTTCAACACAATCTGTGAAATTTTGAGCTGTCTGTGTTTGCTACAAGAAGAGATATCACAAAGTATGCACTTTTGTTGTTTCCATTGGTTTCAATGCATTTTGGCCTAAAATGAGCATTTGCTGTTTTCTCTTAAACGCAACATGGAAGAAAAACCATTTCACATCAAATTTGTGGGTCTTGGTCTTCAACACATTCTGTGAAATTTTGAGCTGTCTGTGTTTGCTATAAGAGGAGATATCACAAAGTATGCGCTTTTGTTGTTTCCATTGGTTTCAATGCATTTTGGCCTAAAATGAGCATTTGCTGTTTTCTGTTAAACACAACATGGGAGAAAAACCATTTCACATCAAATTTGTGGGTCTTGGTCTTCAACACAATCTGTGAAATTTTGACCTGTCTGTGTTTGCTATAAGAGGAGATATCACAAAGTATACGTTTTTGTTGTTTCCTTTGGTTTCAATGTATTTTGGCTTAAAATGAGCATTTGCTGTTTTCTCTTAAATGCAACATTGGAGAAAAAACATTTCTCATCACATTTGTGGGTCTTGGTCTTCAACACAATCTGTGAAATTTTGAGCTGTCAGTGTTTGCTACAAGAGGAGATATCACAAAGTATGCGCTTTTGTTGTTTGCATTGGTTTCAAAGCATTTTGGCCTAAAATGAGCATTTGCTGTTTTCTGTTAAACACAACATGGGAGAAAAACCATTTCGCATCAAATTTGTGGGTCTTGGTCTTCAAAACAATCAGTGAAATTTTGAGCTGTCTGTGTTTGCTACAAGAGGAGATATCACAAAGTATGCACTTTTGTTTGTTTCCATTGGTTTCAATGCATTTTGGCCTAAAATGAGCATTTGCTGTTTTCTCTTAAATGCAAAATGGAAGAAAAACTATTTCACATCAAATTTGTGGGTCTTGGTCTTCAACACGATCTGTGAAATTTTGAGCTGTCTGTGTTTGCTACAAGAGGAGATATCACAAAGTATGCACTTTTGTTAGTTTCCATTGGTTTCAATATATTTTGGCCTAAAATGAGCATTTGCTGTTTTCTCTTAAACGCAACATGGAAGAAAAACCATTTCACATCACATTTGTGGATCTTGGTCTTCAACACATTCGGTGAAATTTTGAGCTGTCTGTATTTGCTACAAGAGGAGATATCACAAAGTATGTGCTTTTGTTGTTTCCATTGGTTTCAATGCATTTTGGCCTAAAACGAGCATATGCTGTTTTCTCTTAAACGCAACATTGGAGAAAAAAACATTTTCAACAAATTTGTGGGTCTTGGTCTTCAACACAATCTTTAAAATTTTGAGGTGTGTGTTTTTAACACAAGAGGAGATATCACAAAGTATGCACTAATGTTGTTTACATTGGTTTCAATGCATTTTGGCTTAAAACAAGCATTTGCTGTTTTCTCTTAAACGCAACATGGGAGAAAAACCATTTCACATCACATTTGTGGGTCTTGGTCTTCAACACAATCTGTGAAATTTTGAGCTGTCTGTGTTTGCTAGAATAGTAGATATCACAAAGTATGCTCTTTTGTTGTTTCCATTGGTTTCAATGCATTTTGGCCTAAATCGAGCATTTGCTGTTTTCTCTGAAACGCAACATGGGAGAAAAACAATTTCACATCACATTTGTGGGTGTTGGTCTTCAACACAATCTGAAATTTTGAGCAGTCTATTTTTGCTACAAGAGGGGATATCACAAAGTATGCGCTTTTGTTGTTTCCATTGGTTTCAATGCATTTTGGCCTAAAACAAGCATTTTTGCTGTTTTCTCTTAAAACGGAAAATGGGAGAAAAACCATTTCACATCACATTTGTGGGTCTTAGTCTTCAACACAATCTTTGAAATCTTGAGCTGTCTGTGTTTGCTACAAGAGGAGATATCACAAAGTATGCGCTTTGTTGTTTCCATTGGTTTCAATGCATTTTGGCCTAAAATGGGCATTTGCTGTTTTCTCTTAAACGCAACATGGGAGAAAAACCATTTCACATCGTATTTGTGGGTCTTGGCCTTCAACACAATCTGTGAAATTTTGAGCTGTGTGTTTGCTACAAGAGGAGATATCACAAAGTATGCGCTTTTGTTGTTTCCATTGGTTTCAATGCATTTTGGCCTAAAACGAGCATTTGCTGTTTTCTGTTAAACACAACATGGGAGAAAAACCATTTCACATCAAATTTGTGGGTCTTGGTCTTCAACACAATCTGTGAAATTTTGAGCTGTCTGTGTTTGCTACAAGACGAGATATGACAAAGTAAGCGTTTTTGTTGTTTACATTGTTTTCAATGCATTTTGGCCTAAAATGAGCATTTGCTGTTTTCTCTTAAACGCAACATGGGAGAAAAAACATTTATCATCACATTTGTGGGTCTTGGTCTTCAACACAATCTGTGAAATTTTGAGCTATCTGTGTTTGCTACAAGAGGAGATATCACAAAGTATGCACTTTTGTTGTTTCCATTTGTTTCAATGCATTTTGGCATAAAACAAGCATTTGCTGTTTTCTCTTAAATGCAACATGGGAGAAAAACCATTTCACATCACATTTGTGGGTCTTGGTCTTCAACACAATCTGTGAAATTTTGAGCTGTCTGTGTTTGCTAGAAGAGTAGATATTACAAAGTATGCACTTTTGTTGTTTCCATTGGTTTAAATACATTTTGGTCTAAATTGAGCATTTGATGTTTTCTCTTAAACGCAACATGGGAGAAAAAACATTTATCATCATATTTGTGGGTCTTGGTCTTCAACACAATCTGTGAAATTTTGAGCTGTCTGTTTTTGCTACAAGAGGAGATATCACAAAGTATGCACTGTTGTTGTTTCCATTGGTTTCAATGCATTTTGGCCTAAAATGAGCATTTTCTGTTTTCTCTTAAACGCAACATGGAAGAAAAACTATTTCACATCAAATTTGTGGGTCGTATTGGTCTTCAACACGATCTGTGAAATTTTGAGCTGTCTGTGTTTGCTACAAGAGGAGATATCACAAAGTATGCACTTTTGTTTGTTTCCATTGGTTTCAATGCATTTTGGCCTAAAATGAGCATTTGCTGTTTTCTGTTAAACACAACATGGAAGAAAAACCATTTCACATCAAATTTGTGGGTCTTGGTCTTCAACACAATCTGTGAAATTTTGACCTGTCTGTGTTTGCTATAAGAGGAGATATCACAAAGTATACGTTTTTGTTGTTTCCTTTGGTTTCAATGTATTTTGGCTTAAAATGAGCATTTGCTGTTTTCTCTTAAATGCAACATTGGAGAAAAAACATTTCTCATCACAATTGTGGGTCTTGGTCTTCAACACAATCTGTGAAATTTTGAGCTGTCAGTGTTTGCTACAAGAGGAGATATCACAAAGTATGCGCTTTTGTTGTTTGCATTGGTTTCAAAGCATTTTGGCCTAAAATGAGCATTTGCTGTTTTCTCTTAAACGCAACATGGGAGAAAAACCATTTCACATCACATTTGTGGGTCTTGGTCTTCAACACTATCTGTGAAATTTTGAGCTGTCTGTGTTTGCTAGAAGAGTAGATATCACAAAGTATGCGTTTTTGTTGTTTCCATTGGTTTCAATGCATTTTGGACTAAAATGAGCATTTGCTGTTTCTGTTAAACACAACATGGGAGAAAAACCATTTCACATCAAATTTGTGGGTCTTTGTCTTCAAAACAATCAGTGAAATTTTGAGCTGTCTGTGTTTGCTACAAGAGGAGATATCACAAAGTATGCACTTTTGTTTGTTTCCATTGGTTTCAATACATTTTGACCTAAAATGAGCATTTGCTGTTTTCTCTTAAACGCAACATGGAAGAAAAACCATTTCACATCAAATTTGTGGGTCTTGGTCTTCAACACAATCTGTGAAATTTTGAACTGTCTGTGTTTGCTACAAGAGGAGATATCACAAAGTATGCTCTTTTGCTGTTTCCATTGGTTTCAATGCATTTTGGCCTAAAACAAGCATTTGCTGTTTTCTCTGAAACGCAACATGGGAGAAAAACAATTTCACATCACATTTGTGGGTGTTGGTCTTCAACACAATCTGAAATTTTGAGCAGTCTATTTTTGCTACAAGAGGGGATATCACAAAGTATGCGCTTTTGTTGTTTCCATTGGTTTCAATGAATTTTGGCCTAAAACAAGCATTTTTGCTGTTTTCTCTTAAAACGGAACATGGGAGAAAAACCATTTCACATCACATTTGTGGGTCTTGGTCTTCAACACAATCTTTGAAATCTTGAACTGTCTGTGTTTGCTACAAGAGGAGATATCACAAAGTATGCGATTTGTTGTTTCCATTGGTTTCAATGCATTTTGGCCTAAAATGGGCATTTGCTATTTTCTCTTAAATGCAACATGGGAGAAAAACCATTTCACATCACATTTGTGGGTCTTGGTCTTCAACACGATCTGTGAAATTTTGAGCTGTCTGTGTTTGCTACAAGAGGAGATATCACAAAGTATGCGCTTTTGTTGTCTGCATTGGTTTCAAAGCATTTTGGCCTAAAATGAGCATTTGCTGTTTTCTGTTAAACACAACATGGGAGAAAAACCATTTCACATCAAATTTGTGGGTCTTGGTCTTCAACACATTCTGTGAAATTTTGAGCTGTCTGTGTTTGCTATAAGAGGAGATATCACAAAGTATGCGCTTTTGTTGTTTCCATTGGTTTCAATGCATTTTGGCCTAAAATGAGCATTTGCTGTTTTCTGTTAAACACAACATGGGAGAAAAACCATTTCACATCAAATTTGTGGGTCTTGGTCTTCAACACAATCTGTGAAATTTTGACCTGTCTGTGTTTGCTATAAGAGGAGATATCACAAAGTATAAGTTTTTGTTGTTTCCTTTGGTTTCAATGTATTTTGGGTTAAAATTAGCATTTGCTGTTTTCTCTTAAATGCAACATGGAAGAAAAACCATTTCACATCACATTTGTGGGTCTTGGTCTTCAACACATTCGGTGAAATTTTGAGCTGTCTGTATTTGCTACAAGAGGAGATATCACAAAGTATGTGCTTTTGTTGTTTCCATTGGTTTCAATGCATTTTGGCCTAAAACCAGAATATGCTGTTTTCTCTTAAACGCAACATGGGAGAAAAACCATTTCACAACATATTTGTGGGTCTTGGCCTTCAACACAATCTGTGAAATTTTGACCTGTCTGTGTTTGCTATAAGAGGAGATATATCAAAGTATGCGCTTTTGTTGTTTCCATTGGTTTCAATGTATTTTGGCTTATAACGAGCATTTGCTGTTTTCTCTTAAACGCAACATTGGAGAAAAAACATTTCTCATCACATTTGTGGATCTTGGTCTTCAACACAATCTGTGAAATTTTGAGCTGTCTATGTTTGCTGCAAGAGGAGATATCACAAAGTATGCACTTTTGTTTGTTTCCATTGGTTTCAATACATTTTGGCATAAAATGAGCATTTGCTGTTTTCTCTTAAACGCAACATGGGAGAAAAAACATTTCTCATCACGTTTGTGGGTCTTGGTCTTCAACACATTCGGTGAAATTTTGAGCTGTCTGTGTTTGCTACAAGAGGAGATATCACAAAGTATGCGCTTTTGTTGTTTCCATTGGTTTCAATGCATTTTGGCCTAAAACAAGCATTTGCTGTTTTCTCTTAAACGCAACATGGGAGAAAAACCATTTCACATCATATTTGTGGGTCTTGGCCTTCAACACAATCTGTGAAATTTTGACCTGTCTGTGTTTGCTATAAGAGGAGATATCACAAAGTATGCGCTTTTGTTGTTTCCATTGGTTTCAATGTATTTTGGCATAAAACGAGCATTTGCTGTTTTCTCTTAAACGCAACATTGGAGAAAAAACATTTCTCATCACATTTGGGGATCTTGGTCTTCAACACAATCTGTGAAATTTTGAGCTGTCTGTGTTTGCTGCAAGAGGAGATATCACAAAGTATGCACTTTTGTTTGTTTCCATTGGTTTCAATACATTTTGGCCTAAAATGAGCATTTGCTGTTTTCTCTTAAACGCAACATGGAAGAAAAACTATTACACAACAAATTTGTGGGTCTTGGTCTTCAACACAATCTGTGAAATTTTGAGCTGTCTGTGTTTGCTACAAGAGGAGATATCACAAAGTATGCGCTTTTGTTGTTTCCATTGCTTTCAATGCATTATTGCCTAAAACGAGCATTTGCTGTTTTCTCTTAAACGCAACATGGGAGAAAAACCATTTCACATTGTATATGTGGGTCTTGGCCTTCAACACAATCTGTGAAATTTTGAACTGTCTGTGTTTGCTACAAGAGGAGATATCACAAGTATGCTCTTTTGTTGTTTCCATTGGTTTCAATGCATTTTGGCCTAAAATGAGCATTTGCTATTTTTTCTTAAAACGGAACATGGAAGAAAAACCATTTCACATCATATTTGTGGGTCTTGGCCTTCAACACAATCTGTGAAAATTTGAGCTGTCTGTGTTTGCTACAAGAGGAGATATCACAAAGTATGCGTTTTTGTTGTTTCCATTGGTTTCAATGCATTTTGGACTAAAATGAGCATTTGCTGTTTCTGTTAAACACAACATGGGAGAAAAACCATTTCACATCAAATTTGTGGGTCTTTGTCTTCAAAACAATCAGTGAAATTTTGAGCTGTCTGTGTTTGCTACAAGAGGAGATATCACAAAGTATGCACTTTTGTTTGTTTCCATTGGTTTCAATGCATTTTGGCCTAAAACAAGCATTTGCTGTTTTCTCTGAAACGCAACATGGAAGAAAAACCATTTCACATCAAATTTGTGGGTGTTGGTCTTCAACACAATCTGAAATTTTGAGCAGTCTATTTTTGCTACAAGAGGGGATATCACAAAGTATGCGCTTTTGTTGTTTCCATTGGTTTCAATGAATTTTGGCCTAAAACAAGCATTTTTGCTGTTTTCTCTTAAAACAGAATATGGGAGAAAAACCATTTCACATCACATTTGTGGGTCTTGGTCTTCAACACAATCTGTGAAATTTTGACCTGTCTGTGTTTGCTATAAGAGGAGATATCACAATGTATACGTTTTTGTTGTTTCCTTTGGTTTCAATGTATTTTGGCTTAAAATGAGCATTTGCTGTTTTCTCTTAAATGCAACATGGAAGAAAAACCATTTCACAACATATTTGTGGGTCTTGGCCTTCAACACAATCTGTGAAATTTTGACCTGTCTGTGTTTGCTATAAGAGGAGATATCTCAAAGTATGCGCTTTTGTTGTTTCCATTGGTTTCAATGTATTTTGGCTTAAAACGAGCATTTGCTGTTTTCTCTTAAACGCAACATTGGAGAAAAAACATTTCTCATCACATTTGTGGATCTTGGTCTTCAACACAATCTGTGAAATTTTGAGCTGTCTATGTTTGCTGCAAGAGGAGATATCACAAAGTATGCACTTTTGTTTGTTTCCATTGGTTTCAATACATTTTGGCATAAAATGAGCATTTGCTGTTTTCTCTTAAACGCAACATGGGAGAAAAAACATTTCTCATCACGTTTGTGGGTCTTGGTCTTCAACACATTCTGTGAAATTTTGAGCTGTCTGTGTTTGCTACAAGAGGAGATATCACAAAGTATGCGCTTTTGTTGTTTCCATTTGTTTCAATGCATTTTGGCCTAAAACAAGCATTTGCTGTTTTCTCTTAAACGCAACATGGGAGAAAAACCATTTCACATCATATTTGTGGGTCTTGGCCTTCAACACAATCTGTGAAATTTTGACCTGTCTGTGTTTGCTATAAGAGGAGATATCACAAAGTATGCGCTTTTGTTGTTTCCATTGGTTTCAATGTATTTTGGCATAAAACGAGCATTTGTTGTTTTCTCTTAAACGCAACATTGGAGAAAAAACATTTCTCATCACATTTGGGGATCTTGGTCTTCAACACAATCTGTGAAATTTTGAGCTGTCTGTGTTTGCTGCAAGAGGAGATATCACAAAGTATGCACTTTTGTTTGTTTCCATTGGTTTCAATACATTTTGGCCTAAAATGAGCATTTGCTGTTTTCTCTTACACGCAACATGGAAGAAAAACTATTACACAACAAATTTGTTGGTCTTGGTCTTCAACACAATCTGTGAAATTTTGAGCTGTCTGTGTTTGCTACAAGAGGAGATATCACAAAGTATTCGCTTTTGTTGTTTCCATTGGTTTCAATGCATTTTGGCCTAAAATGAGCATTTGCTGTTTTCTGTTAAACACAACATGGGAGAAAAACCATTTCACATCAAATTTGTGGGTCTTGGTCTTCAACACAATCTGTGAAATTTTGACCTGTCTGTGTTTGCTATAAGAGGAGATATCACAAAGTATACGTTTTTGTTGTTTCCATTGGTTTCAATGCATTTTGGACTAAAATGAGCATTTGCTGTTTCTGTTAAACACAACATGGGAGAAAAACCATTTCACATCAAATTTGTGGGTCTTTGTCTTCAAAACAATCAGTGAAATTTTGAGCTGTCTGTGTTTGCTACAAGAGGAGATATCACAAAGTATGCACTTTTGTTTGTTTCCTTTGGTTTCAATACATTTTGACCTAAAATGAGCATTTGCTGTTTTCTCTTAAACGCGACATGGAAGAAAAACCATTTCACATCAAATTTGTGGGTCTTGGTCTTCAACACAATCTGTGAAATTTTGAACTGTCTGTGTTTGCTA
Source organism: Taudactylus pleione (assembly GCA_031769625.1). Taxonomy (NCBI): domain Eukaryota; kingdom Metazoa; phylum Chordata; class Amphibia; order Anura; family Myobatrachidae; genus Taudactylus; species Taudactylus pleione. The sequence goes on along the minus strand of JAUIMM010001932.1, from coordinate 233,623 downwards.
CAAGAGGAGATATCACAAAGTATGCTCTTTTGCTGTTTCCATTGGTTTCAATGCATTTTGGCCTAAAGCAAGCATTTGCTGTTTTCTCTGAAACGCAACATGGGAGAAAAACAATTTCACATCACATTTGTGGGTGTTGGTCTTCAACACAATCTGAAATTTTGAGCAGTCTATTTTTGCTACAAGAGGGGATATCACAAAGTATGCGCTTTTGTTGTTTCCATTGGTTTCAATGAATTTTGGCCTAAAACAAGCATTTTTGCTGTTTTCTCTTAAAACGGAACATGGGAGAAAAACCATTTCACATCACATTTGTGGGTCTTGGTCTTCAACACAATCTTTGAAATCTTGAACTGTTTGTGTTTGCTACAAGAGGAGATATCACAAAGTATGCGCTTTGTTGTTTCCATTGGTTTCAATGCATTTTGGCCTAAAATGGGCATTTGCTATTTTCTCTTAAATGCAACATGGGAGAAAAACCATTTCACATCACATTTGTGGGTCTTGGTCTTCAACACGATCTGTGAAATTTTGAGCTGTCTGTGTTTGCTACAAGAGGAGATATCACAAAGTATGCGCTTTTGTTGTCTGCATTGGTTTCAAAGCATTTTGGCCTAAAATGAGCATTTGCTGTTTTCTGTTAAACACAACATGGGAGAAAAACCATTTCACATCGTATTTTTGTGGGTCTTGGCCTTCAACACAATCTGTGAAATGTTGAGCTGTCTGTGTTTGCTACAAGAAGAGATATCACAAAGTATGCACTGTTGTTGTTTCCATTGGTTTCAATGCATTTTGGCCTAAAATGAGCAATTGCTGTTTTCTCTTAAACGCAACATGGAAGAAAAACCATTTCACATCAAATTTGTGGGTCTTGGTCTTCAACACATTCTGTGAAATTTTGAGCTGTCTGTGTTTGCTATAAGAGGAGATATCACAAAGTATGCGCTTTTGTTGTTTCCATTGGTTTCAATGCATTTTGGCCTAAAATGAGCATTTGCTGTTTTCTGTTAAACACAACATGGGAGAAAAACCATTTCACATCAAATTTGTGGGTCTTGGTCTTCAACACAATCTGTGAAATTTTGACCTGTCTGTGTTTGCTATAAGAGGAGATATCACAAAGTATAAGTTTTTGTTGTTTCCTTTGGTTTCAATGTATTTTGGGTTAAAATGAGCATTTGCTGTTTTCTCTTAAATGCAATATGGAAGAAAAACCATTTCACAACATATTTGTGGGTCTTGGCCTTCAACACAATCTGTGAAATTTTGACCTGTCTGTGTTTGCTATAAGAGGAGATATCTCAAAGTATGCGCTTTTGTTGTTTCCATTGGTTTCAATGTATTTTGGCTTAAAACGAGCATTTGCTGTTTTCTCTTAAACGCAACATTGGAGAAAAAACATTTCTCATCACATTTGTGGATCTTGGTCTTCAACACAATCTGTGAAATTTTGAGCTGTCTATGTTTGCTGCAAGAGGAGATATCACAAAGTATGCACTTTTGTTTGTTTCCATTGGTTTCAATACATTTTGGCATAAAATGAGCATTTGCTGTTTTCTCTTAAACGCAACATGGGAGAAAAAACATTTCTCATCACGTTTGTGGGTCTTGGTCTTCAACACATTCTGTGAAATTTTGAGCTGTCTGTGTTTGCTACAAGAGGAGATATCACAAAGTATGCGCTTTTGTTGTTTCCATTTGTTTCAATGCATTTTGGCCTAAAACAAGCATTTGCTGTTTTCTCTTAAACGCAACATGGGAGAAAAACCATTTCACATCATATTTGTGGGTCTTGGCCTTCAACACAATCTGTGAAATTTTGACCTGTCTGTGTTTGCTATAAGAGGAGATATCTCAAAGTATGCGCTTTTGTTGTTTCCATTGGTTTCAATGTATTTTGGCTTAAAACGAGCATTTGCTGTTTTCTCTTAAACGCAACATTGGAGAAAAAAGATTTCTCATCACATTTGTGGATCTTGGTCTTCAACACAATCTGTGAAATTTTGAGCTGTCTATGTTTGCTGCAAGAGGAGATATCACAAAGTATGCACTTTTGTTTGTTTCCATTGGTTTCAATACATTTTGGCATAAAATGAGCATTTGCTGTTTTCTCTTAAACGCAACATGGGAGAAAAAACATTTCTCATCACGTTTGTGGGTCTTGGTCTTCAACACATTCTGTGAAATTTTGAGCTGTCTGTGTTTTGCTACAAGAGGAGATATCACAAAGTATGCGCTTTTGTTGTTTCCATTTGTTTCAATGCATTTTGGCCTAAAACAAGCATTTGCTGTTTTCTCTTAAACGCAACATGGGAGAAAAAACCATTTCACATCATATTTGTGGGTCTTGGCCTTCAACACAATCTGTGAAATTTTGACCTGTCTGTGTTTGCTATAAGAGGAGATATCACAAAGTATGCGCTTTTGTTGTTTCCATTGGTTTCAATGTATTTTGGCATAAAACGAGCATTTGTTGTTTTCTCTTAAACGCAACATTGGAGAAAAAACATTTCTCATCACATTTGGGATCTTGGTCTTCAACACAATCTGTGAAATTTTGAGCTGTCTGTGTTTGCTGCAAGAGGAGATATCACAAAGTATGCACTTTTGTTTGTTTCCATTGGTTTCAATACATTTTGGCCTAAAATGAGCATTTGCTGTTTTCTCTTACACGCAACATGGAAGAAAAACTATTACACAACAAATTTGTGGGTCTTGGTCTTCAACACAATCTGTGAAATTTTGAGCTGTCTGTGTTTGCTACAAGAGGAGATATCACAAAGTATGCGCTTTTGTTGTTTCCATTGGTTTCAATGCATTTTGGCCTAAAATGAGCATTTGCTGTTTTCTGTTAAACGCAACATGGGAGAAAAACCATTTCACATCATATTTGTGGGTCTTGGCCTTCAACACAATCTGTGAAATTTTGACCTGTCTGTGTTTGCTATAAGAGGAGATATCTCAAAGTATGCGCTTTTGTTGTTTCCATTGGTTTCAATGTATTTTGGCTTAAAACGAGCATTTGCTGTTTTCTCTTAAACGCAACATTGGAGAAAAAAGATTTCTCATCACATTTGTGGATCTTGGTCTTCAACACAATCTGTGAAATGTTGAGCTGTCTGTATTTGCTACAAGAGGAGATATCACAAAGTATGTGCTTTTGTTGTTTCCATTGGTTTCAATGCATTTTGGCCTAAAACGAGAATATGCTGTTTTCTCTTAAACACAACATGGGAGAAAAACCATTTCACATCAAATTTGTGGGTCTTGGTCTTCAACACATTCGGTGAAATATTGAGCTGTCTGTGTTTGCTACAAGACGAGATATGACAAAGTAAGCGTTTTTGTTGTTTAAATTGGTTTCAATGCATTTTGGCCTAAAATGAGCATTTGCTATTTTTTCTTAAACGCAACATGGAAGAAAAACCATTTCACATCATATTTGTGGGTCTTGGCCTTCAACACAATCTGTGAAAATTTGAGCTGTCTGTGTTTGCTACAAGAGGAGATATCACAAAGTATGCGTTTTTGTTGTTTCCATTGGTTTCAATGCATTTTGGACTAAAATGAGCATTTGCTGTTTCTGTTAAACACAACATGGGAGAAAAACCATTTCACATCAAATTTGTGGGTCTTTGTCTTCAAAACAATCAGTGAAATTTTGAGCTGTCTGTGTTTGCTACAAGAGGAGATATCACAAAGTATGCACTTTTGTTTGTTTCCATTGGTTTCAATACATTTTGACCTAAAATGAGCATTTGCTGTTTTCTCTTAAACGCAACATGGAAGAAAAACCATTTCACATCAAATTTGTGGGTCTTGGTCTTCAACACAATCTGTGAAATTTTGAACTGTCTGTGTTTGCTACAAGAGGAGATATCACAAAGTATGCTCTTTTGCTGTTTCCATTGGTTTCAATGCATTTTGGCCTAAGACAAGCATTTGCTGTTTTCTCTGAAACGCAACATGGGAGAAAAACAATTTCACATCACATTTGTGGGTGTTGGTCTTCAACACAATCTGAAATTTTGAGCAGTCTATTTTTGCTACAAGAGGGGATATCACAAAGTATGCGCTTTTGTTGTTTCCATTGGTTTCAATGAATTTTGGCCTAAAACAAGCATTTTTGCTGTTTTCTCTTAAAACGGAACATGGGAGAAAAACCATTTCACATCACATTTGTGGGTCTTGGTCTTCAACACAATCTTTGAAATCTTGAACTGTCTGTGTTTGCTACAAGAGGAGATATCACAAAGTATGCGCTTTGTTGTTTCCATTGGTTTCAATGCATTTTGGCCTAAAATGGGCATTTGCTATTTTCTCTTAAATGCAACATGGGAGAAAAACCATTTCACATCACATTTGTGGGTCTTGGTCTTCAACACGATCTGTGAAATTTTGAGCTGTCTGTGTTTGCTACAAGAGGAGATATCACAAAGTATGCCCTTTTGTTGTCTGCATTGGTTTCAAAGCATTTTGGCCTAAAATGAGCATTTGCTGTTTTCTGTTAAACACAACATGGGAGAAAAACCATTTCACATCAAATTTGGGGGTATTGGTCTTCAAAACAATCAGTGAAATTTTGAGCTGTCTGTGTTTGCTACAAGAGGAAATATTACAAAGTATGCGCTTTTGTTGTTTCCATTGCTTTCAATGCATTATGGCCTAAAATGAGCATTTGCTGTTTTCTCTTAAACGCAATATGGGAGAAAAACCATTTCACATCGTATTTTTGTGGGTCTTGGCCTTCAACACAATCTGTGAAATGTTGAGCTGTCTGTGTTTGCTACAAGAAGAGATATCACAAAGTATGCACTTTTGTTGTTTCCATTGGTTTCAATGCATTTTGGCCTAAAATGAGCAATTGCTGTTTTCTCTTAAACGCAACATGGAAGAAAAACCATTTCACATCAAATTTATGGGTCTTGGTCTTCAACACATTCTGTGAAATGTTGAGCTGTCTGTATTTGCTACAAGAGGAGATATCACAAAGTATGTGCTTTTGTTGTTTCCATTGGTTTCAATGCATTTTGGCCTAAAACGAGAATATGCTGTTTTCTCTTAAACGCAACATGGGAGAAAAACCATTTCACAACATATTTGTGGGTCTTGGTCTTCAACACATTCTGTGAAATTTTGAGCTGTCTGTGTTTGCTATAAGAGGAGATATCACAAAGTATGCGCTTTTGTTGTTTCCATTGGTTTCAATGCATTTTGGCCTAAAATGAGCATTTGCTGTTTTCTGTTAAACACAACATGGGAGAAAAACCATTTCACATCAAATTTTGTGGGTCTTGGTCTTCAACACAATCTGTGAAATTTTGACCTGTCTGTGTTTGCTATAAGAGGAGATATCACAAAGTATACGTTTTTGTTGTTTCCTTTGGTTTCAATGTATTTTGGCTTAAAATGAGCATTTGCTGTTTTCTCTTAAATGCAACATGGAAGAAAAACCATTTCACATCACATTTGTGGGTCTTGGTCTTCAACACATTCGGTGAAATTTTGAGCTGTCTGTATTTGCTACAAGAGGAGATATCACAAAGTATGTGCTTTTGTTGTTTCCATTGGTTTCAATGCATTTTGGCCTAAAACGAGAATATGCTGTTTTCTCTTAAACGCAACATGGGAGAAAAACCATTTCACAACATATTTGTGGGTCTTGGCCTTCAACACAATCTGTGAAATTTTGACCTGTCTGTGTTTGCTATAAGAGGAGATATCTCAAAGTATGCACTTTTGTTGTTTCCATTGGTTTCAATGTATTTTGGCTTAAAACGAGCATTTGCTGTTTTCTCTTAAACGCAACATTGGAGAAAAAACATTTCTCATCACATTTGTGGAACTTGGTCTTCAACACAATCTGTGAAATTTTGAGCTGTCTATGTTTGCTGCAAGAGGAGATATCACAAAGTATGCACTTTTGTTTGTTTCCATTGGTTTCAATACATTTTGGCCTAAAATGAGCATTTGCTGTTTTCTCTTAAACGCAACATGGAAGAAAAACTATTACACAACAAATTTGTGGGTCTTGGTCTTCAACACAATCTGTGAAATTTTGAGCTGTCTGTGTTTGCTACAAGAGGAGATATCACAAAGTATGCGCTTTTGTTGTTTCCATTGGTTTCAATGCATTTTGGCCTAAAATGAGCATTTGCTGTTTTCTGTTAAACACAACATGGGAGAAAAACCATTTCACATCAAATTTGTGGGTCTTGGTCTTCAACACAATCTGTGAAATTTTGACCTGTCTGTGTTTGCTATAAGAGGAGATATCACAAAGTATACGTTTTTGTTGTTTCCTTTGGTTTCAATGTATTTTGGCTTAAAATGAGCATTTGCTGTTTTCTCTTAAATGCAACATGGAAGAAAAACCATTTCACATCACATTTGTGGGTCTTGGTCTTCAACACATTCGGTGAAATTTTGAGCTGTCTGTATTTGCTACAAGAGGAGATATCACAAAGTATGTGCTTTTGTTGTTTCCATTGGTTTCAATGCATTTTGGCCTAAAACGAGAATATGCTGTTTTCTCTTAAACGCAACATGGGAGAAAATCCATTTCACAACATATTTGTGGGTCTTGGCCTTCAACACAATCTGTGAAATATTGACCTGTCTGTGTTTGCTATAAGAGGAGATATCTCAAAGTATGCGCTTTTGTTGTTTCCATTGGTTTCAATGTATTTTGGCTTAAAACGAACATTTGCAGTTTTCTCTTAAACGCAACATTGGAGAAAAAACATTTCTCATCACATTTGTGGATCTTGGTCTTCAACACAATCTGTGAAATTTTGAGCTGTCTATGTTTGCTGCAAGAGGAGATATCACAAAGTATGCACTTTTGTTTGTTTCCATTGGTTTCAATACATTTTGGCATAAAATGAGCATTTGCTGTTTTCTCTTAAACGCAACTTGGGAGAAAAAACATTTCTCATCACGTTTGTGGGTCTTGGTCTTCAACACATTCTGTGAAATTTTGAGCTGTCTGTGTTTGCTACAAGAGGAGATATCACAAAGTATGCGCTTTTGTTGTTTCCATTGGTTTCAATGCATTTTGGCCTAAAACAAGCATTTGCTGTTTTCTCTTAAACGCAACATGGGAGAAAAACCATTTCACATCGTATATGTGGGTCTTCGCCTTCAACACAATCTGTGAAATTTTGTGCTGTCTGTGTTTGCTGCAAGACGAGTTATCACAAAGTATGCGCTTTTGTTGTTTCCATTGGTTTCAATGCATTTTGGCCTTAAATGAGCATTTGCTGTTTTCTGTTAAACACAACATGGGAGAAAAACCATTTCACATCAAATTTGTGGGTCTTGGTCTTCAACACAATCTGTGAAATTTTGAGCTGTCTGTGTTTGCTACAAGACGAGATATGACAAAGTAAGCGTTTTTGTTGTTTAAATTGGTTTCAATGCATTTTGGCCTAAAATGAGCATTTGCTATTTTCTCTTAAACGCAACATGGAAGAAAAACCATTTCACATCATATTTGTGGGTCTTGGCCTTCAACACAATCTGTGAAAATTTGAGCTGTCTGTGTTTGCTACAAGAGGAGATATCACAAAGTATGCGTTTTTGTTGTTTCCATTGGTTTCAATGCATTTTGGACTAAAATGAGCATTTGCTGTTTCTGTTAAACACAACATGGGAGAAAAACCATTTCACATCAAATTTGTGGGTCTTGGCCTTCAACACAATCTGTGAAATTTTGAGCTGTCTGTGTTTGCTACAAGAAGAGATATCACAAAGTATGCACTTTTGTTGTTTCCATTGGTTTCAATGCATTTTGGCCTAAAATGAGCATTTGCTGTTTTCTCTTTTAAAGCAACATGGAAGAAAAACCATTTCACATCAAATTTGTGGGTCTTGGTCTTCAACACATTCTGTGAAAATTTGAGCTGTCTGTGTTTGCTATAAGAGGAGATCTCACAAAGTATGCGCTTTTGTTGTTTCCATTGGTTTCAATGCATTTTGGCCTAAAATGAGCATTTGCTGTTTTCTGTTAAACACAACATGGGAGAAAAACCATTTCACATCAAATTTGTGGGTCTTGGTCTTCAACACAATCTGTGAAATTTTGACCTGTCTGTGTTTGCTATAAGAGGAGATATCACAAAGTATACGTTTTTGTTGTTTCCTTTGGTTTCAATGTATTTTGGCTTAAAATGAGCATTTGCTGTTTTCTCTTAAATGCAACATTGGAGAAAAAACATTTCTCATCACATTTGTGGGTCTTGGTCTTCAACACAATCTGTGAAATTTTGAGCTGTCAGTGTTTGCTACAAGAGGAGATATCACAAAGTATGCGCTTTTGTTGTTTGCATTGGTTTCAAAGCATTTTGGCCTAAAATGAACATTTGCTGTTTTCTGTTAAACACAACATGGGAGAAAAACCATTTCGCATCAAATTTGTGGGTCTTGGTCTTCAAAACAATCAGTGAAATTTTGAGCTGTCTGTGTTTGCTACAAGAGGAGATATCACAAAGTATGCACTTTTGTTTGTTTCCATTGGTTTCAATGCATTTTGGCCTACAATGAGCATTTGCTGTTTTCTCTTAAATGCAAAATGGAAGAAAAACTATTTCACATCAAATTTGTGGGTCTTGGTCTTCAACACGATCTGTGAAATTTTGAGCTGTCTGTGTTTGCTACAAGAGGAGATATCACAAAGTATGCACTTTTGTTAGTTTCCATTGGTTTCAATATATTTTGGCCTAAAATGAGCATTTGCTGTTTTCTCTTAAACGCAACATGGAAGAAAAACCATTTCACATCACATTTGTGGATCTTGGTCTTCAACACATTCGGTGAAATTTTGAGCTGTCTGTATTTGCTACAAGAGGAGATATCACAAAGTATGTGCTTTTGTTGTTTCCATTGGTTTCAATGTATTTTGGCCTAAAACGAGCATATGCTGTTTTCTCTTAAATGCAACATTGGAGAAAAAACATTTTCAACAAATTTGTGGGTCTTGGTCTTCAACACAATCTTTAAAATTTTGAGGTGTGTGTTTTTAACACAAGAGGAGATATCACAAAGTATGCACTAATGTTGTTTACATTGGTTTCAATGCATTTTGGCTTAAAACAAGCATTTGCTGTTTTCTCTTAAACGCAACATGGGAGAAAAACCATTTCACATCACATTTGTGGGTCTTGGTCTTCAACACAATCTGTGAAATTTTGAGCTGTCTGTGTTTGCTAGAATAGTAGATATCACAAAGTATGCTCTTTTGTTGTTTCCATTGGTTTCAATGCATTTTGGCCTAAATCGAGCATTTGCTGTTTTCTCTGAAACGCAACATGGGAGAAAAACAATTTCACATCACATTTGTGGGTGTTGGTCTTCAACACAATCTGAAATTTTGAGCAGTCTATTTTTGCTACAAGAGGGGATATCACAAAGTATGCGCTTTTGTTGTTTCCATTGGTTTCAATGCATTTTGGCCTAAAACAAGCATTTTTGCTGTTTTCTCTTAAAACGGAAAATGGGAGAAAAACCATTTCACATCACATTTGTGGGTCTTAGTCTTCAACACAATCTTTGAAATCTTGAGCTGTCTGTGTTTGCTACAAGAGGAGATATCACAAAGTATGCGCTTTGTTGTTTCCATTGGTTTCAATGCATTTTGGCCTAAAATGGGCATTTGCTGTTTTCTCTTAAACGCAACATGGGAGAAAAACCATTTCACATCGTATTTGTGGGTCTTGGCCTTCAACACAATCTGTGAAATTTTGAGCTGTGTGTTTGCTACAAGAGGAGATATCACAAAGTATGCGCTTTTGTTGTTTACATTGGTTTCAATGCATTTTGGCCTAAAACGAGCATTTGCTGTTTTCTGTTAAACACAACATGGGAGAAAAACCATTTCACATCAAATTTGTGGGTCTTGGTCTTCAACACAATCTGTGAAATTTTGAGCTGTCTGTGTTTGCTACAAGAGGAGATATCACAAAGTATGCACTTTTGTTGTTTTCATTTGTTTCAATGCATTTTGGCATAAAACAAGCATTTGCTGTTTTCTCTTAAATGCAACATGGGAGAAAAACCATTTCACATCACATTTGTGGGTCTTGGTCTTCAACACTATCTGTGAAATTTTGAGCTGTCTGTGTTTGCTACAAGAGGAGATATCACAAAGTATGCGCTTTTGTTGTTTCCATTGGTTTCAATGCATTTTGGCCTAAAACAAGCATTTGCTGTTTTCTCTTAAACGCAACATGGGAGAAAAACCATTTCACATCATATTTGTGGGTCTTGGCCTTCAACACAATCTGTGAAATTTTGACCTGTCTGTGTTTGCTATAAGAGGAGATATCACAAAGTATGCGCTTTTGTTGTTTCCATTGGTTTCAATGTATTTTGGCATAAAACGAGCATTTGCTGTTTTCTCTTAAACGCAACATTGGAGAAAAAACATTTCTCATCACATTTGGGGATCTTGGTCTTCAACACAATCTGTGAAATTTTGAGCTGTCTGTGTTTGCTGCAAGAGGAGATATCACAAAGTATGCACTTTTGTTTGTTTCCATTGGTTTCAATACATTTTGGCCTAAAATGAGCATTTGCTGTTTTCTCTTAAACGCAACATGGAAGAAAAACTATTACACAACAAATTTGTGGGTCTTGGTCTTCAACACAATCTGTGAAATTTTGAGCTGTCTGTGTTTGCTACAAGAGGAGATATCACAAAGTATGCACTTTTGTTGTTTCCATTGCTTTCAATGCATTATTGCCTAAAACGAGCATTTGCTGTTTTCTCTTAAACGCAACATGGGAGAAAAACCATTTCACATTGTATATGTGGGTCTTGGCCTTCAACACAATCTGTGAAATTTTGAGCTGTCTGTGTTTGCTACAAGAGGAGATATCACAAAGTATGCTCTTTTGTTGTTTCCATTGGTTTCAATGCATTTTGGCCTAAAATGAGCATTTGCTATTTTTTCTTAAACGCAACATGGAAGAAAAACCATTTCACATCATATTTGTGGGTCTTGGCCTTCAACACAATCTGTGAAAATTTGAGCTGTCTGTGTTTGCTACAAGAGGAGATATCACAAAGTATGCGTTTTTGTTGTTTCCATTGGTTTCAATGCATTTTGGACTAAAATGAGCATTTGCTGTTTCTGTTAAACACAACATGGGAGAAAAACCATTTCACATCAAATTTGTGGGTCTTTGTCTTCAAAACAATCAGTGAAATTTTGAGCTGTCTGTGTTTGCTACAAGAGGAGATATCACAAAGTATGCACTTTTGTTTGTTTCCATTGGTTTCAATACATTTTGACCTAAAATGAGCATTTGCTGTTTTCTCTTAAACGCAACATGGAAGAAAAACCATTTCACATCAAATTTGTGGGTCTTGGTCTTCAACACAATCTGTGAAATTTTGAACTGTCTGTGTTTGCTACAAGAGGAGATATCACAAAGTATGCTCTTTTGCTGTTTCCATTGGTTTCAATGCATTTTGGCCTAAAACAAGCATTTGCTGTTTTCTCTGAAACGCAACATGGGAGAAAAACAATTTCACATCACATTTGTGGGTGTTGGTCTTCAACACAATCTGAAATTTTGAGCAGTCTATTTTTGCTACAAGAGGGGATATCACAAAGTATGCGCTTTTGTTGTTTCCATTGGTTTCAATGAATTTTGGCCTAAAACAAGCATTTTTGCTGTTTTCTCTTAAAACGGAACATGGGAGAAAAACCATTTCACATCACATTTGTGGGTCTTGGTCTTCAACACAATCTTTGAAATCTTGAACTGTCTGTGTTTGCTACAAGAGGAGATATCACAAAGTATGCGCTTTGTTGTTTCCATTGGTTTCAATGCATTTTGGCCTAAAATGGGCATTTGCTATTTTCTCTTAAATGCAACATGGGAGAAAAACCATTTCACATCACATTTGTGGGTCTTGGTCTTCAACACAATCTTTGAAATCTTGAACTGTCTGTGTTTGCTACAAGAGGAGATATCACAAAGTATGCGCTTTTGTTGTCTGCATTGGTTTCAAAGCATTTTGGCCTAAAATGAGCATTTGCTGTTTTCTGTTAAACACAACATGGGAGAAAAACCATTTCACATCAAATTTGGGGGTCTTGGTCTTCAAAACAATCAGTGAAATTTTGAGCTGTCTGTGTTTGCTACAAGAGGAAATATTACAAAGTATGCGCTTTTGTTGTTTCCATTGCTTTCAATGCATTATGGCCTAAAATGAGCATTTGCTGTTTTCTCTTAAACGCAATATGGGAGAAAAACCATTTCACATCGTATTTTTGTGGGTCTTGGCCTTCAACACAATCTGTGAAATGTTGAGCTGTCTGTGTTTGCTACAAGAAGAGATATAACAAAGTATGCACTTTTGTTGTTTCCATTGGTTTCAATGCATTTTGGCCTAAAATGAGCAATTGCTGTTTTCTCTTAAATGCAACATGGAAGAAAAACCATTTCACATCAAATTTATGGGTCTTGGTCTTCAACACATTCTGTGAAATTTTGAGCTGTCTGTGTTTGCTATAAGAGGAGATATCACAAAGTATGCGCTTTTGTTGTTTCCATTTGTTTCAATGCATTTTGGCCTAAAACAAGCATTTGCTGTTTTCTCTTAAACGCAACATGGGAGAAAAACCATTTCACATCAAATTTGTGGGTCTTGGTCTTCAACACAATCTGTGAAATTTTGACCTGTCTGTGTTTGCTATAAGAGGAGATATCACAAAGTATACGTTTTTGTTGTTTCCTTTGGTTTCAATGTATTTTGGCTTAAAATGAGCATTTGCTGTTTTCTCTTAAATGCAACATGGAAGAAAAACCATTTCACATCACATTTGTGGGTCTTGGTCTTCAACACATTCGGTGAAATTTTGAGCTGTCTGTATTTGCTACAAGAGGAGATATCACAAAGTATGTGCTTTTGTTGTTTCCATTGGTTTCAATGCATTTTGGCCTAAAACGAGAATATGCTGTTTTCTCTTAAACGCAACATGGGAGAAAAACCATTTCACAACATATTTGTGGGTCTTGGTCTTCAACACATTCTGTGAAATTTTGAGCTGTCTGTGTTTGCTATAAGAGGAGATATCACAAAGTATGCGCTTTTGTTGTTTCCATTGGTTTCAATGCATTTTGGCCTAAAATGAGCATTTGCTGTTTTCTGTTAAACACAACATGGGAGAAAAACCATTTCACCTCAAATTTGTGGGTCTTGGTCTTCAACACAATCTGTGAAATTTTGACCTGTCTGTGTTTGCTATAAGAGGAGATATCACAAAGTATACGTTTTTGTTGTTTCCTTTGGTTTCAATGTATTTTGGCTTAAAATGAGCATTTGCTGTTTTCTCTTAAATGCAACATGGAAGAAAAACCATTTCACATCACATTTGTGGGTCTTGGTCTTCAACACATTCGGTGAAATTTTGAGCTGTCTGTATTTGCTACAAGAGGAGATATCACAAAGTATGTGCTTTTGTTGTTTCCATTGGTTTCAATGCATTTTGGCCTAAAACGAGAATATGCTGTTTTCTCTTAAACGCAACATGGGAGAAAAACCATTTCACAACATATTTGTGGGTCTTGGCCTTCAACACAATCTGTGAAATTTTGACCTGTCTGTGTTTGCTATAAGAGGAGATATCTCAAAGTATGCGCTTTTGTTGTTTCCATTGGTTTCAATGTATTTTGGCTGAAAACGAGCATTTGCTGTTTTCTCTTAAACGCAACATTGGAGAAAAAACATTTCTCATCACATTTGTGGAACTTGGTCTTCAACACAATCTGTGAAATTTTGAGCTGTCTATGTTTGCTGCAAGAGGAGATATCACAAAGTATGCACTTTTGTTTGTTTCCATTGGTTTCAATACATTTTGGCCTAAAATGAGCATTTGCTGTTTTCTCTTAAACGCAACATGGAAGAAAAACTATTACACAACAAATTTGTGGGTCTTGGTCTTCAACTCAATCTGTGAAATTTTGAGCTGTCTGTGTTTGCTACAAGAGGAGATATCACAAAGTATGCGCTTTTGTTGTTTCCATTGGTTTTAATGCATTTTGGCCTAAAATGAGCATTTGCTGTTTTCTGTTAAACACAACATGGGAGAAAAACCATTTCACATCAAATTTGTGGGTCTTGGTCTTCAACACAATCTGTGAAATTTTGACCTGTCTGTGTTTGCTATAAGAGGAGATATCACAAAGTATACGTTTTTGTTGTTTCCTTTGGTTTCAATGTATTTTGGCTTAAAATGAGCATTTGCTGTTTTCTCTTAAATGCAACATGGAAGAAAAACCATTTCACATCACATTTGTGGGTCTTGGTCTTCAACACATTCGGTGAAATTTTGAGCTGTCTGTATTTGCTACAAGAGGAGATATCACAAAGTATGTGCTTTTGTTGTTTCCATTGGTTTCAATGCATTTTGGCCTAAAACGAGAATATGCTGTTTTCTCTTAAACGCAACATGGGAGAAAAACCATTTCACAACATATTTGTGGGTCTTGGCCTTCAACACAATCTGTGAAATTTTGACCTGTCTGTGTTTGCTATAAGAGGAGATATCTCAAAGTATGCGCTTTTGTTGTTTCCATTGGTTTCAATGTATTTTGGCTTAAAACGAGCATTTGCTGTTTTCTCTTAAACGCAACATTGGAGAAAAAACATTTCTCATCACATTTGTGGATCTTGGTCTTCAACACAATCTGTGAAATTTTGAGCTGTCTATGTTTGCTGCAAGAGGAGATATCACAAAGTATGCACTTTTGTTTGTTTCCATTGGTTTCAATACATTTTGGCATAAAATGAGCATTTGCTGTTTTCTCTTAAACGCAACATGGGAGAAAAAACATTTCTCATCACGTTTGTGGGTCTTGGTCTTCAACACATTCTGTGAAATTTTGAGCTGTCTGTGTTTGCTACAAGAGGAGATATCACAAAGTATGCGCTTTTGTTGTTTCCATTGGTTTCAATGCATTTTGGCCTAAAACAAGCATTTGCTGTTTTCTCTTAAACGCAACATGGGAGAAAAACCATTTCACATCATATTTGTGGGTCTTGGCCTTCAACACAATCTGTGAAATTTTGACCTGTCTGTGTTTGCTATAAGAGGAGATATCACAAAGTATGCGCTTTTGTTGTTTCCATTGGTTTGAATGCATTTTGGCCTAAAATGAGCATTTGCTGTTTTCTCTTAAACGCAACATGGGAGAAAAACCATTTCACATCGTATCTGTGGGTCTTGGCCTTCAACACAATCTGTGAAATTTTGAGCTGTCTGTGTTTGCTGCAAGACGAGTTATCACAAAGTATGCGCTTTTGTTGTTTCCATTGGTTTCAATGCATTTTGGCCTAAAATGAGCATTTGCTGTTTTCTGTTAAACACAACATGGGAGAAAAACCATTTCACATCAAATTTGTGGGTCTTGGTCTTCAACACAATCTGTGAAATTTTGACCTGTCTGTGTTTGCTATAAGAGGAGATATCACAAAGTATACGTTTTTGTTGTTTCCTTTGGTTTCAATGTATTTTGGCTTAAAATGAGCATTTGCTGTTTTCTCTTAAATGCAACATGGAAGAAAAACCATTTCACATCACATTTGTGGGTCTTGGTCTTCAACACATTCGGTGAAATTTTGAGCTGTCTGTATTTGCTACAAGAGGAGATATCACAAAGTATGTGCTTTTGTTGTTTCCATTGGTTTCAATGCATTTTGGCCTAAAACGAGAATATGCTGTTTTCTCTTAAACGCAACATGGGAGAAAAACCATTTCACAACATATTTGTGGGTCTTGGCCTTCAACACAATCTGTGAAATTTTGACCTGTCTGTGTTTGCTATAAGAGGAGATATCTCAAAGTATGCGCTTTTGTTGTTTCCATTGGTTTCAATGTATTTTGGCTTAAAACGAGCATTTGCTGTTTTCTCTTAAACGCAACATTGGAGAAAAAACATTTCTCATCACATTTGTGTAACTTGGTCTTCAACACAATCTGTGAAATTTTGAGCTGTCTATGTTTGCTGCAAGAGGAGATATCACAAAGTATGCACTTTTGTTTGTTTCCATTGGTTTCAATACATTTTGGCCTAAAATGAGCATTTGCTGTTTTCTCTTAAACGCAACATGGAAGAAAAACTATTACACAACAAATTTGTGGGTCTTGGTCTTCAACTCAATCTGTGAAATTTTGAGCTGTCTGTGTTTGCTACAAGAGGAGATATCACAAAGTATGCGCTTTTGTTGTTTCCATTGGTTTCAATGCATTTTGGCCTAAAATGAGCATTTGCTGTTTTCTGTTAAACACAACATGGGAGAAAAACCATTTCACATCAAATTTGTGGGTCTTGGTCTTCAACACAATCTGTGAAATTTTGACCTGTCTGTGTTTGCTATAAGAGGAGATATCACAAAGTATACGTTTTTGTTGTTTCCTTTGGTTTCAATGTATTTTGGCTTAAAATGAGCATTTGCTGTTTTCTCTTAAATGCAACATGGAAGAAAAACCATTTCACATCACATTTGTGGGTCTTGGTCTTCAACACATTCGGTGAAATTTTGAGCTGTCTGTATTTGCTACAAGAGGAGATATCACAAAGTATGTGCTTTTGTTGTTTCCATTGGTTTCAATGCATTTTGGCCTAAAACGAGAATATGCTGTTTTCTCTTAAACGCAACATGGGAGAAAAACCATTTCACAACATATTTGTGGGTCTTGGCCTTCAACACAATCTGTGAAATTTTGACCTCTCTGTGTTTGCTATAAGAGGAGATATCTCAAAGTATGCGCTTTTGTTGTTTCCATTGGTTTCAATGTATTTTGGCTTAAAACGAGCATTTGCTGTTTTCTCTTAAACGCAACATTGGAGAAAAAACATTTCTCATCACATTTGTGGATCTTGGTCTTCAACACAATCTGTGAAATTTTGAGCTGTCTATGTTTGCTGCAAGAGGAGATATCACAAAGTATGCACTTTTGTTTGTTTCCATTGGTTTCAATACATTTTGGCATAAAATGAGCATTTGCTGTTTTCTCTTAAACGCAACATGGGAGAAAAAACATTTCTCATCACGTTTGTGGGTCTTGGTCTTCAACACATTCTGTGAAATTTTGAGCTGTCTGTGTTTGCTACAAGAGGAGATATCACAAAGTATGCGCTTTTGTTGTTTCCATTGGTTTCAATGCATTTTGGCCTAAAACAAGCATTTGCTGTTTTCTCTTAAACGCAACATGGGAGAAAAACCATTTCACATCATATTTGTGGGTCTTGGCCTTCAACACAATCTGTGAAATTTTGACCTGTCTGTGTTTGCTATAAGAGGAGATATCACAAAGTATGCGCTTTTGTTGTTTCCATTGGTTTGAATGCATTTTGGCCTAAAATGAGCATTTGCTGTTTTCTCTTAAACGCAACATGGGAGAAAAACCATTTCACATCGTATCTGTGGGTCTTGGCCTTCAACACAATCTGTGAAATTAAGAGCTGTCTGTGTTTGCTGCAAGACGAGTTATCACAAAGTATGCGCTTTTGTTGTTTCCATTGGTTTCAATGCATTTTGGCCTTAAATGAGCATTTGCTGTTTTCTGTTAAACACAACATGGGAGAAAAACCATTTTACATCAAATTTGTGGGTCTTGGTCTTCAACACAATCTGTGAAATTTTGAGCTGTCTGTGTTTGCTACAAGACGAGATATGACAAAGTAAGCGTTTTTGTTGTTTAAATTGGTTTCAATGCATTTTGGCCTAAAATGAGCATTTGCTATTTTCCCTTAAACGCAACATGGAAGAAAAACCATTTCACATCATATTTGTGGGCCTTGGCCTTCAACACAATCTGTGAAAATTTGAGCTGTCTGTGTTTGCTACAAGAGGAGATATCACAAAGTATGCGTTTTTGTTGTTTCCATTGGTTTCAATGCATTTTGGACTAAAATGAGCATTTGCTGTTTCTGTTAAACACAACATGGGAGAAAAACCATTTCACATCAAATTTTTGGGTCTTGGTCTTCAAAACAATCAGTGAAATTTTGAGCTGTCTGTGTTTGCTACAAGAGGAGATATCACAAAGTATGCACTTTTGTTTGTTTCCATTGCTTTCAATACATTTTAACCTAAAATGAGCATTTGCTGTTTTCTCTTAAACGCAACATGGAAGAAAAACCATTTCACATCAAATTTGTGGGTCTTGGTCTTCAACACAATCTGTGAAATTTTGAGCTGTCTGTGTTTGCTACAAGAGGAGATATCACAAAGTATGCTCTTTTGCTGTTTCCATTGGTTTCAATGCATTTTGGCCTAAAACAAGCATTTGCTGTTTTCTCTGAAACGCAACATGGGAGAAAATCAATTTCACATCACATTTGTGGGTCTTGGTCTTCAACACGATCTGTGAAATTTTGAGCTGTCTGTGTTTGCTACAAGAAGAGATATCACAAAGTATGCACTTTTGTTGTTTCCATTGGTTTCAATGCATTTTGGCCTAAAATGAGCAATTGCTGTTTTCTCTTAAACGCAACATGGAAGAAAAACCATTTCACATCAAATTTGTGGGTCTTGGTCTTCAACACATTCTGTGAAATTTTGAGCTGTCTGTGTTTGCTATAAGAGGAGATATCACAAAGTATGCGCTTTTGTTGTTTCCATTGGTTTCAATGCATTTTGGCCTAAAATGAGCATTTGCTGTTTTCTGTTAAACACAACATGGGAGAAAAACCATTTCACATCAAATTTGTGGGTCTTGGTCTTCAACACAATCTGTGAAATTTTGACCTGTCTGTGTTTGCTATTAGAGGAAATATCACAAAGTATACGTTTTTGTTGTTTCCTTTGGTTTCAATGTATTTTGGCTTAGAATGAGCATTTGCTGTTTTCTCTTAAATGCTACATGGAAGAAAAACCATTTCACATCACATTTGTGGGTCTTGGTCTTCAACACATTCTGTGAAATTTTGAGCTGTCTGTATTTGCTACAAGAGGAGATATCACAAAGTATGTGCTTTTGTTGTTTCCATTGGTTTCAATGCATTTTGGCCTAAAACGAGAATATGCTGTTTTCTCTTAAACGCAACATGGGAGAAAAACTATTTCACAACATATTTGTGGGTCTTGGCCTTCAACACAATCTGTGAAATTTTGACCTGTCTGTGTTTGCTATAAGAGGAGATATCTCAAAGTATGCGCTTTTGTTTGTTTCCATTGGTTTCAATACATTTTGGCATAAAATGAGCATTTGCTGTTTTCTGTTAAACGCAACATGGGAGAAAAAACATTTCTCATCACGTTTGTGGGTCTTGGTCTTCAACACATTCTGTGAAATTTTGAGCTGTCTGTGTTTGCTACAAGAGGAGATATCACAAAGTATGCGCTTTTGTTGTTTCCATTGGTTTCAATGCATTTTGGCCTAAAACAAGCATTTGCTGTTTTCTCTTAAATGCAACATGGGAGAAAAACCATTTCACATCATATTTGTGGGTCTTGGCCTTCAACAGAATCTGTGAAATTTTGACCTGTCTGTGTTTGCTATAAGAGGAGATATCACAAAGTATGCGCTTTTGATGTTTCCATTGGTTTCAATGTATTTTGGCATAAAACGAGCATTTGTTGTTTTCTCTTAAACGCAACATTGGAGAAAAAACATTTCTCATCACATTTGGGGATCTTGGTCTTCAACACAATCTGTGAAATTTTGAGCTGTCTGTGTTTGCTGCAAGAGGAGATATCACAAAGTATGCACTTTTGTTTGTTTCCATTGGTTTCAATACATTTTGGCCTAAAATGAGCATTTGCTGTTTTCTCTTAAACGCAACATGGAAGAAAAACTATTACACAACAAATTTGTGGGTCTTGGTCTTCAACACAATCTGTGAAATTTTGAGCTGTCTGTGTTTGCTACAAGAGGAGATATCACAAAGTATGCGCTTTTGTTGTTTCCATTGCTTTCAATGCATTATGGCCTAAAACGAGCATTTGCTGTTTTCTCTTAAACGCAACATGGGAGAAAAACCATTTCACATCGTATATGTGGGTCTTCGCCTTCAACACAATCTGTGAAATTTTGAGCTGTCTGTGTTTGCTACAAGAGGAGATATCACAAAGTATGCTCTTTTGTTGTTTCCATTGGTTTCAATGCATTTTGGCCTAAAATGAGCATTTGCTGTTTTCTCTTAAACGCAACATGGGAGAAAAACCATTTCACATTGTATCTGTGGGTCTTGGCCTTCAACACAATCTGTGAAATTTTGAGCTGTCTGTGTTTGCTGCAAGACGAGTTATCACAAAGTATGCACTTTTGTAGTTTCCATTGGTTTCAATGCATTTTGGCCTTAAATGAGCATTTGCTGTTTTCTGTTAAACACAACATGGGAGAAAAACCATTTCACATCAAATTTGTGGGTCTTGGTCTTCAACACAATCTGTGAAATTTTGAGCTATCTGTGTTTGCTACAAGACGAGATATGACAAAGTAAGCGTTTTTGTTGTTTAAATTGGTTTCAATGCATTTTGGCCTAAAATGAGCATTTGCTATTTTCTCTTAAACGCAACATGGAAGAAAAACCATTTCACATCATATTTGTGGGCCTTGGCCTTCAACACAATCTGTGAAAATTTGAGCTGTCTGTGTTTGCTACAAGAGGAGATATCACAAAGTATGCGTTTTTGTTGTTTCCATTGGTTTCAATGCATTTTGGACTAAAATGAGCATTTGCTGTTTATGTTAAACACAACATGGGAGAAAAACCATTTCACATCAAATTTGTGGGTCTTGGTCTTCAAAACAATCAGTGAAATTTTGAGCTGTCTGTGTTTGCTACAAGAGGAGATATCACAAAGTATGCACTTTTGTTTGTTTCCATTGGTTTCAATACATTTTAACCTAAAATGAGCATTTGCTGTTTTCTCTTAAACGCAACATGGAAGAAAAACCATTTCACATCAAATTTGTGGGTCTTGGTCTTCAACACAATCTGTGAAAATTTGAGCTGTCTGTGTTTGCTACAAGAGGAGATATCACAAAGTATGCGTTTTTGTTGTTTCCATTGGTTTCAATGCATTTTGGACTAAAATGAGCATTTGCTGTTTATGTTAAACACAACATGGGAGAAAAACCATTTCACATCAAATTTGTGGGTCTTGGTCTTCAAAACAATCAGTGAAATTTTGAGCTGTCTGTGTTTGCTACAAGAGGAGATATCACAAAGTATGCACTTTTGTTTGTTTCCATTGGTTTCAATACATTTTAACCTAAAATGAGCATTTGCTGTTTTCTCTTAAACGCAACATGGAAGAAAAACCATTTCACATCAAATTTGTGGGTCTTGGTCTTCAACACAATCTGTGAAATTTTGAGCTGTCTGTGTTTGCTACAAGAGGAGATATCACAAAGTATGCTCTTTTGCTGTTTCCATTGGTTTCAATGCATTTTGGCCTAAAATGAGCATTTGCTGTTTTCTGTTAAACACAACATGGGAGAAAAACCATTTCACATCAAATTTGTGGGTCTTGGTCTTCAACACAATCTGTGAAATTTTGAGCTGTCTGTGTTTGCTATAAGAGGAGATATCACAAAGTATACGTTTTTGTTGTTTCCTTTGGTTTCAATGTATTTTGGCTTAAAATGAGCATTTGCTGTTTTCTCTTAAACGCAACATGGAAGAAAAAACATTTCACATCACATTTGTGGGTCTTGGTCTTCAACACTTTCGGTGAAATTTTGAGCTGTCTGTATTTGCTACAAGAGGAGATATCACAAAGTATGTGCTTTTGTTGTTTCCATTGGTTTCAATGCTTTTTGGCCTAAAACGAGCATATGCTATTTTCTCTTAAACGCAACATGGGAGAAAAACCATTTCACAACATATTTGTGGGTCTTGGCCTTCAACACAATCTGTGAAATTTTGACCTGTCTGTGTTTGCTACAAGAGGAGATATCTCAAAGTATGCGCTTTTGTTGTTTCCATTGGTTTCAATGTATTTTGGCTTAAATAGAGCATTTGCTGTTTTCTCTTAAACGCAACATTGGAGAAAAAACATTTCTCATCACATTTGTGGATCTTGGTCTTCAACACAATCTGTGAAATTTTGAGCTGTCTATATTTGCTGCAAGAGGAGATATCACAAAGTATGCACTTTTGTTTGTTTCCATTGGTTTCAATACATTTTGGCATAAAATGAGCATTTGCTGTTTTCTCTTAAACGCAACATGGGAAAAAAAACATTTCTCATCACGTTTGTGGGTCTTGGTCTTCAACACATTCTGTGAAATTTTGAGCTGTCTGTGTTTGCTACAAGAGGAGATATCACAAAGTATGCGCTTTTGTTGTTTCCATTGGTTTCAATGCATTTTGGCCTAAAACAAGCATTTGCTGTTTTCTCTTAAACGCAACATGGGAGAAAAACCATTTCACATCATATTTGTGGGTCTTGGCCTTCAACACAATCTGTGAAATTTTGACCTGTCTGTGTTTGCTATAAGAGGAGATATCACAAAGTATGCACTTTTGTTGTTTCCATTGGTTTCAATGTATTTTGGCATAAAACGAGCATTTGCTGTTTTCTCTTAAACGCAACATTGGAGAAAAAACATTTCTCATCACATTTGGGGATCTTGGTCTTCAACACAATCTGTGAAATTTTGAGCTGTCTGTGTTTGCTGCAAGAGGAGATATCACAAAGTATGCACTATTGTTTGTTTCCATTGGTTTCAATACATTTTGGCCTAAAATGAGCATTTGCTGTTTTCTCTTAAACGCAACATGGAAGAAAAACTATTTCACAACAAATTTGTGGGTCTTGGTCTTCAACACAATCTGTGAAATTTTGAGCTGTCTGTGTTTGGTACAAGAGGAGATATCACAAAGTATGCGCTTTTGTTGTTTCCATTGCTTTCAATGCATTATGGCCTAAAACGAGCATTTGCTGTTTTCTCTTAAACGCAACATGGGAGAAAAACCATTTCACATCGTATATGTGGGTCTTGGCCTTCAACACAATCTGTGAAATTTTGAGCTGTCTGGGTTTGCTACAAGAGGAGATATCACAAAGTATGCTCTTTTGTTGTTTCCATTGGTTTCAATGCATTTTGGCCTAAAATGAGCATTTGCTGTTTTCTGTTAAACACAACATGGGAGAAAAACCATTTCACATCAAATTTGTGGGTCTTGGTCTTCAACACAATCTGTGAAATTTTGAGCTGTCTTTGTTTGCTACAAGACGAGATATGACAAAGTAAGCGTTTTTGTTGTTTAAATTGGTTTCAATGCATTTTGGCCTAAAATGAGCATTTGCTATTTTCTCTTAAACGCAACATGGAAGAAAAACCATTTCACATCATATTTGTGGGTCTTCGCCTTCAACACAATCTGTGAAAATTTGAGCTGTCTGTGTTTGCTACAAGAGGAGATATCACAAAGTATGCGTTTTTGTTGTTTCCATTGGTTTCAATGCATTTTGGACTAAAATGAGCATTTGCTGTTTCTGTTAAACACAGCATGGGAGAAAAACCATTTCACATCAAATTTGTGGGTCTTGGTCTTCAAAACAATCAGTGAAATTTTGAGCTGTCTGTGTTTGCTACAAGAGGAGATATCACAAAGTATGCACTTTTGTTTGTTTCCATTGGTTTCAATACATTTTGACCTAAAATGAGCATTTGCTGTTTTCTCTTAAACGCAACATGGGAGAAAAATAATTTCACATCACATTTGTGGGTGTTGGTCTTCAACACAATCTGAAATTTTGAGCAGTCTATTTTTGCTACAAGAGGGGATATCACAAAGTATGCACTTTTGTTGTTTCCATTGGTTTCAATGAATTTTGGCCTAAAACAAGCATTTTTGCTGTTTTCTCTTAAAACGGAACATGGGAAAAAAACCATTTCACATCACATTTGTGGGTCTTGGTCTTCAATACAATCTTTGAAATCTTGAGCTGTCTGTGTTTGCTACAAGAGGAGATATCACAAAGTATGCGCTTTGTTGTTTCCATTGGTTTCAATGCATTTTGGCCTAAAATGGGCATTTGCTATTTTCTCATAAATGCAACATGGGAGAAAAACCATTTCACATCACATTTCTGGGTCTTGGTCTTCAACACGATCTGTGAAATTTTGAGCTGTCTGTGTTTGCTACAAGAGGAGATATCACAAAGTATGCGCTTTTGTTGTCTGCATTGATTTCAAAGCATTTTGGCCTAAAATGAGCATTTGCTGTTTTCTGTTAAACACAACATAGGAGAAAAACCATTTCACATCAAATTTGGGGGTCTTGGTCTTCAAAACAATCAGTGAAATTTTGAGCTGTCTGTGTTTGCTACAAGAGGAAATATTACAAAGTTAGCGCTTTTGTTGTTTCCATTGCTTTCAATGCATTATGGAATAAAATGAGCATTTGCTGTTTTCTCTTAAACGCAATATGGGAGAAAAACCATTTCACATCGTATTTTTGTGGGTCTTGGCCTTCAACACAATCTGTGAATTTTTGAGCTGTCTGTGTTTGCTACAAGAAGAGAGATCACAAAGTATGCACTTTTGTTGTTTCCATTGGTTTCAATGCATTTTGGCCTAAAATGAGCAATTGCTGTTTTCTCTTAAATGCAACATGGAAGAAAAACCATTTCACATCAAATTTGTGGGTCTTGGTCTTCAACACATTCTGTGAAATTTTGTGCTGTCTGTGTTTGCTATAAGAGGAGATATCACAAAGTATGCGCTTTTGTTGTTTCCATTGGTTTCAATGCATTTTGGCCTAAAATGAGCATTTGCTGTTTTCTGTTAAACACAACATGGGAGAAAAACCATTTCACATCAAATTTGTGGGTCGTGGTCTTCAACACAATCTGTGAAATTTTGACCTGTCTGTGTTTGCTATAAGAGGAGATATCACAAAGTATACGTTTTTGTTGTTTCCTTTGGTTTCAATGTATTTTGGCTTAAAATGAGCATTTGCTGTTTTCTTTTAAACGCAACATGGAAGAAAAAACATTTCACTTCACATTTGTGGGTCTTGGTCTTCAACACATTCGGTGAAATTTTGAGCTGTCTGTATTTGCTACAAGAGGAGATATCACAAAGTATGTGCTTTTGTTGTTTCCATTGGTTTCAATGCATTTTGGCCTAAAACGAGCATATGCTGTTTTCTCTTAAACGCAACATGGGAGAAAAACCATTTCACAACATATTTGTGGGTCTTGGCCTTCAACACAATCTTTGAAATTTTGACCTGTCTGTGTTTGCTATAAGAGGAGATATCTCAAAGTATGCGCTTTTGTTGTTTCCATTGGTTTCAAAGTATTTTGGCTTAAAACGAGCATTTGCT
Organism: Taudactylus pleione; assembly: GCA_031769625.1. NCBI lineage: Eukaryota > Metazoa > Chordata > Amphibia > Anura > Myobatrachidae > Taudactylus > Taudactylus pleione. The sequence goes on along the minus strand of JAUIMM010001932.1, from coordinate 208,312 downwards.
GTTTTCTCTTAAACGCAACATTGGAGAAAAAACATTTCTCATCACATTTGTGGATCTTGGTCTTCAACACAATCTGTGAAATTTTGAGCTGTCTATGTTTGCTGCAAGAGGAGATATCACAAAGTATGCACTTTTGTTGTTTCCATTGGTTTCAATACATTTTGACATAAAATGAGCATTTGCTGTTTTCTCTTAAACGCTACATGGGAGAAAAAACATTTCTCATCACGTTTGTGGGTCTTGGTCTTCAACACATTCTGTGAAATTTTGAGCTGTCTGTGTTTGCTACAAGAGGAGATATCACAAAGTATGCGCTTTTGCTGTTTCCATTGGTTTCAATGCATTTTGGCCTAAAACAAGCATTTGCTGTTTTCTCTTAAACGCAACATGGGAGAAAAACCATTTCACATCATATTTGTGGGTCTTGGCCTTCAACACAATCTGTGAAATTTTGACCTGTCTGTGTTTGCTATAAGAGGAGATATCACAAAGTATGCACTTTTGTTGTTTCCATTGGTTTCAATGTATTTTGGCATAAAACGAGCATTTGCTGTTTTCTCTTAAACGCAACATTGGAGAAAAAACATTTCTCATCACATTTGGGGATCTTGGTCTTCAACACAATCTGTGAAATTTTGAGCTGTCTGTGTTTGCTGCAAGAGGAGATATCACAAAGTATGCACTTTTGTTTGTTTCCATTGGTTTCAATACATTTTGGCCTAAAATGAGCATTTGCTGTTTTCTCTTAAACGCAACATGGAAGAAAAACTATTTCACAACAAATTTGTGGGTCTTGGTCTTCAACACAATCTGTGAAATTTTGAGCTGTCTGTGTTTGCTACAAGAGGAGATATCACAAAGTATGCTCTTTTGTTGTTTCCATTGGTTTCAATGCATTTTGGCCTAAAATGAGCATTTGCTGTTTTCTCTTAAATGCAACATGGGAGAAAAACCATTTCACATCGTATCTGTGGGTCTTGGCCTTCAACACAATCTGTGAAATTTTGAGCTGTCTGTGTTTGCTGCAAGACGAGTTATCACAAAGTATGCGCTTTTGTTGTTTCCATTGGTTTCAATGCATTTTGGCCTTAAATGAGCATTTGCTGTTTTCTGTTAAACACAACATGGGAGAAAAACCATTTCACATCAAATTTGTGGGTCTTGGTCTTCAAAACAATCAGTGAAATTTTGAGCTGTCTGTGTTTGCTACAAGAGGAGATATCACAAAGTATGCACTTTTGTTTGTTTCCATTGGTTTCAATACATTTTAACCTAAAATGAGCATTTGCTGTTTTCTCTTAAACGCAACATGGAAGAAAAACCATTTCACATCAAATTTGTGGGTCTTGGTCTTCAACACAATCTGTGAAATTTTGAGCTGTCTGTGTTTGCTACAAGAGGAGATATCACAAAGTATGCTCTTTTGCTGTTTCCATTGGTTTCAATGCATTTTGGCCTAAAACAAACATTTGCTGTTTTCTCTGAAACGCAACATGGGAGAAAAACAATTTCACATCACATTTGTGGGTGTTGGTCTTCAACACAATCTGAAATTTTGAGCAGTCTATTTTTGCTACAAGAGGGGATATCACAAAGTATGCGCTTTTGATGTTTCCATTGGTTTCAATGAATTTTGGCCTAAAACAAGCATTTTTGCTGTTTTCTCTTAAAACGGAACATGGGAGAAAAACCATTTCACATCACATTTGTGGGTCTTGGTCTTCAACACAATCTTTGAAATCTTGAGCTGTCTGTGTTTGCTACAAGAGGAGATATCACAAAGTATGCGTTTTTTTGTTTCCATTGGTTTCAATGCATTTTGGCCTAAAATGGGCATTTGCTATTTTCTCTTAAATGCAACATGGGAGAAAAACCATTTCACATCACATTTGTGGGTCTTGGTCTTCAACACGATCTGTGAAATTTTGAGCTGTCTGTGTTTGCTACAAGAGGAGATATCACAAAGTATGCGCTTTTGTTGTCTGCATTGGTTTCAAAGCATTTTGGCCTAAAATGAGCATTTGCTGTTTTCTGTTAAACACAACATGGGAGAAAAACCATTTCACATCAAATTTGGGGGTCTTGGTCTTCAAAACAATCAGTGAAATTTTGAGCTGTCTGTGTTTGCTACAAGAGGAAATATTACAAAGTATGCGCTTTTGTTGTTTCCATTGCTTTCAATGCATTATGGCCTAAAATGAGCATTTGCTGTTTTCTCTTAAACGCAATATGGGAGAAAAACCATTTCACATCGTATTTTTGAGGGTCTTGGCCTTCAACACAATCTGTGAAATTTTGAGCTGTCTGTGTTTGCTACAAGAAGAGATATCACAAAGTATGCACTTTTGTTGTTTCCATTGGTTTCAATGCATTTTGGCCTAAAATGAGCAATTGCTGTTTTCTCTTAAACGCAACATGGAAGAAAAACCATTTCACATCAAATTTGTGGGTCTTGGTCTTCAACACATTCTGTGAAATTTTGAGCTGTCTGTGTTTGCTATAAGAGGAGATATCACAAAGTATGCGCTTTTGTTGTTTCCATTGGTTTCAATGCATTTTGGCCTAAAATGAGCATTTGCTGTTTTCTGTTAAACACAACATGGGAGAAAAACCATTTCACATCAAATTTGTGGGTCTTGGTCTTCAACACAATCTGTGAAATTTTGAGCTGTCTGTGTTTGCTATAAGAGGAGATATCACAAAGTATACGTTTTTGTTGTTTCCTTTGGTTTCAATGTATTTTGGCTTAAAATGAGCATTTGCTGTTTTCTCTTAAACGCAACATGGAAGAAAAAACATTTCACATCACATTTGTGGGTCTTGGTCTTCAACACATTCGGTGAAATTTTGAGCTGTCTGTATTTGCTACAAGAGGAGATATCACAAAGTATGTGCTTTTGTTGTTTCCATTGGTTTCAATGCTTTTTGGCCTAAAACGAGCATATGCTGTTTTCTCTTAAACGCAACATGGGAGAAAAACCATTTCACAACATATTTGTGGGTCTTGGCCTTCAACACAATCTGTGAAATTTTGACCTGTCTGTGTTTGCTACAAGAGGAGATATCTCAAAGTATGCGCTTTTGTTGTTTCCATTGGTTTCAATGTATTTTGGCTTAAATAGAGCATTTGCTGTTTTCTCTTAAACGCAACATTGGAGAAAAACCATTTCTCATCACATTTGTGGATCTTGGTCTTCAACACAATCTGTGAAATTTTGAGCTGTCTATATTTGCTGCAAGAGGAGATATCACAAAGTATGCACTTTTGTTTGTTTCCATTGGTTTCAATACATTTTGGCATAAAATGAGCATTTGCTGTTTTCTCTTAAACGCAACATGGGAGAAAAAACATTTCTCATCACGTTTGTGGGTCTTGGTCTTCAACACATTCTGTGAAATTTTGAGCTGTCTGTGTTTGCTACAAGAGGAGATATCACAAAGTATGCGCTTTTGTTGTTTCCATTGGTTTCAATGCATTTTGGCCTAAAACAAGCATTTGCTGTTTTCTCTTAAACGCAACATGGGAGAAAAACCATTTCACATCATATTTGTGGGTCTTGGCCTTCAACACAATCTGTGAAATTTTGACCTGTCTGTGTTTGCTATAAGAGGAGATATCACAAAGTATGCACTATTGTTTGTTTCCATTGGTTTCAATACATTTTGGCCTAAAATGAGCATTTGCTGTTTTCTCTTAAACGCAACATGGAAGAAAAACTATTTCACAACAAATTTGTGGGTCTTGGCCTTCAACACAATCTGTGAAATTTTGAGCTGTCTGTGTTTGCTACAAGAGGAGATATCACAAAGTATGCGCTTTTGTTGTCTGCATTGGTTTCAAAGCATTTTGGCCTAAAATGAGCATTTGCTGTTTTCTGTTAAACACAACATGGGAGAAAAACCATTTCACATCAAATTTGGGGGTCTTGGTCTTCAAAACAATCAGTGAAATTTTGAGCTGTCTGTTTTTGCTACAAGAGGAAATATTACAAAGTATGCGCTTTTGTTGTTTCCATTGCTTTCAATGCATTATGGCCTAAAATGAGCATTTGCTGTTTTCTCTTAAACGCAATATGGGAGAAAAACCATTTCACATCGTATTTTTGAGGGTCTTGGCCTTCAACACAATCTGTGAAATTTTGAGCTGTCTGTGTTTGCTACAAGAAGAGATATCACAAAGTATGCACTTTTGTTGTTTCCATTGGTTTCAATGCATTTTGGCCTAAAATGAGCAATTGCTGTTTTCTCTTAAACGCAACATGGAAGAAAAACCATTTCACATCAAATTTGTGGGTCTTGGTCTTCAACACATTCTGTGAAATTTTGAGCTGTCTGTGTTTGCTATAAGAGGAGATATCACAAAGTATGCGCTTTTGTTGTTTCCATTGGTTTCAATGCATTTTGGCCTAAAATGAGCATTTGCTGTTTTCTGTTAAACACAACATGGGAGAAAAACCATTTCACATCAAATTTGTGGGTCTTGGTCTTCAACACAATCTGTGAAATTTTGAGCTGTCTGTGTTTGCTATAAGAGGAGATATCACAAAGTATACGTTTTTGTTGTTTCCTTTGGTTTCAATGTATTTTGGCTTAAAATGAGCATTTGCTGTTTTCTCTTAAACGCAACATGGAAGAAAAAACATTTCACATCACATTTGTGGGTCTTGGTCTTCAACACATTCGGTGAAATTTTGAGCTGTCTGTATTTGCTACAAGAGGAGATATCACAAAGTATGTGCTTTTGTTGTTTCCATTGGTTTCAATGCTTTTTGGCCTAAAACGAGCATATGCTGTTTTCTCTTAAACGCAACATGGGAGAAAAACCATTTCACAACATATTTGTGGGTCTTGGCCTTCAACACAATCTGTGAAATTTTGACCTGTCTGTGTTTGCTACAAGAGGAGATATCTCAAAGTATGCGCTTTTGTTGTTTCCATTGGTTTCAATGTATTTTGGCTTAAATAGAGCATTTGCTGTTTTCTCTTAAACGCAACATTGGAGAAAAAACATTTCACATCGTATTTTTGAGGGTCTTGGCCTTCAACACAATCTGTGAAATTTTGAGCTGTCTGTGTTTGCTACAAGAAGAGATATCACAAAGTATGCACTTTTGTTGTTTCCATTGGTTTCAATGCATTTTGGCCTAAAATGAGCAATTGCTGTTTTCTCTTAAACGCAACATGAAAGAAAAACCATTTCACATCAAATTTGTGGGTCTTGGTCTTCAATACAATCTTTGAAATCTTGAGCTGTCTGTGTTTGCTACAAGAGGAGATATCACAAAGTATGCGCTTTGTTGTTTCCATTGGTTTCAATGCATTTTGGCCTAAAATGGGCATTTGCTATTTTCTCATAAATGCAACATGGGAGAAAAACCATTTCACATCACATTTCTGGGTCTTGGTCTTCAACACGATCTGTGAAATTTTGAGCTGTCTGTGTTTGCTACAAGAGGAGATATCACAAAGTATGCGCTTTTGTTGTCTGCATTGGTTTCAAAGCATTTTGGCCTAAAATGAGCATTTGCTGTTTTCTGTTAAACACAACATGGGAGAAAAACCATTTCACATCAAATTTGGGGGTCTTGGTCTTCAAAACAATCAGTGAAATTTTGAGCTGTCTGTGTTTGCTACAAGAGGAAATATTACAAAGTATGCGCTTTTGTTGTTTCCATTGCTTTCAATGCATTATGGCCTAAAATGAGCATTTGCTGTTTTCTCTTAAACGCAATATGGGAGAAAAACCATTTCACATCGTATTTTTGAGGGTCTTGGCCTTCAACACAATCTGTGAAATTTTGAGCTGTCTGTGTTTGCTACAAGAAGAGATATCACAAAGTATGCACTTTTGTTGTTTCCATTGGTTTCAATGCATTTTGGCCTAAAATGAGCAATTGCTGTTTTCTCTTAAACGCAACATGAAAGAAAAACCATTTCACATCAAATTTGTGGGTCTTGGTCTTCAACACATTCTGTGAAATTTTGAGCTGTCTGTGTTTGCTATAAGAGGAGATATCACAAAGTATGCGCTTTTGTTGTTTCCATTGGTTTCAATGCATTTTGGCCTAAAATGAGCATTTGCTGTTTTCTGTTAAACACAACATGGGAGAAAAACCATTTCACATCAAATTTGTGGGTCTTGGTCTTCAACACAATCTGTGAAATTTTGAGCTGTCTGTGTTTGCTATAAGAGGAGATATCACAAAGTATGCGCTTTTGTTGTTTCCATTGCTTTCAATGCATTATGGCCTAAAACGAGCATTTGCTGTTTTCTCTTAAACGCAACATGGGAGAAAAACCATTTCACATCGTATATGTGGGTCTTGGCCTTCAACACAATCTGTGAAATTTTGAGCTGTCTGTGTTTGCTACAAGAGGAGATATCACAAAGTATGCGCTTTTGTTGTTTCCATTGGTTTCAATGCATTTTGGCCTAAAATGAGCATTTGCTGTTTTCTCTTAAACGCAACATGGGAGAAAAACCATTTCACATCGTATCTGTGGGTCTTGGCCTTCAACACAATCTGTGAAATTTTGAGCTGTCTGTGTTTGCTGCAAGACGAGTTATCACAAAGTATGTGCTTTTGTTGTTTCCTTTGGTTTCAATGCATTTTGGCCTTAAATGAGCATTTGCTGTTTTCTGTTAAACACAACATGGGAGAAAAACCATTTCACATCAAATTTGTGGGTCTTGGTCTTCAACACAATCTGTGAAATTTTGAGCTGTCTGTGTTTGCTACAAGACGAGATATGACAAAGTAAGCGTTTTTGTTGTTTAAATTGGTTTCAATGCATTTTGGCCTAAAATGAGCATTTGCTATTTTCTCTTAAACGCAACATGGAAGAAAAACCATTTCACATCATATTTGTGGGTCTTGGCCTTCAACACAATCTGTGAAAATTTGAGCTGTCTGTGTTTGCTATAAGAGGAGATATCACAAAGTATGCACTTTTGTTGTTTCCATTTGTTTTAATGCATTTTGGCGTAAAAAGAGCATTTGCTGTTTTCTCTTAAACGCAACATTGGAGAAAAAACATTTTCATCAAATTTGTCGGTCTTGGTCTTCAACACAATCTTTAAAATTTTGAGCTGTCTGTGTTTGCTACAAGAGGAGATATCACAAAGTATGCACTAATGTTGTTTACATTGGTTTCAATGCATTTTGGCCTAAAACAAGCATTTGCTGTTTTCTCTTAAATGCAACATGGGAGAAAAACCATTTCACATCACATTTGTGGGTCTTGGTCTTCAACACAATCTGTGAAATTTTGAGCTGTCTGTGTTTGCTACAAGAGTAGATATTACAAAGTATGCACTTTTGTTGTTTCCATTGGTTTAAATACCTTTTGGTCTAAATTGAGCATTTGATGTTTTCTCTTAAACGCAACATTGGAGAAAAAACATTTCTCATCACATTTGTTGGTCTTGGTCTTCAACACAATCTGTGAAATTTTGAGCTGTCTGTGTTTGCTACAAGAGTAGATATTACAAAGTATGCACTTTTGTTGTTTCCATTGGTTTAAATACCTTTTGGTCTAAATTGAGCATTTGATGTTTTCTCTTAAACGCAACATTGGAGAAAAAACATTTCTCATCACATTTGTTGGTCTTGGTCTTCAACACAATCTGTGAAATTTTGAGCTGTCTGTGTTTGCTACAAGAGTAGATATTACAAAGTATGCACTTTTGTTGTTTCCATTGGTTTAAATACATTTTGGTCTAAATTGAGCATTTGATGTTTTCTCTTAAATGCAACATTGGAGAAAAAACATTTCTCATCACATTTGTGGGTCTTGGTCTTCAACACAATCTGTGAAATTTTGAGCTGTCTGTGTTTGCTACAAGAGGAGATATCACAAAGTATGCGTTTTTGTTGTTTCCATTGGTTTCAATGCATTTTGGACTAAAATGAGCATTTGCTGTTTCTGTTAAACACAACATGGGAGAAAAACTATTTCACAACAAATTTGTTGGTCTTGGTCTTCAACACAATCTGTGAAATTTTGAGCTGTCTGTGTTTGCTACAAGAGGAGATATCACAAAGTATGCGCTTTTGTTGTTTCCATTGCTTTCAATGCATTATGGCCTAAAACGAGCATTTGCTGTTTTCTCTTAAACGCAACATGGGAGAAAAACCATTTCACATCGTATATGTGGGTCTTGGCCTTCAACACAATCTGTGAAATTTTGAGCTGTCTGGGTTTGCTACAAGAGGAGATATCACAAAGTATGCTCTTTTGCTGTTTCCATTGGTTTCAATGCATTTTGGCCTAAAATGAGCATTTGCTGTTTTCTGTTAAACACAACATGGGAGAAAAACCATTTCACATCAAATTTGTGGGTCTTGGTCTTCAACACAATCTGTGAAATTTTGAGCTGTCTTTGTTTGCTACAAGACGAGAAATGACAAAGTAAGCGTTTTTGTTGTTTAAATTGGTTTCAATGCCTTTTGGCCTAAAATGAGCATTTGCTATTTTCTCTTAAACGCAATATGGAAGAAAAACCATTTCACATCATATTTGTGGGTCTTGGCCTTCAACACAATCTGTGAAAATTTGAGCTGTCTGTGTTTGCTACAAGAGGAGATATCACAAAGTATGCGTTTTTGTTGTTTCCATTGGTTTCAATGCATTTTGGACTAAAATGAGCATTTGCTGTTTCTGTTAAACACAACATGGGAGAAAAACCATTTCACATCAAATTTGTGGGTCTTGGTCTTCAAAACAATCAGTGAAATTTTGAGCTGTCTGTGTTTGCTACAAGAGGAGATATCACAAAGTATGCACTTTTGTTTGTTTCCATTGGTTTCAATACATTTTGACCTAAAATGAGCATTTGCTGTTTTCTCTTAAACGCAACATGGGAGAAAAATAATTTCACATCACATTTGTGGGTGTTGGTCTTCAACACAATCTGAAATTTTGAGCAGTCTATTTTTGCTACAAGAGGGGATATCACAAAGTATGCGCTTTTGTTGTTTCCATTGGTTTCAATGAATTTTGGCCTAAAACAAGCATTTTTGCTGTTTTCTCTTAAAACGGAACATGGGAGAAAAACCATTTCACATCACATTTGTGGGTCTTGGTCTTCAACACAATCTTTGAAATCTTGAGCTGTCTGTGTTTGCTACAAGAGGAGATATCACAAAGTATGCGCTTTGTTGTTTCCATTGGTTTCAATGCATTTTGGCCTAAAATGGGCGTTTGCTATTTTCTCATAAATGCAACATGGGAGAAAAACCATTTCACATCACATTTCTGGGTCTTGGTCTTCAACACGATCTGTGAAATTTTGAGCTGTCTGTGTTTGCTACAAGAGGAGATATCACAAAGTATGCGCTTTTGTTGTCTGCATTGGTTTCAAAGCATTTTGGCCTAAAATGAGCATTTGCTGTTTTCTGTTAAACACAACATAGGAGAAAAACCATTTCACATCAAATTTGGGGGTCTTGGTCTTCAAAACAATCAGTGAAATTTTGAGCTGTCTGTGTTTGCTACAAGAGGAAATATTACAAAGTAAGCGCTTTTGTTGTTTCCATTGCTTTCAATGCATTATGGCCTAAAATGAGCATTTGCTGTTTTCTCTTAAACGTAATATGGGAGAAAAACCATTTCACATCGTATTTTTGTGGGTCTTGGCCTTCAACACAATCTGTGAAATTTTGAGCTGTCTGTGTTTGCTACAAGAGGAGATATCACAAAGTATGCGTTTTTGTTGTTTCCATTGGTTTCAATGCATTTTGGACTAAAATGAGCATTTGCTGTTTCTGTTAAACACAACATGGGAGAAAAACCATTTCACATCAAATTTGTGGGTCTTGGTCTTCAAAACAATCAGTGAAATTTTGAGCTGTCTGTGTTTGCTACAAGAGGAGATATCACATAGTATGCACTTTTGTTTGTTTCCATTGGTTTCAATGCATTTTGGCCTAAAACAATGATTTGCTGTTTTCTCTGAACGCAACATGGGAGAAAAACAATTTCACATCACATTTGTGGGTGTTGGTCTTCAACACAATCTGATATTTTGAGCAGTCTATTTTTGCTACAAGACGGGATATCACAAAGTATGCGCTTTTGTTGTTTCCATTGGTTTCAATGAATTTTGGCCTAAAACAAGCATTTTTGCTGTTTTCTCTTAAAACGGAACATGGGAGAAAAACCATTTCATAACATATTTGTGGGTCTTGGTCTTCAACACAATCTGTGAAATTTTGACATGCCTGTGTTTGCTATAAGAGGAGATATCACAAAGTATACTTTTTTGTTGTTTCCTTTGGTTTCAATGTATTTTGGCTTAAAATGAGCATTTGCTGTTTTCTCTTAAATAAAACATTGGAGAAAAAACATTTCTCATCACATTTGTGGGTCTTGGTCTTCAACACAATCTGAAATTTTGAGCTGTCAGTGTTTGCTACAAGAGGAGATATCACAAAGTAGGCGCTTTTGTTGTTTGCATTGGTTTCAAAGCATTTTGGCCTAAAATGAGCATTTGCTGTTTTCTGTTAAACACAACATGGGAGAAAAACCATTTCACATCAAATTTGTGGGTCTTGGTCTTCAAAACAATCAGTGAAATTTTGAGCTGTCTGTGTTTGCTACAAGAGGAGATATCACAAAGTATGCACTTTTGTTTGTTTCCATTGGTTTCAATGCATTATGTCCTAAAATGAGCATTTGCTGTTTTCTCTTAAACGCAAAATGGAAGAAAAACTATTTCACATCAAATTTGTGGGTCTTGGTCTTCAACACGATCTGTGAAATTTTGAGCTGTCTGTGTTTGCTACAAGAGGAGATATCACAAAGTATGCACTTTTGTTAGTTTCCATTGGTTTCAATGCATTTTGGCCTAAAATGAGCATTTGCTGTTTTCTCTTAAACGCAACATGGAAGAAAAACCATTTCACATCACATTTGTGGGTCTTGGTCTTCAACACATTTGGTGAAATTTTGAGCTGTCTGTATTTGCTACAAGAGGAGATATCACAAAGTATGTGCTTTTGTTGTTTCCATTGGTTTCAATGTATTTTGGCTTAAAACGAGCGTTTGCTGTTTTCTCTTAAACGCAACATTGGAGAAAAAACATTTCTCATCATATTTGTGGGTCTTGGCCTTCAACACAATCTGTGAAATTTTGACCTGTCTGTGTTTGCTATAAGAGGAGATATCACAAAGTATGCGCTTTTGTTGTTTCCATTGGTTTCAATGTATTTTGGCTTAAAACGAGCGTTTGCTGTTTTCTCTTAAACGCAACATTGGAGAAAAAACATTTCTCATCACATTTGTGGATCTTGGTCTTCAACACAATCTGTGAAATTTTGAGCTGTCTATGTTTGCTGCAAGAGGAGATATCACAAAGTGTGCACTTTTGTTTGTTTCCTTTGGTTTCAATACATTTTGGCATAAATTGAGCATTTGCTGTTTTCTCTTAAACGCAACATGGGAGAAAAAACATTTCTCATCACGTTTGTGGGTCTTGGTCTTCAACACATTCTGTGAAATTTTGAGCTGTCTGTGTTTGCTGCAAGAGGAGATATCACAAAGTATGCACTTTTGTTTGTTTCCATTGGTTTCAATACATTTTGGCCTAAAATGAGCATTTGCTGTTTTCTCTTAAACGCAACATGGAAGAAAAACTATTTCACAACAAATTTGTTGGTCTTGGTCTTCAACACAATCTGTGAAATTTTGAGCTGTCTGGGTTTGCTACAAGAGGAGATATCACAAAGTATGCGCTTTTGTTGTTTCCATTGCTTTCAATGCATTATGGCCTAAAACGAGCATTTGCTGTTTTCTCTTAAACGCAACATGGGGAAAAACCATTTCACATCGTATATGTGGGTCTTGGCCTTCAACACAATCTGTGAAATTTTGAGCTGTCTGGGTTTGCTACAAGAGGAGATATCACAAAGTATGCTCTTTTGTTGTTTCCATTGGTTTCAATGCATTTTGGCCTAAAATGAGCATTTGCTGTTTTCTGTTAAACACAACATGGGAGAAAAACCATTTCACATCAAATTTGTGGGTCTTGGTCTTCAACACAATCTGTGAAATTTTGAGCTGTCTTTGTTTGCTACAAGACGAGATATGACAAAGTAAGCGTTTTTGTTGTTTAAATTGGTTTCAATGCATTTTGGCCTAAAATGAGCATTTGCTATTTTCTCTTAAACGCAACATGGAAGAAAAACCATTTCACATCATATCTGTGGGTCTTGGCCTTCAACACAATCTGTGAAAATTTGAGCTGTCTGTGTTTGCTACAAGAGGAGATATCACAAAGTATGCACTTTTGTTTGTTTCCATTGGTTTCAATACATTTTGACCTAAAATGAGCATTTGCTGTTTTCTCTTAAACGCAACATGGGAGAAAAATAATTTCACATCACATTTGTGGGTGTTGGTCTTCAACACAATCTGAAATTTTGAGCAGTCTATTTTTGCTACAAGAGGGGATATCACAAAGTATGCGCTTTTGTTGTTTCCATTGGTTTCAATGAATTTTGGCCTAAAACAAGCATTTTTGCTGTTTTCTCTTAAAACGGAACATGGGAGAAAAACCATTTCACATCACATTTGTGGGTCTTGGTCTTCAACACAATCTTTGAAATCTTGAGCTGTCTGTGTTTGCTACAAGAGGAGATATCACAAAGTATGCGCTTTGTTGTTTCCATTGGTTTCAATGCATTTTGGCCTAAAATGGGCATTTGCTATTTTCTCATAAATGCAACATGGGAGAAAAACCATTTCACATCACATTTCTGGGTCTTGGTCTTCAACACGATCTGTGAAATTTTGAGCTGTCTGTGTTTGCTACAAGAGGAGATATCACAAAGTATGCGCTTTTGTTGTCTGCATTGGTTTCAAAGCATTTTGGCCTAAAATGAGCATTTGCTGTTTTCTGTTAAACACAACATAGGAGAAAAACCATTTCACATCAAATTTGGGGGTCTTGGTCTTCAAAACAATCAGTGAAATTTTGAGCTGTCTGTGTTTGCTACAAGAGGAAATATTACAAAGTAAGCGCTTTTGTTGTTTCCATTGATTTCAATGCATTATGGCCTAAAATGAGCATTTGCTGTTTTCTCTTAAACGCAATATGGGAGAAAAACCATTTCACATCGTATTTTTGTGGGTCTTGGCCTTCAACACAATCTGTGAAATTTTGAGCTGTCTGTGTTTGCTACAAGAAGAGAGATCACAAAGTATGCACTTTTGTTGTTTCCATTGGTTTCAATGCATTTTGGCCTAAAATGAGCAATTGCTGTTTTCTCTTAAACGCAACATGGAAGAAAAACCATTTCACATCAAATTTGTGGGTCTTGGTCTTCAACACATTCTGTGAAATTTTGAGATGTCTGTGTTTGCTATAAGAGGAGATATCACAAAGTATGCGCTTTTGTTGTTTCCATTGGTTTCAATGCATTTTGGCCTAAAATGAGCATTTGCTGTTTTCTGTTAAACACAACATGGGAGAAAAACCATTTCACATCAAATTTGTGGGTCATGGTCTTCAACACAATCTGTGAAATTTTGACCTGTCTGTGTTTGCTATAAGAGGAGATATCACAAAGTATACGTTTTTGTTGTTTCCTTTGGTTTCAATGTATTTTGGCTTAAAATGAGCATTTGCTGTTTTCTCTTAAACGCAACATGGAAGAAAAAACATTTCACTTCACATTTGTGGGTCTTGGTCTTCAACACATTCGGTGAAATTTTGAGCTGTCTGTATTTGCTACAAGAGGAGATATCACAAAGTATGTGCTTTTGTTGTTTCCATTGGTTTCAATGCATTTTGGCCTAAAATGAGCATATGCTGTTTTCTCTTAAACGCAACATGGGAGAAAAACCATTTCACAACATATTTGTGGGTCTTGGCCTTCAACACAATCTGTGAAATTTTGACCTGTCTGTGTTTGCTATAAGAGGAGATATCTCAAAGTATGCGCTTTTGTTGTTTCCATTGGTTTCAAAGTATTTTGGCTTAAAACGAGCATTTGCTGTTTTCTCTTAAACGCAACATTGGAGAAAAAACATTTCTCATCACATTTGTGGATCTTGGTCTTCAACACAATCTGTGAAATTTTGAGCTGTCTATGTTTGCTGCAAGAGGAGATATCACAAAATATGCACTTTTGTTGTTTCCATTGGTTTCAATACATTTTGACCTAAAACAAGCATTTGCTGTTTTCTCTTAAACGCAACATGGGAGAAAAACCATTTCACATCATATTTGTGGGTCTTGGCCTTCAACACAATCTGTGAAATTTTGACCTGTCTGTGTTTGCTATAAGAGCAGATATCACAAAGTATGCGCTTTTGTTGTTTCCATTGCTTTCAATGCATTATGGCCTAAAACGAGCATTTGCTGTTTTCTCTTAAATGCAACATGGGAGAAAAACCATTTCACATCGTATCTGTGGGTCTTGGCCTTCAACACAATCTGTGAAATTTTGAGCTGTCTGTGTTTGCTGCAAGACGAGTTATCACAAAGTATGCGCTTTTGTTGTTTCCATTGGTTTCAATGCATTTTGGCCTTAAATGAGCATTTGCTGTTTTCTGTTAAACACAACATGGGAGAAAAACCATTTCACATCAAATTTGTGGGTCTTGGTCTTCAACACAATCTGTGAAATTTTGAGCTGTCTGTGTTTGCTACAAGACGAGATATGACAAAGTAAGCATTTTTGTTGTTTAAATTGGTTTCAATGCATTTTGGCCTAAAATGAGCATTTGCTATTTTCTCTTAAACGCAACATGGAAGAAAAACCATTTCACATCATATTTGTGGGTCTTGGCCTTCAACACAATCTGTGAAAATTTGAGCTGTCTGTGTTTGCTATAAGAGGAGATATCACAAAGTATGCACTTTTGTTGTTTCCATTTGTTTTAATGCATTTTGGCGTAAAAAGAGCATTTGCTGTTTTCTCTTAAACGCAACATTGGAGAAAAAACATTTTCATCAAATTTGTGGGTCTTGGTCTTCAACACAATCTTTAAAATTTTGAGCTGTCTGTGTTTGCTACAAGAGGAGATATCACAAAGTATGCGCTAATGTTGTTTACATTGGTTTCAATGCATTTTGGCCTAAAACAAGCATTTGCTGTTTTCTCTTAAACGCAACATGGGAGAAAAACCATTTCACATCACATTTGTGGGTCTTGGTCTTCAACACAATCTGTGAAATTTTGAGCTGTCTGTGTTTGCTACAAGAGTAGATATTACAAAGTATGCACTTTTGTTGTTTCCATTGGTTTAAATACATTTTGGTCTAAATTAAACATTTGATGTTTTCTCTTAAATGCAACATTGGAGAAAAAACATTTCTCATCACATTTGTTGGTCTTGGTCTTCAACACAATCTGTGAAATTTTGAGCTGTCTGTGTTTGCTACAAGAGTAGATATTACAAAGTATGCACTTTTGTTGTTTCCATTGGTTTCAATACATTTTGGTCTAAATTGAGCATTTGATGTTTTCTCTTAAACGCAACATTGGAGAAAAAACATTTCTCATCACATTTGTTGGTCTTGGTCTTCAACACAATCTGTGAAATTTTGAGCTGTCTGTGTTTGCTACAAGAGTAGATATTACAAAGTATGCACTTTTGTTGTTTCCATTGGTTTAAATACATTTTGGTCTAAATTGAGCATTTGATGTTTTCTCTTAAATGCAACATTGGAGAAAAAACATTTCTCATCACATTTGTGGGTCTTGGTCTTCAACACAATCTGTGAAATTTTGAGCTGTCTGTGTTTGCTACAAGAGGAGATATCACAAAGTATGCGTTTTTGTTGTTTCCATTGGTTTCAATGCATTTTGGACTAAAATGAGCATTTGCTGTTTCTGTTAAACACAACATGGGAGAAAAACCATTTCACATCAAATTTGTGGGTCTTAGTCTTCAAAACAATCAGTGAAATTTTGAGCTGTCTGTGTTTGCTACAAGAGGAGATATCACAAAGTATGCACTTTTGTTTGTTTCCATTGGTTTCAATGCATTTTGGCCTAAAATGAGCATTTACTGTTTTCTCTTAAACGCAACATGGAAGAAAAACCATTTCACATCAAATTTGTGGGTCTTGGTCTTCAACACAATCTGTGAAATTTTGAGCTGTCTGTGTTTGTTACAAGAGGAGATATCACAAAGAATGCTCTTTTGCTGTTTCCATTGGTTTCAATGCATTTTGGCCTAAAACAAGGATTTGCTGTTTTCTCTGAAACGCAACATGGGAGAAAAACAATTTCACATCACATTTGTGGGTGTTGGTCTTCAACACAATCTGATATTTTGAGCAGTCTATTTTTGCTACAAGACGGGATATCACAAAGTATGCGCTTTTGTTGTTTCCATTGGTTTCAATGAATTTTGGCCTAAAACAAGCATTTTTGCTGTTTTCTCTTAAAACGGAACATGGGAGAAAAACCATTTCATAACATATTTGTGGGTCTTGGTCTTCAACACAATCTGTGAAATTTTGACATGCCTGTGTTTGCTATAAGAGGAGATATCACAAAGTATACTTTTTTGTTGTTTCCTTTGGTTTCAATGTATTTTGGCTTAAAATGAGCATTTGCTGTTTTCTCTTAAATAAAACATTGGAGAAAAAACATTTCTCATCACATTTGTGGGTCTTGGTCTTCAACACAATCTGTGAAATTTTTAGCTGTCAGTGTTTGCTACAAGTGGAGATATCACAAAGTATGCGCTTTTGTTGTTTGCATTGGTTTCAAAGCATTTTGGCCTAAAATGAGCATTTGCTGTTTTCTGTTAAACACAACATGGGAGAAAAACCATTTCACATCAAATTTGTGGGTCTTGGTCTTCAAAACAATCAGTGAAATTTTGAGCTGTCTGTGTTTGCTACAAGAGGAGATATCACAAAGTATGCACTTTTGTTTGTTTCCATTGGTTTCAATGCATTTTGGCCTAAAATGAGCATTTGCTGTTTTCTCTTAAACGCAAAATGGAAGAAAAACTATTTCACATCAAATTTGTGGGTCTTGGTCTTCAACACGATCTGTGAAATTTTGAGCTGTCTGTGTTTCCTACAAGAGGAGATATCACAAAGTATGCACTTTTGTTAGTTTCCATTGGTTTCAATGCATTTTGGCCTAAAATGAGCATTTGCTGTTTTCTCTTAAACGCAACATGGAAGAAAAACCATTTCACATCACATTTGTGGGTCTTGGTCTTCAACACGTTCGGTGAAATTTTGAGCTGTCTGTATTTGCTACAAGAGGAGATATCACAAAGTATGTGCTTTTGTTGTTTCCATTGGTTTCAATGCATTTTGGCCTAAAACGAGCATATGCTGTTTTCTCTTAAACGCAACATGGGAGAAAAACCATTTCACAACATATTTGTGGGTCTTGGCCTTCAACACAATCTGTGAAATTTTGACCTGTCTGTGTTTGCTATAAGAGGAGATATCACAAAGTATGCGCTTTTGTTGTTTCCATTGGTTTCAATGTATTTTGGCTTAAAACGAGCGTTTGCTGTTTTCTCTTAAACGCAACATTGGAGAAAAAACATTTCTCATCACATTTGTGGATCTTGGTCTTCAACACAATCTGTGAAATTTTGAGCTGTCTATGTTTGCTGCAAGAGGAGATATCACAAAGTGTGCACTTTTGTTTGTTTCCATTGGTTTCAATACATTTTGGCATAAATTGAACATTTGCTGTTTTCTCTTAAACGCAACATGGGAGAAAAAACATTTCTCATCACATTTGTGGATCTTGGTCTTCAACACAATCTGTGAAATTTTGAGCTGTCTGTGTTTGCTACAAGACGAGATATGACAAAGTAAGCGTTTTTGTTGTTTATATTGGTTTCAATGCATTTTGGCCTAAAACAAGCATTTGCTGTTTTCTCTTAAATGAAACATGGAAGAAAAACCATTTCACATCAAATTTGTGGGTCTTGGTCTTCAACACAATCTGTGAAATTTTGAGCTGTCTGTGTTTGCTACAAGAGGAGATATCACAAAGTATGCTCTTTTGCTGTTTCCATTGGTTTCAATGCATTTTGGCCTAAAACAAGGATTTGCTGTTTTCTCTGAAACGCAACATGGGAGAAAAACAATTTCACATCACATTTGTTTGTGTTGGTCTTCAACACAATCTGATATTTTGAGCAGTCTATTTTTGCTACAAGATGGGATATCACAAAGTATGCGCTTTTGTTGTTTCCATTGGTTTCAATGAATTTTGGCCTAAAACAAGCTTTTTTGCTGTTTTCTCTTAAAACGGAACATGGGAGAAAAACCATTTCACATCACATTTGTGGGTCTTGGTCTTCAACACAATCTTTGAAATCTTGAGCTGTCTGTGTTTGCTACAAGAAGAGATATCACAAAGTATGCACTTTTGTTGTTTCCATTGGTTTCAATGCATTTTGGCCTAAAATGAGCATTTGCTGTTTTCTGTTAAACACAATATGGGAGAAAAAAAATTTCACATCAAATTTGTGGGTCTTGGTCTTCAACACAATCTGTGAAATTTTGAGCTGTCTGTGTTTGCTACAAGACGAGATATGACAAAGTAAGCGTTTTTGTTGTTTACATTGGTTTCAATGCATTTTGGCCTAAAATGAGCATTTGCTGTTTTCTCTTAAACGCAACATGGAAGAAAAACCATTTCACTTCAAATTTGTGGGTCTTGGCCTTCAACACAATCTGTGAAAATTTGAGCTGTCTGTGTTTGCTATAAGAGGAGATATCACAAAGTATGCGCTTTTGTTGTTTCCATTGGTTTCAATGCATTTTGGCCTAAAATGAGCATTTGCTGTTTTCTGTTAAACACAACATGGGAGAAAAACCATTTCACATCAAATTTGAGGGTCTTGGTCTTCAACACAATCTGTGAAATTTTGACCTGCCTGTGTTTGCTATAAGAGGAAATATCACAAAGTATACTTTTTTGTTGTTTCCTTTGGTTTCAATGTATTTTGGCTTAAAATGAGCATTTGCTGTTTTCTCTTAAATAAAACATTGGAGAAAAAACATTTCTCATCACATTTGTGGGTCTTGGTCTTCAACACAATCTGTGAAATTTTGAGCTGTCCGTGTTTGCTACAAGAGTAGATATCACAAAGTATGCGCTTTTGTTGTTTGCATTGGTTTCAAAGCATTTTGGCCTAAAATGAGCATTTGCTGTTTTCTGTTAAACACAACATGGGAGAAAAACCATTTCACATCAAATTTGTGGGTCTTGGTCTTCAAAACAATCAGTGAAATTTTGAGCTGTCTGTGTTTGCTACAAGAGGAGATATCACAAAGTATGCGCTTTTGTTGTTTCCATTGGTTTCAATGTATTTTGGCTTAAAACGAGCGTTTGCTGTTTTCTCTTAAACGCAACATTGGAGAAAAAACATTTCTCATCACATTTGTGGATCTTGGTCTTCAACACAATCTGTGAAATTTTGAGCTGTCTATGTTTGCTGCAAGAGGAGATATCACAAAGTATGCACTTTTGTTTGTTTCCATTGGTTTCAATACATTTTGGCATAAATTGAGCATTTGCTGTTTTCTCTTAAACGCAACATGGGAGAAAAAACATTTCTCATCATGTTTGTGGGTCTTGGTCTTCAACACATTCTGTGAAATTTTGAGCTGTCTGTGTTTGCTGCAAGAGGAGATATCACAAAGTATGCACTTTTGTTTGTTTCCATTGGTTTCAATACATGGCCTAAAATGAGCATTTGCTGTTTTCTCTTAAACGCAACATGGAAGAAAAACTATTTCACAACAAATTTGTTGGTCTTGGTCTTCAACACAATATGTTAAATTTTGAGCTGTCTGTGTTTGCTACAAGAGGAGATATCACAAAGTATGCGCTTTTGTTGTTTCCATTGCTTTCAATGCATTATGGCCTAAAACGAGCATTTGCTGTTTTCTCTTAAACGCAACATGGGAGAAAAACCATTTCACATCGTATATGTGGGTCTTGGCCTTCAACACAATCCAGTGAAATTTTGAGCTGTCTGTGTTTGCTACAAGAGGAGATATCACAAAGTATGCGCTTTTGTTGTTTCCATTGGTTTCAATGCATTTTGGCCTAAAATGAGCATTTGCTGTTTTCTCTTAAATGCAACATGGGAGAAAAACCATTTCACATCGTATCTGTGGGTCTTGGCCTTCAACACAATCTGTGAAATTTTGAGCTGTCTGTGTTTGCTGCAAGAGGAGATATCACAAAGTATGCACTTTTGTTGTTTCCATTTGTTTCAATGCATTTTGGCGTAAAAAGAGCATTTGCCGTTTTCTCTTAAACGCAACATTGGAGAAAAAACATTTTCATCAAGTTTGTGGGTCTTGGTCTTCAACACAATCTTTAAAATTTTGAGCTGTCGGTGTTTGTTACAAGAGGAGATATCACAAAGTATGCACTAATGTTGTTTACATTGGTTTCAATGCATTTTGGCCTAAAACAAGCATTTGCTGTTTTCTCTTAAACGCAACATGGGGGAAAAACCATTTCACATCACATTTGTGGGTCTTGGTCTTCAACACAATCAGTGAAATTTTGAGCTGTCTGTGTTTGCTACAAGAGGAGATATTACAAAGTATGCACTTTTGTTGTTTCCATTGGTTTAAATACATTTTGGTCTAAATTGAGCATTTGATGTTTTCTCTTAAACGCAACATTGGAGAAAAAACAATTCTCATCACATTTGTGGGTCTTGGTCTTCAACACAATCTGTGAAATTTTGAGCTGTCTGTGTTTGCTACAAGAGGAGATATCACAAAGTATGCGCTTTTGTTGTTTGCATTGGTTTCAAAGCATTTTGGCCTAAAATGAGCATTTGCTGTTTTCTGTTAAACCCAACATGGGAGAAAAACCATTTCACATCAAATTTGTGGGTCTTGGTCTTCAACATGATCTGTGAAATTTTGAGCTGTCTGTGTTTGCTACAAGAGGAGATATCACAAAGTATGCACTTTTGTTAGTTTCCATTGGTTTCAATGCATTTTGGCCTAAAATGAGCATTTGCTGTTTTCTCTTAAACGCAACATGGAAGAAAAACCATTTCACATCACATTTGTGGGTCTTGGTCTTCAACACATTCGGTGAAATTTTGAGCTGTCTGTATTTGCTACAAGAGGAGATATCACAAAGTATGCGCTTTTGTTGTTTGCATTTGTTTCAATACATTTTGGCATAAAATGAGCATTTGCTGTTTTCTCTTAAACGCAACATGGGAGAAAAACCATTTCACATCATATTTGTGGGTCTTGGCCTTCAACACAATCTGTGAAATTTTGACCTGTCTGTGTTTGCTTTAAGAGGAGATATCACAAAGTATGCGCTTTTGTTGTTTCCATTGGTTTCAATGTATTTTGTCATAAAAGGAGCATTTGCTGTTTTCTCTTAAACGCAACATTGGATAAAAAACATTTCTCATCACATTTGGGGATCTTGGTCTTCAACACAATCTGTGAAATTTTGAGCTGTCTGTGTTTGCTGCAAGAGGAGATATCACAAAGTATGCACTTTTGTTTGTTTTCATTGGTTTCAATACATTTTGTCCTAAAATGAGCATTTGCTGTTTTCTCTTAAACGCAACATGGGAGAAAAACCATTTCACATCGTATCTGTGGGTCTTGGCCTTCAACACAATCTGTGAAATTTTGAGCTGTCTGTGTTTGCTCCAAGAGGAGTTATCACAAAGTATGCACTTTTGTTGTTTCCATTGGTTTCAATGCATTTTGGCCTTAAATGAGCATTTGCTGTTTTCTGTTAAACACAACATGGGAGAAAAACCATTTCACATCAAATTTGTGGGTCTTGGTCTTCAACACAATCTGTGAAATTTTGAGCTGTCTGTGTTTGCTACAAGACGAGATATGACAAAGTAAGCATTTTTGTTGTTTACATTGGTTTCAATGCATTTTGGCCTAAAATGAGCATTTGCTATTTTCTCTTAAACGCAACATGGAAAAAAAACTATTTCACATCATATTTGTGGGTCTTGGCCTTCAACACAATCTGTGAAAATTTGAGCTGTCTGTGTTTGCTATAAGAGGAGATATCACAAAGTATGCACTTTTGTTGTTTCCATTTGTTTCAATGCATTTTGGCGTAAAAAGAGCATTTGCTGTTTTCTCTTAAACGCAACATTGGAGAAAAAACATTTTCATCAAATTTGTGGGTCTTGGTCTTCAACACAATCTTTAAAATTTTGAGCTGTCTGTGTTTGCTACAAGAGGAGATATCACAAAGTATGCACTAATGTTGTTTACATTGGTTTCAATGCATTTTGGCCTAAAACAAGCATTTGCTGTTTTCTCTTAAACGCAACATGGGAGAAAAACCATTTCACATAACATTTGTGGGTCTTGGTCTTCAACACAATCTGTGAAATTTTGAGCTGTCTCTGTTTGCTACAAGAGTAGATATTACAAAGTATGCACTTTTGTTGTTTCCATTGGTTTAAATACATTTTGGTCTAAATTGAGCATTTGATGTTTTCTCTTAAACGCAACATTGGAGAAAAAACATTTCTCATCACATTTGTGGGTCTTGGTCTTCAACACAATCTGTGAAATTTTGAGCTGTCTGTGTTTGCTACAAGAGGAGATATCACAAAGTATGCGCTTTTGTTGTTTGCATTGGTTTCAATGCATTTTGGCCTAAAATGAGCATTTGCTGTTTTCTGTTAAACACAACATGGGAGAAAAACCATTTCACATCAAATTTGTGGGTCTTGGTCTTCAAAACAATCAGTGAAATTTTGAGCTGTCTGTGTTTGCTACAAGAGGAGATATAACAAAGTATGCACTTTTGTTTGTTTCCATTGGTTTCAATGCATTTTGGCCTAAAATGAGCATTTGCTGTTTTCTCTTAAACGCAACATGGAAGAAAAACCATTTCACATCACATTTGTGGGTCTTGGTCTTCAACACAATCTGTGAAATTTTGACCTGTCTGTGTTTGCTATAAGAGGAGATATCACAAAGTATGCGCTTTTGTTGTTTCCATTGGTTTCAATGTATTTTGGCTTAAAACGAGCTTTTGCTGTTTTCTCTTAAACGCAACATTGGAGAAAATACATTTCTCATCACATTTGTGGATCTTGGTCTTCAACACAATCTGTGAATTTTGAGCTGTCTATGTTTGCTGCAAGAGGAGATATCACAAAGTATGCACTTTTGTTCGTTTCCATTGGTTTCAATACATTTTGGCATAAAATGAGCATTTGCTGTTTTCTCTTAAACGCAACAAGGGAGAAAAACCATTTCACATCACATTTGTCGGTCTTGGTCTTCAACACAATCTGTGAAATTTTGAGCTGTCTGTGTTTGCTAGAAGAGTAGATATTACAAAGTATGCACTTTTGTTGTTTCCATTGGTTTAAATACATTTTGGTCTAAATTGAGCATTTGATGTTTTCTCTTAAACGCAACATGGGAGAAAAAACATTTACGATCACATTTGTGGGTCTTGGTCTTCAACACAATCTGTGAAATTTTGAGCTGTCTGTGTTTGCTACAAGAGGAGATATCACAAAGTATGCACTGTTGTTGTTTCCATTGGTTTCAATGCATTTTGGCCTAAAACGAGCATTTGCTGTTTTCTCTGAAACGCAACATGGGAGAAAAACAATTTCACATCACATTTGTGGGTCTTGGTCTTCAACACAATCTGTGAAATTTTGAGCTGTCTGTGTTTGCTACAAGAGGAGATATCACAAAGTATGCTCTTTTGTTGTTTCCATTGGTATCAATGCATTTTGGCCTAAAACGAGCATTTGCTGTTTTCTCTGAAACGCAACATGGGAGAAAAACAATTTCACATCACATTTGTGGGTGTTGGTCTTCAACACAATCTGAAATTTTGAGCAGTCTATTTTTGCTACAAGAGGGGATATCAAGAAGTATGCGCTTTTGTTGTTTCCATTGGTTTCAATGCATTTTTTTGCCTAAAACAAGCATTTTTGCTGTTTTCTCTTAAAACGGAACATGGGAGAAAAACCATTTCACATCACATTTGTGGGTCTTGGTCTTCAACACAATCTTTGAAATCTTGAGCTGTCTGTGTTTGCTACAAGAGGAGATATCACAAAGTATGCGCTTTGTTGTTTCCATTGGTTTCAATGCATTTTGGCCTAAAATGGGCATTTGCTGTTTTCTCTTAAACGCAACATGGGAGAAAAACCATTTCACAGCGTATTTGTGGGTATTGGCCTTCAACACAATCTGTGAAATTTTGAGCTGTCTGTGTTTGCTACAAGAGGAGATATCACAAAGTATGCGCTTTTGTTGTTTCCATTGGTTTCAATGCATTTTGGCCTAAAATGAGCATTTGCTGTTTTCTGTTAAACACAACATGGGAGAAAAACCATTTCACATCAAATTTGTGGGTCTTGGTCTTCTACACAATCTGTGAAATTTTGAGCTCTCTGTGTTTGCTATAAGAGGAGATATCACAAAGTATGCACTTTTGTTGTTTCCATTGGTTTCAACGCATTTTGGCGTAAAAAGAGCATTTGCTGTTTTCTCTTAAACGCAACATTGGAGAAAAAACATTTTCATCAAATTTGTGGGTCTTGGTCTTCAACACAATCTTTAAAATTTTGAGCTGTCTGTGTTTGCTACAAGAGGAGATATCACAAAGTATGCACTAATGTTGTTTACATTGGTTTCAATGCATTTTGGCCTAAAACAAGCATTTGCTGTTTTCTCTTAAACGCAACAAGGGAGAAAAACCATTTCACATCACATTTGTGGGTCTTGGTCTTCAACACAATCTGTGAAATTTTGAGCTGTCTGTGTTTGCTAGAAGAGTAGATATTACAAAGTATGCACATTTGTTGTTTCCATTGGTTTAAATACATTTTGGTCTAAATTGAGCATTTGATGTTTTCTCTTAAACGCAACATGGGAGAAAAAACATTTATCATCACATTTGTGGTTCTTGGTCTTCAACACAATCTGTGAAATTTTGAGCTATCTGTGTTTGCTACAAGAGGAGATATCACAAAGTATGCACTGTTGTTGTTTCCATTGGTTTCAATGCATTTTGGCCTAAAACGAGCATTTGCTGTTTCTCTGAAACGCAACATGGGAGAAAAACAATTTCACATCACATTTGTGGGTCTTGGTCTTCAACACAATCTGTGAAATTTTGAGCTGTCTGTGTTTGCTACAAGAGGAGATATCAAGAAGTATGCGCTTTTGTTGTTTCCATTGGTTTCAATGCATTTTGGCCTAAAACAAGCATTTTTGCTGTTTTCTCTTAAAACGGAACATGGGAGAAAAACCATTTCACATCACATTTGTGGGTCTTGGTCTTCAACACAATCTTTGAAATCTTGAGCTGTCTGTGTTTGCTACAAGAGGAGATATCACAAAGTTTGCGCTTTGTTGTTTCCATTGGTTTCAATGCATTTTGGCCTAAAATGGGCATTTGCTGTTTTCTCTTAAACGCAACATGGGAGAAAAACCATTTCACAGCGTATTTGTGGGTCTTGGCCTTCAACACAATCTGTGAAATTTTGAGCTGTCTGTGTTTGCTACAAGAGGAGATATCACAAAGTATGCGCTTTTGTTGTTTACATTGGTTTCAATGCATTTTGGCGTAAAAAGAGCATTTGCTGTTTTCTCTTAAACGCAACATTGGAGAAAAAACATTTTCATCAAATTTGTGGGTCTTGGTCTTCAACACAATCTTTAAAATTTTGAGCTGTCTGTGTTTGCTACAAGAGGAGATATCACAAAGTATGCACTAATGTTGTTTACATTGGTTTCAATGCATTTTGGCCTAAAACAAGCATTTGCTGTTTTCTCTTAAACGCAACATTGGAGAAAAAACATTTCTCATCACATTTGTGGATCTTGGTCTTCAACACAATCTGTGAATTTTGAGCTGTCTATGTTTGCTGCAAGAGGAGATATCACAAAGTATGCACTTTTGTTCGTTTCCATTGGTTTCAATACATTTTGGCATAAAATGAGCATTTGCTGTTTTCTCTTAAACGCAACATGGGAGAAAAAACATTTCTCATCACGTTTGTGGGTCTTGGTCTTCAACACGTTCTGTGAAATTTTGAGCTGTCTGTGTTTGCTACTAGAGGAGATATCACAAAGTATGCGCTTTTGTTGTTTCCATTGGTTTCAATGCATTTTGGCCTAAAACGAGCATTTGCTGTTTTCTCTGAAACGCAACATGGGAGAAAAACAATTTCACATCACATTTGTGGGTGTTGGTCTTCAACACAATCTGAAATTTTGAGCAGTCTATTTTTGCTACAAGAGGGGATATCACAAAGTATGCTCTTTTGTTGTTTCCATTTGTTTCAATGCATTTTGGCGTAAAAAGAGCATTTGCTGTTTTCTCTTAAACGCAACATTGGAGAAAAAACATTTTCATCAAATTTGTGGGTCTTGGTCTTCAACACAATCTTTAAAATTTTGATCTGTCTGTGTTTGCTACAAGAGGAGATATCACAAAGTATGCACTAATGTTGTTTACATTGGTTTCAATGCATTTTGGCCTAAAACAAGCATTTGCTGTTTTCTCTTAAACGCAACAAGGGAGAAAAACCATTTCACATCACATTTGTGGGTCTTGGTCTTCAACACAATCTGTGAAATTTTGAGCTGTCTGTGTTTGCTAGAAGAGTAGATATTACAAAGTATGCACTTTTGTTGTTTCCATTTTTTTAAATACATTTTGGTCTAAATTGAGCATTTGATGTTTTCTCTTAAACGCAACATGGGAGAAAAAACATTTACCATCACATTTGTGGGTCTTGGTCTTCAACACAATCTGTGAAATTTTGAGCTGTCTGTGTTTGCTACAAGAGGAGATATCACAAAGTATGCACTGTTGTTGTTTCCATTGGTTTCAATGCATTTTGGCCTAAAACGAGCATTTGCTGTTTTCTCTGAAACGCAACATGGGAGAAAAACAATTTCACATCACATTTGTGGGTCTTGGTCTTCAACACAATCTGTGAAATTTTGAGCTGTCTGTGTTTGCTACAAGAGGATATATCACAAAGTATGCTCTTTTGTTGTTTCCATTGGTATCAATGCATTTTGGCCTAAAACGAGCATTTGCTGTTTTCTCTGAAACGCAACATGGGAGAAAAACAATTTCACATCACATTTGTGGGTGTTGGTCTTCAACACAATCTGAAATTTTGAGCAGTCTATTTTTGCTACAAGAGGGGATATCAAGAAGTATGCGCTTTTGTTGTTTCCATTGGTTTCAATGCATTTTGGCCTAAAACAAGCATTTTTGCTGTTTTCTCTTAAAACGGAACATGGGAGAAAAACCATTTCACATCACATTTGTGGGTCTTGGTCTTCAACACAATCTTTGAAATCTTGAGCTGTCTGTGTTTGCTACAAGAGGAGATATCACAAAGTATGCGCTTTGTTGTTTCCATTGGTTTCAATGCATTTTGGCCTAAAATGGGCATTTGCTGTTTTCTCTTAAACGCAACATGGGAGAAAAACCATTTCACAGCGTATTTGTGGGTCTTGGCCTTCAAATCAATCTGTGAAATTTTGAGCTGTCTGTGTTTGCTACAAGAGGAGATATCACAAAGTATGCACTTTTGTTGTTTCAATTGGTTTCAATGCATTTTGGCCTAAAATGAGCATTTGCTGTTTTCTGTTAAACACAACATGGGAGAAAAACCATTTCACATCAAATTTGTGGGTCTTGGTCTTCTACACAATCTGTGAAATTTTGAGCTGTCTGTGTTTGCTACAAGACGAGATATGACAAAGTAAGTGTTTTTGTTGTTTACATTGGTTTCAATGCATTTTGGCCTAAAATGAGCATTTGCTGTTTTCTCTTAAACGCAACATGGAAGAAAAACCATTTCACATCATATTTGTGGGTCTTAGCCTTCAACACAATCTGTGAAAATTTGAGCTCTCTGTGTTTGCTATAAGAGGAGATATCACAAAGTATGCACTTTTGTTGTTTCCATTGGTTTCAACGCATTTTGGCGTAAAAAGAGCATTTGCTGTTTTCTCTTAAACGCAACATTGGAGAAAAAACATTTTCATCAAATTTGTGGGTCTTGGTCTTCAACACAATCTTTAAAATTTTGAGCTGTCTGTGTTTGCTACAAGAGGAGATATCACAAAGTATGCACTAATGTTGTTTACATTGGTTTCAATGCATTTTGGCCTAAAACAAGCATTTGATGTTTTCTCTTAAACGCAACAAGGGAGAAAATCCATTTCACATCACATTTGTGGGTCTTGGTCTTCAACACAATCTGTGAAATTTTGAGCTGTCTGTGTTTGCTAGAAGAGTAGATATTACAAAGTATGCACATTTGTTGTTTCCATTGGTTTAAATACATTTTGGTCTAAATTGAGCATTTGATGTTTTCTCTTAAACGCAACATGGGAGAAAAAACATTTATCATCACATTTGTGGGTCTTGGTCTTCAACACAATCTGTGAAATTTTGAGCTGTATGTGTTTGCTACAAGAGGAGATATCACAAAGTATGCACTGTTGTTGTTTCCATTGGTTTCAATGCATTTTGGCCTAAAACGAGCATTTGCTGTTTTCTCTGAAACGCAACATGGGAGAAAAACAATTTCACATCACATTTGTGGGTCTTGGTCTTCAACACAATCTGTGAAATTTTGAGCTGTCTGTGTTTGCTACAAGAGGAGATATCAAGAAGTATGCGCTTTTGTTGTTTCCATTGGTTTCAATGCATTTTGGCCTAAAACAAGCATTTTTGCTGTTTTCTCTTAAAACGGAACATGGGAGAAAAACCATTTCACATCACATTTGTGGGTCTTGGTCTTCAACACAATCTTTGAAATCTTGAGCTGTCTGTGTTTGCTACAAGAGGAGATATCACAAAGTTTGCGCTTTGTTGTTTCCATTGGTTTCAATGCATTTTGGCCTAAAATGGGCATTTGCTGTTTTCTCTTAAACGCAACATGGGAGAAAAACCATTTCACAGCGTATTTGTGGGCCTTGGCCTTCAACACAATCTGTGAAATTTTCAGCTGTCTGTGTTTGCTACAAGAGGAGATATCACAAAGTATGCGCTTTTGTTGTTTCCATTGGTTTCAATGCATTTTGGCCTAAAACAAGCATTTGCTGTTTTCTCTTAAACGCAACATGGGAGAAAAACCATTTCACATCACATTTGTGGGTCTTGGTCTTCAACACAATCTGTGAAATTTTGAGCTGTCTGTGTTTGCTAGAAGAGTAGATATTACAAAGTATGCATTTTTGTTGTTTCCATTGGTTTAAATACATTTTGGTCTAAATTGAGCATTTGATGTTTTCTCTTAAACGCAACATGGGAGAAAAAACATTTATCATCACATTTGTGGGTCTTGGTCTTCAACACAATCTGTGAAATTTTGAGCTGTCTGTGTTTGCTACAAGAGGAGATATCACAAAGTATGCGCTTTTGTTGTTTCCATTGCTTTCAATGCATTATGGCCTAAAACGAGCATTTGCTGTTTTCTCTTAAACGCAACATGGGAGAAAAACCATTTCACATCGTATCTGTGGGTCTTGGCCTTCAACACAATCTGTGAAATTTTGAGCTGTCTGTGTTTGCTACAAGAGGAGATATCACAAAGTATGCGCTTTTGTTGTTTCCATTGGTTTCAATGCATTTTGGCCTTAAATGAGCATTTGCTGTTTTCTGTTAAACACAACATGGGAGAAAAACCATTTCACATCAAATTTGTGGGTCTTGGTCTTCAACACAATCTGTGAAATTTTGAGCTGTCTGTGTTTGCTACAAGACGAGATATGACAAAGTAAGCGTTTTTGTTGTTTACATTGGTTTCAATGCATTTTGGCCTAAAATGAGCATTTGCTATTTTCTCTTAAACGCAACATGGAAGAAAAACCATTTCACATCATATTTGTGGGTCTTGGCCTTCAACACAATCTGTGAAAATTTGAGCTGTCTGTGTTTGCTATAAGAGGAGATATCACAAAGTATGCACTTTTGTTGTTTCCATTTGTTTCAATGCATTTTGGCGTAAAAAGAGCATTTGCTGTTTTCTCTTAAACGCAACATTGGAGAAAAAACATTTTCATCAAATTTGTGGGTCTTGGTCTTCAACACAATCTTTACAATTTTGAGTTGTCTGTGTTTGCTACAAGAGGAGATATCACAAAGTATGCACTGTTGTTGTTTCCATTGGTTTCAATGCATTTTGGCCTAAAACGAGCATTTGCTGTTTTCTCTGAAACGCAACATGGGAGAAAAACAATTTCACATCACATTTGTGGGTCTTGGTCTTCAACACAATCTGTGAAATTTTGAGCTGTCTGTGTTTGCTACAAGAGGAGATATCACAAAGTATGCTCTTTTGTTGTTTCCATTGGTATCAATGGATTTTGGCCTAAAACGAGCATTTGCTGTTTTCTCTGAAACGCAACATGGGAGAAAAACAATTTCACATCACATTTGTGGGTGTTGGTCCTCAACACAATCTGAAAATTTGAGCAGTCTATTTTTGCTACAAGAGGGGATATCAAGAAGTATGCGCTTTTGTTGTTTCCATTGGTTTCAATGCATTTTGGCCTAAAACAAGCATTTTTGCTGTTTTCTCTTAAAACGGAACATGGGAGAAAAACCATTTCACATCACATTTGTGGGTCTTGGTCTTCAACACAATCTTTGAAATCTTGAGCTGTCTGTGTTTGCTACAAGAGGAGATATCACAAAGTATGCGCTTTGTTGTTTCCATTGGTTTCAATGCATTTTGGCCTAAAATGGGCATTTGCTGTTTTCTCTTAAACGCAACATGGGAGAAAAACCATTTCACAGCGTATTTGTGGGTCTTGGCCTTCAAATCAATCTGTGAAATTTTGAGCTGTCTGTGTTTGCTACAAGAGGAGATATCACAAAGTATGCACTTTTGTTGTTTCCATTGGTTTCAATGCATTTTGGCCTAAAATGAGCATTTGCTGTTTTCTGTTAAACACAACATGGGAGAAAAACCATTTCACATCAAATTTGTGGGTCTTGGTCTTCTACACAATCTGTGAAATTTTGAGCTGTCTGTGTTTGCTACAAGACGAGATATGACAAAGTAAGTGTTTTTGTTGTTTACATTGGTTTCAATGCATTTTGGCCTAAAATGAGCATTTGCTGTTTTCTCTTAAACGCAACATGGAAGAAAAACCATTTCACATCATATTTGTGGGTCTTGGCCTTCAAAACAATCTGTGAAAATTTGAGCTCTCTGTGTTTGCTATAAGAGGAGATATCACAAAGTATGCACTTTTGTTGTTTCCATTGGTTTCAACGCATTTTGGCGTAAAAAGAGCATTTGCTGTTTTCTCTTAAACGCAACATTGGAGAAAAAACATTTTCATCAAATTTGTGGGTCTTGGTCTTCAACACAATCTTTAAAATTTTGAGCTGTCTGTGTTTGCTACAAGAGGAGATATCACAAAGTATGCACTAATGTTGTTTACATTGGTTTCAATGCATTTTGGCCTAAAACAAGCATTTGATGTTTTCTCTTAAACGCAACAAGGGAGAAAAACCATTTCACATCACATTTGTGGGTCTTGGTCTTCAACACAATCTGTGAAATTTTGAGCTGTCTGTGTTTGCTAGAAGAGTAGATATTACAAAGTATGCACATTTGTTGTTTCCATTGGTTTAAATACATTTTGGTCTAAATTGAGCATTTGATGTTTTCTCTTAAACGCAACATGGGAGAAAAAACATTTATCATCACATTTGTGGGTCTTGGTCTTCAACACAATCTGTGAAATTTTGAGCTGTATGTGTTTGCTACAAGAGGAGATATCACAAAGTATGCACTGTTGTTGTTTCCATTGGTTTCAATGCATTTTGGCCTAAAACGAGCATTTGCTGTTTTCTCTGAAACGCAACATGGGAGAAAAACAATTTCACATCACATTTGTGGGTCTTGGTCTTCAACACAATCTGTGAAATTTTGAGCTGTCTGTGTTTGCTACAAGAGGAGATATCAAGAAGTATGCGCTTTTGTTGTTTCCATTGGTTTCAATGCATTTTGGCCTAAAACAAGCATTTTTGCTGTTTTCTCTTAAAACGGAACATGGGAGAAAAACCATTTCACATCACATTTGTGGGTCTTGGTCTTCAACACAATCTTTGAAATCTTGAGCTGTCTGTGTTTGCTACAAGAGGAGATATCACAAAGTTTGCGCTTTGTTGTTTCCATTGGTTTCAATGCATTTTGGCCTAAAATGGGCATTTGCTGTTTTCTCTTAAACGCAACATGGGAGAAAAACCATTTCACAGCGTATTTGTGGGCCTTGGCCTTCAACACAATCTGTGAAATTTTGAGCTGTCTGTGTTAGCTACAAGAGGGGATATCACAAAGTATGCGCTTTTGTTGTTTCCATTGGTTTCAATGCATTTTGGCCTAAAACAAGCATTTGCTGTTTTCTCTTAAATGCAACATGGGAGAAAAACCATTTCACATCACATTTGTGGGTCTTGGTCTTCAACACAATCTGTGAAATTTTGAGCTGTCTGTGTTTGCTAGAAGAGTAGATATTACAAAGTATGCATTTTTGTTGTTTCCATTGGTTTAAATACATTTTGGTCTAAATTGAGCATTTGATGTTTTCTCTTAAACGCAACATGGGAGAAAAAACATTTATCATCACATTTGTGGGTCTTGGTCTTCAACACAATCTGTGAAATTTTGAGCTGTCTGTGTTTGCTACAAGAGGAGATATCACAAAGTATGCGCTTTTGTTGTTTCCATTGCTTTCAATGCATTATGGCCTAAAACGAGCATTTGCTGTTTTCTCTTAAACGCAACATGGGAGAAAAACCATTTCACATCAAATTTGTGGGTCTTGGTCTTCAACACAATCTGTGAAATTTTGAGCAGTCTGTGTTTGCTACAAGACGAGATATGACAAAGTAAGCGTTTTTGTTGTTTACATTGGTTTCAATGCATTTTGGCCTAAAATGAGCATTTGCTATTTTCTCTTAAACGCAACATGGAAGAAAAACCATTTCACATCATATTTGTGGGTCTTGGCCTTCAACACAATCTGTGAAAATTTGAGCTGTCTGTGTTTGCTATAAGAGGAGATATCACAAAGTATGCACTTTTGTTGTTTCCATTTGTTTCAATGCATTTTGGCGTAAAAAGAGCATTTGCTGTTTTCTCTTAAACGCAACATTGGAGAAAAAACATTTTCATCAAATTTGTGGGTCTTGGTCTTCAACACAATCTTTACAATTTTGAGCTGTCTGTGTTTGCTACAAGAGGAGATATCACAAAGTATGCACTAATGTTGTTTACATTGGTTTCAATGCATTTTGGCCTAAAACAAGCATTTGCTGTTTTCTCTTAAAACGGAACATGGGAGAAAAACAATTTCACATCACATTTGTGGGTGTTGGTCTTCAACACAATCTGAAATTTTGAGCAGTCTATTTTTGCTACAAGAGGGGATATCAAGAAGTATGCGCTTTTGTTGTTTCCATTGGTATCAATGCATTTTGGCCTAAAACAAGCATTTTTGCTGTTTTCTCTTAAAACGGAACATGGGAGAAAAACCATTTCACATCACATTTGTGGGTCTTGGTCTTCAACACAATCTTTGAAATCTTGAGCTGTCTGTGTTTGCTACAAGAGGAGATATCACAAAGTATGCGCTTTGTTGTTTCCATTGGTTTCAATGCATTTTGGCCTAAAATGGGCATTTGCTGTTTTCTCTTAAACGCAACATGGGAGAAAAACCATTTCACAGCGTATTTGTGGGTCTTGGCCTTCAACACAATCTGTGAAATTTTGAGCTGTCTGTGTTTGCTACAAGAGGAGATATCACAAAGTATGCGCTTTTGTTGTTTCCATTGGTTTCAATGCATTTTGGCCTAAAATGAGCATTTGCTGTTTTCTGTTAAACACAACATGGGAGAAAAACCATTTCACATCAAATTTGTGGGTCTTGGTCTTCTACACAATCTGTGAAATTTTGAGCTGTCTGTGTTTGCTACAAGACGAGATATGACAAAGTAAGCGTTTTTGTTGTTTACATTGGTTTCAATGCATTTTGGCCTAAAATGAGCATTTGCTGTTTTCTCTTAAACGCAACATGGAAGAAAAACCATTTCACATCATATTTGTGGGTCTTGGCCTTCAACACAATCTGTGAAAATTTGAGCTCTCTGTGTTTGCTATAAGAGGAGATATCACAAAGTATGCACTTTTGTTGTTTCCATTGGTTTCAACGCATTTTGGCATAAAAAGAGCATTTGCTGTTTTCTCTTAAACGCAACATTGGAGAAAAAACATTTTCATCAAATTTGTGGGTCTTGGTCTTCAACACAATCTTTAAAATTTTGAGCTGTCTGTGTTTGCTACAAGAGGAGATATCACAAAGTATGCACTAATGTTGTTTACATTGGTTTCAATGCATTTTGGCCTAAAACAAGCATTTGCTGTTTTCTCTTAAACGCAACAAGGGAGAAAAACCATTTCACATCACATTTGTGGGTCTTGGTCTTCAACACAATCTGTGAAATTTTGAGCTGTCTGTGTTTGCTAGAAGAGTAGATATTACAAAGTATGCACATTTGTTGTTTCCATTGGTTTAAATACATTTTGTTCTAAATTGAGCATTTGATGTTTTCTCTTAAACGCAACATGGGAGAAAAAACATTTATCATCACATTTGTGGGTCTTGGTCTTCAACACAATCTGTGAAATTTTGAGCTGTCTGTGTTTGCTACAAGAGGAGATATCACAAAGTATGCACTGTTGTTGTTTCCATTGGTTTCAATGCATTTTGGCCTAAAACGAGCATTTGCTGTTTTCTCTGAAATGCAACATGGGAGAAAAACAATTTCACATCACATTTGTGGGTCTTGGTCTTCAACACAATCTGTGAAATTTTGAGCTGTCTGTGTTTGCTACAAGAGTGGCTATCAAGAAGTATGCGCTTTTGTTGTTTCCATTGGTTTTAATGCATTTTGGCCTAAAACAAGCATTTGCTGTTTTCTCTTAAACGCAACATGGGAGAAAAAACATTTCACATCACATTTGTGGGTCTTGGTCTTCAACACAATCTGTGAAATTTTGAGCTGTCTGTGTTTGCTAGAAGAGTAGATATTACAAAGTATGCATTTTTGTTGTTTCCATTGGTTTAAATACATTTTGGTCTAAATTGAGCATTTGATGTTTTCTCTTAAACGCAACATGGGAGAAAAAACATTTATCATCACATTTGTGGGTCTTGGTCTTCAACACAATCTGTGAAATTTTGAGCTGTCTGTGTTTGCTACAAGAGGAGATATCACAAAGTATGCGCTTTTGTTGTTTCCATTGGTTTCAATGCATTATGGCCTAAAACGAGCATTTGCTGTTTTCTCTTAAACGCAACATGGGAGAAAAACCATTTCACATTGTATCTGTGGGTCTTGGCCTTCAACACAATCTGTGAAATTTTGAGCTGTCTGTGTTTGCTACAAGAGGAGATATCACAAAGTATGCGCTTTTGTTGTTTCCATTTGTTTCAATGCATTTTGGCGTAAAAAGAGCATTTGCTGTTTTCTCTTAAACGCAACATTGGAGAAAAAACATTTTCATCAAATTTGTGGGTCTTGGTCTTCAACACAATCTTTAAAATTTTGAGC
This sequence comes from Taudactylus pleione, assembly GCA_031769625.1. Taxonomy (NCBI): domain Eukaryota; kingdom Metazoa; phylum Chordata; class Amphibia; order Anura; family Myobatrachidae; genus Taudactylus; species Taudactylus pleione. The sequence goes on along the minus strand of JAUIMM010001932.1, from coordinate 172,694 downwards.
TGTCTGTGTTTGCTACAAGAGGAGATATCACAAAGTATGCACTAATGTTGTTTACATTGGTTTCAATGCATTTTGGCCTAAAACAAGCATTTGCTGTTTTCTCTTAAAACGGAACATGGGAGAAAAACAATTTCACATCACATTTGTGGGTGTTGGTCTTCAACACAATCTGAAATTTTGAGCAGTCTATTTTTGCTACAAGAGGGGATATCAAGAAGTATGCGCTTTTGTTGTTTCCATTGGTATCAATGCATTTTGGCCTAAAACAAGCATTTTTGCTGTTTTCTCTTAAAACGGAACATGGGAGAAAAACCATTTCACATCACATTTGTGGGTCTTGGTCTTCAACACAATCTTTGAAATCTTGAGCTGTCTGTGTTTGCTACAAGAGGAGATATCACAAAGTATGCGCTTTGTTGTTTCCATTGGTTTCAATGCATTTTGGCCTAAAATGGGCATTTGCTGTTTTCTCTTAAACGCAACATGGGAGAAAAACCATTTCACAGCGTATTTGTGGGTCTTGGCCTTCAACACAATCTGTGAAATTTTGAGCTGTCTGTGTTTGCTACAAGAGGAGATATCACAAAGTATGCGCTTTTGTTGTTTCCATTGGTTTCAATGCATTTTGGCCTAAAATGAGCATTTGCTGTTTTCTCTTAAACGCAACATGGGAGAAAAACCATTTCACAGCGTATTTGTGGGTCTTGGTCTTCAACACAATCTGTGAAATTTTGAGCTGTCTGTGTTTGCTACAAGAGGAGATATCACAAAGTATGCATTTTTGTTGTTTCCATTGGTTTAAATACATTTTGGTCTAAATTGAGCATTTGATGTTTTCTCTTAAACGCAACATGGGAGAAAAAACATTTATCATCACATTTGTGGGTCTTGGTCTTCAACACAATCTGTGAAATTTTGAGCTGTCTGTGTTTGCTACAAGAGGAGATATCACAAAGTATGCGCTTTTGTTGTTTCCATTGCTTTCAATGCATTATGGCCTAAAACGAGCATTTGCTGTTTTCTCTTAAACGCAACATGGGAGAAAAACCATTTCACATCGTATATGTGAGTCTTGGCCTTCAACACAATCTGTGAAATTTTGAGCTGTCTGTGTTTGCTACAAGAGGAGATATCACAAAGTATGCGCTTTTGTTGTTTCCATTGGTTTCAATGCATTTTGGCCTAAAATGAGCATTTGCTGTTTTCTGTTAAACGCAACATGGGAGAAAAACCATTTCACATCGTATCTGTGGGTCTTGGCCTTCAACACAATCTGTGAAATTTTGAGCTGTCTGTGTTTGCTACAAGAGGAGATATCACAAAGTATGCGCTTTTGTTGTTTCCATTGGTTTCAATGCATTTTGGCCTTAAATGAGCATTTGCTGTTTTCTGTTAAACACAACATGGGAGAAAAACCATTTCACATCAAATTTGTGGGTCTTGGTCTTCAACACAATCTGTGAAATTTTGAGCTGTCTGTGTTTGCTACAAGACGAGATATGACAAAGTAAGTGTTTTTGTTGTTTCCATTGCTTTCAATGCATTTTGGCCTAAAATGAGCATTTGCTATTTTCTCTTAAACGCAACATGGAAGAAAAACCATTTCACATCATATTTGTGGGTCTTGGCCTTCAACACAATCTGTGAAAATTTGAGCTCTCTGTGTTTGCTATAAGAGGAGATATCACAAAGTATGCACTTTTGTTGTTTCCATTGGTTTCAACGCATTTTGGCATAAAAAGAGCATTTGCTGTTTTCTCTTAAACGCAACATTGGAGAAAAAACATTTTCATCAAATTTGTGGGTCTTGGTCTTCAACACAATCTTTAAAATTTTGAGCTGTCTGTGTTTGCTACAAGAGGAGATATCACAAAGTATGCACTAATGTTGTTTACATTGGTTTCAATGCATTTTGGCCTAAAACAAGCATTTGCTGTTTTCTCTTAAACGCAACAAGGGAGAAAAACCATTTCACATCACATTTGTGGGTCTTGGTCTTCAACACAATCTGTGAAATTTTGAGCTGTCTGTGTTTGCTAGAAGAGTAGATATTACAAAGTATGCACATTTGTTGTTTCCATTGGTTTAAATACATTTTGTTCTAAATTGAGCATTTGATGTTTTCTCTTAAACGCAACATGGGAGAAAAAACATTTATCATCACATTTGTGGGTCTTGGTCTTCAACACAATCTGTGAAATTTTGAGCTGTCTGTGTTTGCTACAAGAGGAGATATCACAAAGTATGCACTGTTGTTGTTTCCATTGGTTTCAATGCATTTTGGCCTAAAACGAGCATTTGCTGTTTTCTCTGAAATGCAACATGGGAGAAAAACAATTTCACATCACATTTGTGGGTCTTGGTCTTCAACACAATCTGTGAAATTTTGAGCTGTCTGTGTTTGCTACAAGAGGAGATATCACAAAGTATGCTCTTTTGTTGTTTCCATTGGTATCAATGCATTTTGGCCTAAAACGAGCATTTGCTGTTTTCTCTGAAACGCAACATGGGAGAAAAACAATTTCACATCACATTTGTGGGTGTTGGTCTTCAACACAATCTGAAATTTTGAGCAGTCTATTTTTGCTACAAGAGGGGCTATCAAGAAGTATGCGCTTTTGTTGTTTCCATTGGTTTTAATGCATTTTGGCCTAAAACAAGCATTTGCTGTTTTCTCTTAAACGCAACATGGGAGAAAAAACATTTCACATCACATTTGTGGGTCTTGGTCTTCAACACAATCTGTGAAATTTTGAGCTGTCTGTGTTTGCTAGAAGAGTAGATATTACAAAGTATGCATTTTTGTTGTTTCCATTGGTTTAAATACATTTTGGTCTAAATTGAGCATTTGATGTTTTCTCTTAAACGCAACATGGGAGAAAAAACATTTATCATCACATTTGTGGGTCTTGGTCTTCAACACAATCTGTGAAATTTTGAGCTGTCTGTGTTTGCTACAAGAGGAGATATCACAAAGTATGCGCTTTTGTTGTTTCCATTGGTTTCAATGCATTATGGCCTAAAACGAGCATTTGCTGTTTTCTCTTAAACGCAACATGGGAGAAAAACCATTTCACATTGTATCTGTGGGTCTTGGCCTTCAACACAATCTGTGAAATTTTGAGCTGTCTGTGTTTGCTACAAGAGGAGATATCACAAAGTATGCGCTTTTGTTGTTTCCATTTGTTTCAATGCATTTTGGCGTAAAAAGAGCATTTGCTGTTTTCTCTTAAACGCAACATTGGAGAAAAAACATTTTCATCAAATTTGTGGGTCTTGGTCTTCAACACAATCTTTAAAATTTTGAGCTGTCTGTGTTTGCTACAAGAGGAGATATCACAAAGTATGCACTAATGTTGTTTACATTGGTTTCAATGCATTTTGGCCTAAAACAAGCATTTGCTGTTTTCTCTTAAAACGGAACATGGGAGAAAAACAATTTCACATCACATTTGTGGGTGTTGGTCTTCAACACAATCTGAAATTTTGAGCAGTCTATTTTTGCTACAAGAGGGGATATCAAGAAGTATGCGCTTTTGTTGTTTCCATTGGTATCAATGCATTTTGGCCTAAAACAAGCATTTTTGCTGTTTTCTCTTAAAACGGAACATGGGAGAAAAACCATTTCACATCACATTTGTGGGTCTTGGTCTTCAACACAATCTTTGAAATCTTGAGCTGTCTGTGTTTGCTACAAGAGGAGATATCACAAAGTATGCGCTTTGTTGTTTCCATTGGTTTCAATGCATTTTGGCCTAAAATGGGCATTTGCTGTTTTCTCTTAAACGCAACATGGGAGAAAAACCATTTCACAGCGTATTTGTGGGTCTTGGCCTTCAACACAATCTGTGAAATTTTGAGCTGTCTGTGTTTGCTACAAGAGGAGATATCACAAAGTATGCGCTTTTGTTGTTTCCATTGGTTTCAATGCATTTTGGCCTAAAATGAGCATTTGCTGTTTTCTCTTAAACGCAACATGGGAGAAAAACCATTTCACAGCGTATTTGTGGGTCTTGGTCTTCAACACAATCTGTGAAATTTTGAGCTGTCTGTGTTTGCTACAAGAGGAGATATCACAAAGTATGCATTTTTGTTGTTTCCATTGGTTTAAATACATTTTGGTCTAAATTGAGCATTTGATGTTTTCTCTTAAACGCAACATGGGAGAAAAAACATTTATCATCACATTTGTGGGTCTTGGTCTTCAACACAATCTGTGAAATTTTGAGCTGTCTGTGTTTGCTACAAGAGGAGATATCACAAAGTATGCGCTTTTGTTGTTTCCATTGCTTTCAATGCATTATGGCCTAAAACGAGCATTTGCTGTTTTCTCTTAAACGCAACATGGGAGAAAAACCATTTCACATCGTATATGTGAGTCTTGGCCTTCAACACAATCTGTGAAATTTTGAGCTGTCTGTGTTTGCTACAAGAGGAGATATCACAAAGTATGCGCTTTTGTTGTTTCCATTGGTTTCAATGCATTTTGGCCTAAAATGAGCATTTGCTGTTTTCTGTTAAACGCAACATGGGAGAAAAACCATTTCACATCGTATCTGTGGGTCTTGGCCTTCAACACAATCTGTGAAATTTTGAGCTGTCTGTGTTTGCTACAAGAGGAGATATCACAAAGTATGCGCTTTTGTTGTTTCCATTGGTTTCAATGCATTTTGGCCTTAAATGAGCATTTGCTGTTTTCTGTTAAACACAACATGGGAGAAAAACCATTTCACATCAAATTTGTGGGTCTTGGTCTTCAACACAATCTGTGAAATTTTGAGCTGTCTGTGTTTGCTACAAGACGAGATATGACAAAGTAAGTGTTTTTGTTGTTTCCATTGCTTTCAATGCATTTTGGCCTAAAATGAGCATTTGCTATTTTCTCTTAAACGCAACATGGAAGAAAAACCATTTCACATCATATTTGTGGGTCTTGGCCTTCAACACAATCTGTGAAAATTTGAGCTGTCTGTGTTTGCTATAAGAGGAGATATCACAAAGTATGCACTTTTGTTGTTTCCATTTGTTTCAATGCATTTTGGCGTAAAAAGAGCATTTGCTGTTTTCTCTTAAACGCAACATTGGAGAAAAAACATTTTCATCAAATTTGTGGGTCTTGGTCTTCAACACAATCTTTAAAATTTTGAGCTGTCTGTGTTTGCTACAAGAGGAGATATCACAAAGTATGCACTAATGTTGTTTACATTGGTTTCAATGCATTTTGGCCTAAAACAAGCATTTGCTGTTTTCTCTTAAAACGGAACATGGGAGAAAAATAATTTCACATCACATTTGTGGGTGTTGGTCATACTCCGTTTATTAAGGTATTGCAACACATGTATAGAATAAATAATACAGATACAGATAAAAACACAATACCCAATATGAAGATGCAAATCATAACCACAATACAAACTTAACCTAAGCTAATCTTAGGCCACAGTCATTAACCAAGACTAATACATAATAGACTTTTGTTTTGTTTTGTTTTATTATTACAGAAACCAAACAGGCTACCTGCCTTAACAGTAAGTTGATCCGCGCAGCTGAAACCATTCATACCACCATGACAAGACAACAGATACACCACCAATCCCACCACCACAAACCCCCCACCAACTTACCAACACGAACTCCATTGACATAGAGAAAGTGAGATACAGCACTTAGCTGCATGTAAAACCATTTCAAACAAAAAACAAGGACCAAAATCTACGGTAGAAAGTGATAGAATAGAAAGCCTAAGTATGGACAAAGACAGGGTGTCAGCCACCCACTAAGGGGGTTTTAGGTGTCTCCACTGCCTAGACCACCCAACAGCATCCAACCTCTCTTTATCCATTTCCATCAGTACCTTAACCTCGTGAAGAACATGACCCACCACCTCTACACAGGGAAGGATTTTGTTTCTCAAGGGAAGTAAACACCGTGCATTCCACGTGCAGTACCTAACCGCTAAGCTGACTAAGTAAATAGTGGTCAAATCATATCGCCCATACCCTTTGAAAGCTCCATAGGCCCACTCAGGGTAACTCAGCCCCGAAAGACACGGGATACGTAAAGCCCTTGAGACCTGCCTACAAACCTTCACATTAAAGGGACATTTCAAGAGGAAGTGGTCCATTGTCTCCTCCTCCCCTAGACACTCCTCACGTGGACAATCACGATCATTGGCACTCCGACTCTTGATATTTCCCCTCACGTAAAGCCTCCCTTGGAAGGAGAGCCAAGCAATATCCCTGAACTTCAGTGGAATTCTCTCCGATAACAACAGTGAGATCCCATCTGAGCGAATAATGCCTGGGCAGTCTTTCAGCGACAGCGGAGCATAAAAGTGAGAGCGCAAAATGCTTCTCCCCAACTGCTTCCTGGAGAAGGTTTTGACATCACTCACCGTCAACCCCCAACGCCTTGTCACCTTCAAGCACAGGATGACGTAGGCCGGGAGGTATCCACTCTGGACTCTGAGGGTTCTTACACGGCCGTCATCATACCACAAATCAAGAAAGGGAGACACCCAGGCTCTAAAACTCTCTACCCATTGAGGGAGGCCGTCCAAAAACAGACCACCAAGATTCATCTTAATAAAGGTTGTGGCAAAGAAAACCACCGGACTGACCATGCCTAGTCCACCTTCCTCCCTCAACCTGTAGGTTATCCCTCTCTTGACGATGTTCATCCTATTCCCCCACAAAAGAAAGAAGAACAGGGCGTTCACCTTGGTCCACAAAGACTCTGGCAAAAAACATACATAACTGACATACAGAAAAATAGGGACCAGATAGGTTTTGCACAAGTGAATCCTTTCCCTGTAAGAAAACTTCCATTTCCTCCAGACTTGCACCTTCCTGGTAGCGTTTTCCAACCTACTATCCCAATTACGGGTGGCATAATCGCCATGGTCAAATGTTATACCTAAGATCGTAATTTCAGGACTGGCCCGGGGAAGGCTGTCCGGAAGGCCAAATTCAGCACCTTCCTCCCCCATCCAGAAAGCTTCACACTTGTCCTGGTTCACCCTTGAGCACGAGGCTTCAGAGTATTCTGAGATGAGATATTCCACATCACGCGCCTCTGCCTCCGAAGACAGGACTACCGTAACATCATCAGCGTAAGCCACCACTCTCAACGGAGCCTCCGGGCCCAGCTGCACCCCCCTCACAGTGCCACAATCCATCCTCCTCACGAAGGGATCAATCGCGAACACATACAAGAGAGGGCTCAGGGGACATCCCTGACGAACACCGGAGTCAACCCTGAAAGCAGGGCCCACCCAACCATTCACAAGTGGGAAGCTTTCGGCCTGGCAGTAAATAACACGAAGCCAATCAACCACCCTTGTTGGAATACCATACCACTCCAGCACAGCCCACAAGTACTTGTGATTCACACGGTCAAAGGCCTTGGACTGGTCCAATGCCAGTAAGTACTTACCCCACTTCTCAGCACGACACCGTTCCACGGCCTCCCGGACGCCAAGGACAGCACTAAATGTACTACGGCCCTTCACGGTGCAGTGCTGAGACGGAGACAGTACCAGCCCGGAAATTTCCATCAGCCTATTAAAGAAGATTTTTGCCAAGATCTTCCTATCTGTATTGAGAAGAGCGATGGGGCGCCAATTCTCAATACGAGACGGATCCTTACCCTTGGACAATAATATGAGGGCGGATGACCTCATGGAAGGAGGGAGCAACCCCTCACCCAGGCACTCATTATATACCTCCATAAGGCGAGGAGCCAGGATGTCTGAAAATACCTGATAAAACTCAGAGGTTAAACCATCTGGTCCTGGGGACTTTTTGATAGACAATCCGCCTATGGCTATCCTGACTTCCTCCACCGTCACATCATTACCCAAGGAGTCAAAAGAGGCATCAAGTCCTTTGAGCCCTGGCGTCTCCCTCAGAAAAGTCTCCATCCTCTCTCTGATGAGTGGCTGCTCAGCCAAGAGATCAGAGTAATATGACCCAATGACTCCCAAGATACCTTCCTTATCATCACGGAGAGTACCCTGATCATCACAGAGGCCCCTGATCTCCCTCAAATCGACCGCTCTTCTGCAACTCTGGTAGGGATCAGGCGAGTGGTACTTACCATAATCCCTCTCCAGAACCAAAGAAGCCAGACGACTATACTGAAATTCCCTTAGCTGAGCCTTCACCCGGGAGATTTCCCCACCATCTCCACCCTCAGAGATCAAGAAATTCAATTCTTTCCTCAATCTGTGGACGATGCACCTTTTTCTCAAGTTCCTCCGGGCTATCAGCCTCTGAAAGAACCCCCGAGTCCTCTTCTTACATACCTCCCACCACTCCGACCTACTCCAGCCAGCCTCCAGAAGTGACTCCTGTGATTGAAAGAAGTCTCTAAAAGACTGACTGACCCTCTCCTCCTTCAGAAGTTCTGAATTCAAGCGCCATAGGCCCCGTCCTTTCTGAGGAGTCTCTGAAACATTCAAAGTAACAGAAAGAAAAACGTGGTCGGAGAATTCTACCGGCTTCACCTCTGGAGGCAAAGTTTTCGAAGACCCCTTAACAAAAAACCTGTCTATTCTAGATCTACGACTACCACAAAAGTATGTGAAACCCGTGAGGTCCGGAAAATGGCGAACATGCACATCAACCAGACCAGCCTCTCTAACCATACCTACTAAAAAATTTGCATCATAGCCCAGAGATGACCTGGCACCTCCCCTGTCTTTGAGCCTAATGACAGTGTTGAAATCGCCACCAAAGACAATCTGCTGGGCCGTAAAAAGAAACGGTTTTATTAATCCAAAAAGGCACTTCCGATCCCAAGCCGACTGCGGTCCATAGACGTTAATCAGCCTAAGATCTTGCCCCCTTAGATTAATGTCCAAAACCATGCACCTACCTACCTGCAACTCTATAATTCTGTGTATGGTTACCATACCGGTAAAAGAACCGCCACCCCACCGTACGGCTCGGCCGCAAGAGACCAGAAGGACGGACCACGCCTCCACTGAGCTTTCGCCCTATGAAGAGTGGTCAAATCCCCCACATGAGTCTCCTGCAAAAACAAAAAATCAGCATCAACCGTGCTGAAAAAATCAAAGGCCATAAAACGAGCACGCTCGGAAAGAACGGAAGCCACATTAATGGTGGCGCATCGTATGGGTTGGGGAGCCATATGTCTGAATTATAAAAGGTAGGACTACAACTCACTTTTTCTTTATCTGACGATCAGAATCCTCGTCTGAGGAGACTGATCGCTTACACGTTACCCCAAAAGGAAGATGGCCATCACCCGACAAAGACACCTCTTCCAACTCACCCTCCACCACATTCACACCATCAGCTGCAGAGGCCAAAGCCTCACCCTGTGGGTCATCTGACCCTCCAACTCCAGACCCCCCACCCTCACGCACCTCCACAAGCGGAAGTGGACCAGGATCTGGGGCCTTTGGAGCTGCCAAAACACCTGACAAGACCTCAGGAGGATCCCCACCCAGATCTTCTACAGAAGACCCTCCAGGATCACCCGAGCCAACATCCATAAATTCCGGAGTTTCCTCCACTACTTCCACCTCCTTCACCTCCTCGGTCTCCTGACCTATGACCGTCTCCTGGCACATCTCCACCACTACCTCCATATCAGGCTTAGGCCCCTCAATATATGGATCCCATACACCATGCTTCTCACCAGAATCCTCCTGCTCACCGGTAGACTTATCCAAAGCCTTCCCCCCCCTCCTCCTTGGTCTACCCCTCTTGGGCCTGGCCTCCTCAATCAATTTATCCACAACCTCCTTGCACACCTGAGGCACCTTTTTTGATCCCTTTTGCTTCTCCTTCCCCTTAAGGGATTTAGCAACCTTGCTAGGAACCATGCTCACTTCCTCAGCAGTAACCACATCCTCCTCCCTCTCGTCATCAGATGACAGAGCCTCGAACCTGTTGGAACACACAACAGTATCTCCTAGAGGAGACACCCTCTTTGCACCACCCTTCACTGCAGTAAACGGCACCTCTGTAGGAACTGAACCCACCCTCAATGAAACAGCCCTCTCCACTCTTTCACTCTCCTCAGTCCTACCATCCCCCACCTGGCCTCCCGCTACCAACATTTTGCCCTTTGCAACAGTGGAGATACTCTGACTCCCGCCCCCTCCTGTCTTTCCTGGTGAAATTCTTGCCGACCTCTCCTCCAATCCCTTAGTAATTTCCGCAATCACCTCTAAGTCTGCGGCCAGCTCCTGTGCAGTACCCAGTTGACCAGTCTCTGCAGGCTCATCATCCTCATCCTCATCATCCCTCACTGCCCAACGATCACGACGACTGGGCCCATCGTTGTGCTGAGCCTGCGGGCAACGACTATATGGATGACCCGACTCACCACACAGATTGCACCTCACATTTGAACAATCTCTAGGCCCATGGCCCTGTTTCCCACACATCGTGCATAGAATCACTGGACAGTCCCTAGAAAAGTGCCTAAAACTACCACACTTGTGGCAAGTGCGCGGCTGCCCAGGATAAAAACACTGCAATCTGTCTCTGCCAATGTACGCAGCAGCCGGAATATGCTGAGTGTCCATGCCCGACTGAATAAGACGTACATAACATGAATAGGCACCTCCCCACACCCCCCTCGTATAGTCAATCTTTTCCAGGTCAGACGCCAGAGGCATACAGTGTCTCGACAACCAGTACAAAATGTCAGCCTTCGGCAGCGACTCATTCCTTACCAAGACCGTCACCTTCACCCTATCCTGCTTGGTTAAGGCATGGGTACTATAGTTGGAAAAAGGCGCTTGGGACTTCTTCAGCTCCCATATTGCGGTAAACGCCTGTAAACCCCTCAGGGAAATGAAACTAACGTCATAGTCTGGTGTACTCACTGGGTGTATGCAGGCATAAAGGTCATCAGCCCTGAAACCTTGTTCAAAAATCATCCCCAGAAATGTCGCTTTATCAGGAGGCAATCCCTCACCTATCCACTTGAACTGTATCACATTCCTCCTTTTTGCAGGGGCACCAGCACCAGCGCCCATGGTAAAGAACCTCGTAACTGGCGGCACCTTGCTACCCACAGCACTTGCATATGACACAGGACCAGGCTTACTCACAGGTTGCTGACCAGATGTTGACGGCACAGGCTGCACTCTCCCACCACCCACAGCATCACCACCACCCACAACCGTAGGAGCTACGCTGGCAGATTCAGCGGCTGCAGATACACTAGAACACACTGAAACAGGCCCTTTAGGAACAGAAACCTTTGACAAAGAAGCATGTACATCAGAAGTGACTTTTACATTGGCATTACTACCCACATTGGAACCACCTGGTTTCACCTGCACCTCCTCCGGACTGACAGCATTCCCGTGCACCTTAGTGCCAGTAACTGCAACTTTATTAACACCTCCCCCCTGCACAGATTCCCTCCTCTCCTTGTCAGCCAGGATCAAGTCCAGCGCAGCCAGCGACCGGGCAGGCACATCCAGGTTGCCATAAATGGTGTCCATAATAATAGATTGGCCCTTATTCAAAGAGTTCTTGTCCAGGGCAGGCAACCCTTGTGCCAAACCACCAGCCCCCTGCACCTCCATAGCCTCTACCTCCTCCACCGCCGCGAGCAGCTGCGTGTCAGTCATCACTCTCTCCTCCGTGTCCACAGGGGCACAGCCAAAACCTGCCCCTGCTAACGGAGAGGGAGAAGTGACCACCGGACCGCCCGCCTGCTCCAGCCCTCCACCCTGCAATCCAGGCTCCGGTCCTGCCTCGGACAGAGCAACGGAGGACGCCCCCGTCACCATGGAAACACTAACAGCCATTTCCATAGCAACGGCCACGCCCCCCTCCCCGTCACGCACACAAGCCGGCCCCCTCCGCTGCAGTAACTCACCCTGACTCATCATCGGGCCCGTCCTCCGAGCCAGATCGCCCTCCGGAACCAACGCCAGCACCTTCCGCTCCGCACCACTCGGGTCCAGCTGCACGGCAATCTCCGGCTCCGTCCCGATTCCCGAGCTGCACGGCGCCATCTTGGATATGACGTCAGCCGGCGCCATCTTTGAAGAGGGTAATCCGCACTGCTCCTCGGGCGAAGCCATGTTTGCAGAGGACCTCCGACCTTCTTCCTGTCCCGACGCCATCTTTAGAGCTGCAGACTTAGGTAGGCTCCCGGAACCAGCAAAGGCAGACGCCATGTTTGGAGAGGCTGATTCCACCGCGGCACTTGCATCCACTTGCTCCGGTCTCATCTTGGGGGAGACCTTCATAGAAGACAGGACTTTGGGCTCCAGTCTGAAAGTAGCAGGCTTCAAGAGGCTCCTGCCCCCAACCGACGTCATCCTGGACGCAGTCATCACCGGCACAGAACCTCCTCCGCCCCCACCAACAGCCGCCATCTTGCCTGTAGTTTTTTTAAGCTGTGCAGCCGCAATCTTTTTGGATCCAAGCTGTTTTGACACAGGTGACCCGGCGTTTTTGCTAATCAGCGCCATTTTGGACGCCATTTTGGGCCCTGGGGGGACCCCCTTCTGGGCCCCGAAACCAGCCTCCTGCACCCCGCAGCCCGACGAGACCACCACCGCTGGACTAGGCATCGCCTGTGGTAAGCTCCGCAATAAAGATAAACGTTTTTTGTACTGTATTATTAGAGGATTCAGGGCCGCCAGCTCCAACCTGATAATCTCCTTCTCCCCCGCTGTACAGTGCTCGCGCTTCCTCCTCTGTGCACTGACCTTAGAGCCAAGTCTCTTTAGTTCCTGACGCAGGCCCTCCACATCCAGAGCCATGAAAGCCGCATCAGTGAGCTCCGGCTCCGGCTCCAGCACACCCGGCGGCGCCGCGCTCATCAGATCCTGAGCGTCCGGGCAAAGCTCTTCTTCTGCACTAAAAGGCAGATCTTTCAGAGTTATCTCCATGTCCTCTGAAGCATCCTCACTCTCCCCGATCTCCTCTAGTTTAAGAGCTCCCGGGCGCTGCACAAGGCTCTCCTCCACCCGGGTCACCATTACCACAGGCTGCAGGCTTCCACCACCTCCTTCCTGGGTCCCAAATAAAGTATTAACCCCACGATTAGGGTCTCCAGGGTCACTGTATACACAGGGGTCACCATCATCCTCCTCCCCAGTCCCCTCCATCCTCCTGGGGAGGGCTTTTAGGCAAGTTTCTGTGCTGCAAAAGATCCAAAGGCCTAGGAGCTGTAAAACACACCTCTGCCCTGGGTCTTGGTCTTCAACACAATCTGAAATTTTGAGCAGTCTATTTTTGCTACAAGAGTGGATATCAAGAAGTATGCGCTTTTGTTGTTTCCATTGGTATCAATGCATTTTGGCCTAAAACAAGCATTTTTGCTGTTTTCTCTTAAAACGGAACATGGGAGAAAAACCATTTCACATCACATTTGTGGGTCTTGGTCTTCAACACAATCTTTGAAATCTTGAGCTGTCTGTGTTTGCTACAAGAGGAGATATCACAAAGTATGCGCTTTGTTGTTTCCATTGGTTTCAATGCATTTTGGCCTAAAATGGGCATTTGCTGTTTTCTCTTAAACGCAACATGGGAGAAAAACCATTTCACAGCGTATTTGTGGGTCTTGGCCTTCAACACAATCTGTGAAATTTTGAGCTGTCTGTGTTTGCTACAAGAGGAGATATCACAAAGTATGCGCTTTTGTTGTTTCCATTGGTTTCAATGCATTTTGGCCTAAAATGAGCATTTGCTGTTTTCTCTTAAACGCAACATGGGAGAAAAACCATTTCACAGCGTATTTGTGGGTCTTGGTCTTCAACACAATCTGTGAAATTTTGAGCTGTCTGTGTTTGCTACAAGAGGAGATATCACAAAGTATGCATTTTTGTTGTTTCCATTGGTTTAAATACATTTTGGTCTAAATTGAGCATTTGATGTTTTCTCTTAAACGCAACATGGGAGAAAAACCATTTCACATCGTATCTGTGGGTCTTGGCCTTCAACACAATCTGTGAAATTTTGAGCTGTCTGTGTTTGCTACAAGAGGAGATATCACAAAGTATGCGCTTTTGTTGTTTCCATTGGTTTCAATGCATTTTGGCCTTAAATGAGCATTTGCTGTTTTCTGTTAAACACAACATGGGAGAAAAACCATTTCACATCAAATTTGTGGGTCTTGGTCTTCAACACAATCTGTGAAATTTTGAGCTGTCTGTGTTTGCTACAAGACGAGATATGACAAAGTAAGCGTTTTTGTTGTTTACATTGGTTTCAATGCATTTTGGCCTAAAATGAGCATTTGCTATTTTCTCTTAAACGCAACATGGAAGAAAAACCATTTCACATCATATTTGTGTGTCTTGGGCTTCAACACAATCTGTGAAAATTTGAGCTGTCTGTGTTTGCTATAAGAGGAGATATCACAAAGTATGCACTTTTGTTGTTTCCATTTGTTTCAATGCATTTTGGCGTAAAAAGAGCATTTGCTGTTTTCTCTTAAACGCAACATTGGAGAAAAAACATTTTCATCAAATTTGTGGGTCTTGGTCTTCAACACAATCTTTAAAATTTTGAGCTGTCTGTGTTTGCTACAAGAGGAGATATCACAAAGTATGCACTAATGTTGTTTACATTGGTTTCAATGCATTTTGGCCTAAAACAAGCATTTGCTGTTTTCTCTTAAACGCAACATGGGAGAAAAACCATTTCACATCACATTTGTGGGTCTTGGTCTTCAACACAATCTGTGAAATTTTGAGCTGTCTGTGTTTGCTACAAGAGTAGATATTACAAAGTATGCGCTTTTGTTGTTTCCATTGGTTTCAATGCATTTTGGCCTTAAATGAGCATTTGCTGTTTTCTGTTAAACACAACATGGGAGAAAAACCATTTCACATCAAATTTGTGGGTCTTGGTCTTCAACACAATCTGTGAAATTTTGAGCTGTCTGTGTTTGCTACAAGACGAGATATGACAAAGTAAGTGTTTTTGTTGTTTACATTGGTTTCAATGCATTTTGGCCTAAAATGAGCATTTGCTATTTTCTCTTAAACGCAACATGGAAGAAAAACCATTTCACATCATATTTGTGGGTCTTGGCCTTCAACACAATCTGTGAAAATTTGAGCTGTCTGTGTTTGCTAAAAGAGGAGATATCACAAAGTATGCACTTTTGTTGTTTCCATTTGTTTCAATGCATTTTGGCGTAAAAAGAGCATTTGCTGTTTTCTCTTAAACGCAACATTGGAGAAAAAACATTTTCATCAAATTTGTGGGTCTTGGTCTTCAACACAATCTTTAAAATTTTGAGCTGTCTGTGTTTGCTACAAGAGGAGATATCACAAAGTATGCACTAATGTTGTTTACATTGGTTTCAATGCATTTTGGCCTAAAACAAGCATTTGCTGTTTTCTCTTAAAACGGAACAGGGGAGAAAAATAATTTCACATCACATTTGTGGGTGTTGGTCTTCAACACAATTTGAAATTTTGAGCAGTCTATTTTTGCTACAAGAGGGGATATCAAGAAGTATGCGCTTTTGTTGTTTCCATTGTTATCAATGCATTTTGGCCTAAAACAAGCATTTTTGCTGTTTTCTCTTAAAACGGAACATGGGAGAAAAACCATTTCACATCACATTTGTGGGTCTTGGTCTTCAACACAATCTTTGAAATCTTGAGCTGTCTGTGTTTGCTACAAGAGGAGATATCACAAAGTATGCGCTTTGTTGTTTTCATTGGTTTCAATGCATTATGGCCTAAAATGGGCATTTGCTGTTTTCTCTTAAACGCAAAATGGGAGAAAAACCATTTCACAGCGTATTTGTGGGTCTTGGCCTTCAACACAATCTGTGAAATTTTGAGCTGTCTGTGTTTGCTACAAGAGGAGATATCACAAAGTATGCGCTTTTGTTGTTTCCATTGGTTTCAATGCATTTTGGCCTAAAATGAGCATTTGCTGTTTTCTCTTAAACGCAACATGGGAGAAAAACCATTTCACAGCGTATTTGTGGGTCTTGGTCTTCAACACAATCTGTGAAATTTTGAGCTGTCTGTGTTTGCTACAAGAGGAGATATCACAAAGTATGCATTTTTGTTGTTTCCATTGGTTTAAATACATTTTGGTCTAAATTGAGCATTTGATGTTTTCTCTTAAACGCAACATGGGAGAAAAAACATTTATCATCACATTTGTGGGTCTTGGTCTTCAACACAATCTGTGAAATTTTGAGCTGTCTGTGTTTGCTACAAGAGGAGATATCACAAAGTATGCGCTTTTGTTGTTTCCATTGCTTTCAATGCATTATGGCCTAAAACAAGCATTTGCTGTTTTCTCTTAAATGCAACATGGGAGAAAAACCATTTCACATCGTATATGTGAGTCTTGGCCTTCAACACAATCTGTGAAATTTTGAGCTGTCTGTGTTTGCTACAAGAGGAGATATCACAAAGTATGCGCTTTTGTTGTTTCCATTGGTTTCAATGCATTTTGGCCTAAAATGAGCATTTGCTGTTTTCTGTTAAATGCAACATGGGAGAAAAACCATTTCACATCGTATCTGTGGGTCTTGGCCTTCAACACAATCTGTGAAATTTTGAGCTGTCTGTGTTTGCTACAAGAGGAGATATCACAAAGTATGCGCTTTTGTTGTTTCCATTGGTTTCAATGCATTTTGGCCTTAAATGAGCATTTGCTGTTTTCTGTTAAACACAACATGGGAGAAAAACCATTTCACATCAAATTTGTGGGTCTTGGTCTTCAACACAATCTGTGAAATTTTGAGCTGTCTGTGTTTGCTACAAGACGAGATATGACAAAGTAAGCGTTTTTGTTGTTTACATTGGTTTCAATGCATTTTGGCCTAAAATGAGCATTTGCTATTTTCTCTTAAACGCAACATGGAAGAAAAACCATTTCACATCATATTTGTGTGTCTTGGGCTTCAACACAATCTGTGAAAATTTGAGCTGTCTGTGTTTGCTATAAGAGGAGATATCACAAAGTATGCACTTTTGTTGTTTCCATTTGTTTCAATGCATTTTGGCGTAAAAAGAGCATTTGCTGTTTTCTCTTAAACGCAACATTGGAGAAAAAACATTTTCATCAAATTTGTGGGTCTTGGTCTTCAACACAATCTTTAAAATTTTGAGCTGTCTGTGTTTGCTACAAGAGGAGATATCACAAAGTATGCACTAATGTTGTTTACATTGGTTTCAATGCATTTTGGCCTAAAACAAGCATTTGCTGTTTTCTCTTAAACGCAACATGGGAGAAAAACCATTTCACATCACATTTGTGGGTCTTGGTCTTCAACACAATCTGTGAAATTTTGAGCTGTCTGTGTTTGCTACAAGAGTAGATATTACAAAGTATGCACTTTTGTTGTTTCCATTGGTTTAAATACATTTTGGTCTAAATTGAGCATTTGATGTTTTCTCTTAAACGCAACATTGGAGAAAAAACATTTCTCATCACATTTGTGGGTCTTGGTCTTCAACACAATCTGTGAAATTTTGAGCTGTCTGTGTTTGCTACAAGAGGAGATATCACAAAGTATGCACTGTTGTTGTTTCCATTGGTTTCAATGCATTTTGGCCTAAAACGAGCATTTGCTGTTTTCTCTGAAACGCAACATGGGAGAAAAACAATTTCACATCACATTTGTGGGTCTTGGTCTTCAACACAATCTGTGAAATTTTGAGCTGTCTGTGTTTGCTACAAGAGGAGATATCACAAAGTATGCTCTTTTGTTGTTTCCATTGGTATCAATGCATTTTGGCCTAAAACGAGCATTTGCAGTTTTCTCTGAAACGCAACATGGGAGAAAAACAATTTCACATCACATTTGTACGTGTTGGTCTTCAACACAATCTGAAATTTTGAGCAGTCTATTTTTGCTACAAGAGGGGCTATCAAGAAGTATGCGCTTTTGTTGTTTCCATTGGTTTTAATGCATTTTGGCCTAAAACAAGCATTTGCTGTTTTCTCTTAAACGCAACATGGGAGAAAAAACATTTCACATCACATTTGTGGGTCTTGGTCTTCAACACAATCTGTGAAATTTTGAGCTGTCTGTGTTTGCTAGAAGAGTAGATATTACAAAGTATGCATTTTTGTTGTTTCCATTGGTTTAAATACATTTTGGTCTAAATTGAGCATTTGATGTTTTCTCTTAAACGCAACATGGGAGAAAAAACATTTATCATCACATTTGTGGGTCTTGGTCTTCAACACAATCTGTGAAATTTTGAGCTGTCTGTGTTTGCTACAAGAGGAGATATCACAAAGTATGCGCTTTTGTTGTTTCCATTGGTTTCAATGCATTATGGCCTAAAACGAGCATTTGCTGTTTTCTCTTAAACGCAACATGGGAGAAAAACCATTTCACATCGTATCTGTGGGTCTTGGCCTTCAACACAATCTGTGAAATTTTGAGCTGTCTGTGTTTGCAACAAGAGGAGATATCACAAAGTATGCGCTTTTGTTGGTTCCATTTGTTTCAATGCATTTTGGCGTAAAAAGAGCATTTGCTGTTTTCTCTTAAACGCAACATTGGAGAAAAAACATTTTCATCAAATTTGTGGGTCTTGGTCTTCAACACAATCTTTAAAATTTTGAGCTGTCTGTGTTTGCTACAAGAGGAGATATCACAAAGTATGCACTAATGTTGTTTACATTGGTTTCAATGCATTTTGGCCTAAAACAAGCATTTGCTGTTTTCTCTTAAAACGGAACATGGGAGAAAAACAATTTCACATCACATTTGTGGGTGTTGGTCTTCAACACAATCTGAAATTTTGAGCAGTCTATTTTTGCTACAAGAGGGGATATCAAGAAGTATGCGCTTTTGTTGTTTCCATTGGTATCAATGCATTTTGGCCTAAAACAAGCATTTTTGCTGTTTTCTCTTAAAACGGAACATGGGAGAAAAACCATTTCACATCACATTTGTGGGTCTTGGTCTTCAACACAATCTTTGAAATCTTGAGCTGTCTGTGTTTGCTACAAGAGGAGATATCACAAAGTATGCGCTTTGTTGTTTCCATTGGTTTCAATGCATTGTGGCCTAAAATGAGCATTTGCTGTTTTCTCTTAAACGCAACATGGGAGAAAAACCATTTCACAGCGTATTTGTGGGTCTTGGCCTTCAACACAATCTGTGAAATTTTGAGCTGTCTGTGTTTGCTACAAGAGGAGATATCACAAAGTATGCGCTTTTGTTGTTTCCATTGGTTTCAATGCATTTTGGCCTAAAATGAGCATTTGCTGTTTTCTCTTAAACGCAACATGGGAGAAAAACCATTTCACAGCGTATTTGTGGGTCTTGGTCTTCAACACAATCTGTGAAATTTTGAGCTGTCTGTGTTTGCTACAAGAGGAGATATCACAAAGTATGCATTTTTGTTGTTTCCATTGGTTTAAATACATTTTGGTCTAAATTGAGCATTTGATGTTTTCTCTTAAACGCAACATGGGAGAAAAAACATTTATCATCACATTTGTGGGTCTTGGTCTTCAACACAATCTGTGAAATTTTGAGCTGTCTGTGTTTGCTACAAGAGGAGATATCACAAAGTATGCGCTTTTGTTGTTTCCATTGCTTTCAATGCATTATGGCCTAAAACGAGCATTTGCTGTTTTCTCTTAAACGCAACATGGGAGAAAAACCATTTCACATCGTATATGTGAGTCTTGGCCTTCAACACAATCTGTGAAATTTTGAGCTGTCTGTGTTTGCTACAAGAGGAGATATCACAAAGTATGCGCTTTTGTTGTTTCCATTGGTTTCAATGCATTTTGGCCTAAAATGAGCATTTGCTGTTTTCTGTTAAACGCAACATGGGAGAAAAACCATTTCACATCGTATCTGTGGGTCTTGGCCTTCAACACAATCTGTGAAATTTTGAGCTGTCTGTGTTTGCTACAAGAGGAGATATCACAAAGTATGCGCTTTTGTTGTTTCCATTGGTTTCAATGCATTTTGGCCTTAAATGAGCATTTGCTGTTTTCTGTTAAACACAACATGGGAGAAAAACCATTTCACATCAAATTTGTGGGTCTTGGTCTTCAACACAATCTGTGAAATTTTGAGCTGTCTGTGTTTGCTACAAGACGAGATATGACAAAGTAAGTGTTTTTGTTGTTTACATTGGTTTCAATGCATTTTGGCCTAAAATGAGCATTTGCTATTTTCTCTTAAACGCAACATGGAAGAAAAACCATTTCACATCATATTTGTGGGTCTTGGCCTTCAACACAATCTGTGAAAATTTGAGCTGTCTGTGTTTGCTATAAGAGGAGATATCACAAAGTATGCACTTTTGTTGTTTCCATTTGTTTCAATGCATTTTGGCGTAAAAAGAGCATTTGCTGTTTTCTCTTAAACGCAACATTGGAGAAAAAACATTTTCATCAAATTTGTGGGTCTTGGTCTTCAACACAATCTTTAAAATTTTGAGCTGTCTGTGTTTGCTACAAGAGGAGATATCACAAAGTATGCGCTTTGTTGTTTTCATTGGTTTCAATGCATTTTGGCCTAAAATGGGCATTTGCTGTTTTCTCTTAAACGCAACATGGGAGAAAAACCATTTCACAGCGTATTTGTGGGTCTTGGCCTTCAACACAATCTGTGAAATTTTGAGCTGTCTGTGTTTGCTACAAGAGGAGATATCACAAAGTATGCGCTTTTGTTGTTTCCATTGGTTTCAATGCATTTTGGCCTAAAATGAGCATTTGCTGTTTTCTCTTAAACGCAACATGGGAGAAAAACCATTTCACAGCGTATTTGTGGGTCTTGGTCTTCAACACAATCTGTGAAATTTTGAGCTGTCTGTGTTTGCTACAAGAGGAGATATCACAAAGTATGCATTTTTGTTGTTTCCATTGGTTTAAATACATTTTGGTCTAAATTGAGCATTTGATGTTTTCTCTTAAACGCAACATGGGAGAAAAAACATTTATCATCACATTTGTGGGTCTTGGTCTTCAACACAATCTGTGAAATTTTGAGCTGTCTGTGTTTGCTACAAGAGGAGATATCACAAAGTATGCGCTTTTGTTGTTTCCATTGCTTTCAATGCATTATGGCCTAAAACAAGCATTTGCTGTTTTCTCTTAAATGCAACATGGGAGAAAAACCATTTCACATCGTATATGTGAGTCTTGGCCTTCAACACAATCTGTGAAATTTTGAGCTGTCTGTGTTTGCTACAAGAGGAGATATCACAAAGTATGCGCTTTTGTTGTTTCCATTGGTTTCAATGCATTTTGGCCTAAAATGAGCATTTGCTGTTTTCTGTTAAATGCAACATGGGAGAAAAACCATTTCACATCGTATCTGTGGGTCTTGGCCTTCAACACAATCTGTGAAATTTTGAGCTGTCTGTGTTTGCTACAAGAGGAGATATCACAAAGTATGCGCTTTTGTTGTTTCCATTGGTTTCAATGCATTTTGGCCTTAAATGAGCATTTGCTGTTTTCTGTTAAACACAACATGGGAGAAAAACCATTTCACATCAAATTTGTGGGTCTTGGTCTTCAACACAATCTGTGAAATTTTGAGCTGTCTGTGTTTGCTACAAGACGAGATATCACAAAGTATGCACTTTTGTTGTTTCCATTTGTTTCAATGCATTTTGGCGTAAAAAGAGCATTTGCTGTTTTCTCTTAAACGCAACATTGGAGAAAAAACATTTTCATCAAATTTGTGGGTCTTGGTCTTCAACACAATCTTTAAAATTTTGAGCTGTCTGTGTTTGCTACAAGAGGAGATATCACAAAGTATGCACTAATGTTGTTTACATTGGTTTCAATGCATTTTGGCCTAAAACAAGCATTTGCTGTTTTCTCTTAAACGCAACATGGGAGAAAAACCATTTCACATCACATTTGTGGGTCTTGGTCTTCAACACAATCTGTGAAATTTTGAGCTGTCTGTGTTTGCTACAAGAGTAGATATTACAAAGTATGCACTTTTGTTGTTTCCATTGGTTTAAATACATTTTGGTCTAAATTGAGCATTTGATGTTTTCTCTTAAACGCAACATTGGAGAAAAAACATTTCTCATCACATTTGTGGGTCTTGGTCTTCAACACAATCTGTGAAATTTTGAGCTGTCTGTGTTTGCTACAAGAGGAGATATCACAAAGTATGCACTGTTGTTGTTTCCATTGGTTTCAATGCATTTTGGCCTAAAACGAGCATTTGCTGTTTTCTCTGAAACGCAACATGGGAGAAAAACAATTTCACATCACATTTGTGGGTCTTGGTCTTCAACACAATCTGTGAAATTTTGAGCTGTCTGTGTTTGCTACAAGAGGAGATATCACAAAGTATGCTCTTTTGTTGTTTCCATTGGTATCAATGCATTTTGGCCTAAAACGAGCATTTGCAGTTTTCTCTGAAACGCAACATGGGAGAAAAACAATTTCACATCACATTTGTACGTGTTGGTCTTCAACACAATCTGAAATTTTGAGCAGTCTATTTTTGCTACAAGAGGGGCTATCAAGAAGTATGCGCTTTTGTTGTTTCCATTGGTTTTAATGCATTTTGGCCTAAAACAAGCATTTGCTGTTTTCTCTTAAACGCAACATGGGAGAAAAAACATTTCACATCACATTTGTGGGTCTTGGTCTTCAACACAATCTGTGAAATTTTGAGCTGTCTGTGTTTGCTAGAAGAGTAGATATTACAAAGTATGCATTTTTGTTGTTTCCATTGGTTTAAATACATTTTGGTCTAAATTGAGCATTTGATGTTTTCTCTTAAACGCAACATGGGAGAAAAAACATTTATCATCACATTTGTGGGTCTTGGTCTTCAAAACAATCTGTGAAATTTTGAGCTGTCTGTGTTTGCTACAAGAGGAGATATCACAAAGTATGCGCTTTTGTTGTTTCCATTGGTTTCAATGCATTATGGCCTAAAACGAGCATTTGCTGTTTTCTCTTAAACGCAACATGGGAGAAAAACCATTTCACATCGTATCTGTGGGTCTTGGCCTTCAACACAATCTGTGAAATTTTGAGCTGTCTGTGTTTGCTACAAGAGGAGATATCACAAAGTATGCGCTTTTGCTGTTTCCATTTGTTTCAATGCATTTTGGCGTAAAAAGAGCATTTGCTGTTTTCTCTTAAACGCAACATTGGAGAAAAAACATTTTCATCAAATTTGTGGGTCTTGGTCTTCAACACAATCTTTAAAATTTTGAGCTGTCTGTGTTTGCTACAAGAGGAGATATCACAAAGTATGCACTAATGTTGTTTACATTGGTTTCAATGCATTTTGGCCTAAAACAAGCATTTGCTGTTTTCTCTTAAAACGGAACATGGGAGAAAAACAATTTCACATCACATTTGTGGGTGTTGGTCTTCAACACAATCTGAAATTTTGAGCAGTCTATTTTTGCTACAAGAGGGGATATCAAGAAGTATGCGCTTTTGTTGTTTCCATTGGTATCAATGCATTTTGGCCTAAAACAAGCATTTTTGCTGTTTTCTCTTAAAACGGAACATGGGAGAAAAACCATTTCACATCACATTTGTGGGTCTTGGTCTTCAACACAATCTTTGAAATCTTGAGCTGTCTGTGTTTGCTACAAGAGGAGATATCACAAAGTATGCGCTTTGTTGTTTCCATTGGTTTCAATGCATTGTGGCCTAAAATGAGCATTTGCTGTTTTCTCTTAAACGCAACATGGGAGAAAAACCATTTCACAGCGTATTTGTGGGTCTTGGCCTTCAACACAATCTGTGAAATTTTGAGCTGTCTGTGTTTGCTACAAGAGGAGATATCACAAAGTATGCGTTTTTGTTGTTTACATTGGTTTCAATGCATTTTGGCCTAAAATGAGCATTTGCTATTTTCTCTTAAACGCAACATGGAAGAAAAACCATTTCACATCATATTTGTGTGTCTTGGGCTTCAACACAATCTGTGAAAATTTGAGCTGTCTGTGTTTGCTATAAGAGGAGATATCACAAAGTATGCACTTTTGTTGTTTCCATTTGTTTCAATGCATTTTGGCGTAAAAAGAGCATTTGCTGTTTTCTCTTAAACGCAACATTGGAGAAAAAACATTTTCATCAAATTTGTGGGTCTTGGTCTTCAACACAATCTTTAAAATTTTGAGCTGTCTGTGTTTGCTACAAGAGGAGATATCACAAAGTATGCACTAATGTTGTTTACATTGGTTTCAATGCATTTTGGCCTAAAACAAGCATTTGCTGTTTTCTCTTAAACGCAACATGGGAGAAAAACCATTTCACATCACATTTGTGGGTCTTGGTCTTCAACACAATCTGTGAAATTTTGAGCTGTCTGTGTTTGCTACAAGAGTAGATATTACAAAGTATGCACTTTTGTTGTTTCCATTGGTTTAAATACATTTTGGTCTAAATTGAGCATTTGATGTTTTCTCTTAAACGCAACATTGGAGAAAAAACATTTCTCATCACATTTGTGGGTCTTGGTCTTCAACACAATCTGTGAAATTTTGAGCTGTCTGTGTTTGCTACAAGAGGAGATATCACAAAGTATGCACTGTTGTTGTTTCCATTGGTTTCAATGCATTTTGGCCTAAAACGAGCATTTGCTGTTTTCTCTGAAACGCAACATGGGAGAAAAACAATTTCACATCACATTTGTGGGTCTTGGTCTTCAACACAATCTGTGAAATTTTGAGCTGTCTGTGTTTGCTACAAGAGGAGATATCACAAAGTATGCTCTTTTGTTGTTTCCATTGGTATCAATGCATTTTGGCCTAAAACGAGCATTTGCAGTTTTCTCTGAAACGCAACATGGGAGAAAAACAATTTCACATCACATTTGTACGTGTTGGTCTTCAACACAATCTGAAATTTTGAGCAGTCTATTTTTGCTACAAGAGGGGCTATCAAGAAGTATGCGCTTTTGTTGTTTCCATTGGTTTTAATGCATTTTGGCCTAAAACAAGCATTTGCTGTTTTCTCTTAAACGCAACATGGGAGAAAAAACATTTCACATCACATTTGTGGGTCTTGGTCTTCAACACAATCTGTGAAATTTTGAGCTGTCTGTGTTTGCTAGAAGAGTAGATATTACAAAGTATGCATTTTTGTTGTTTCCATTGGTTTAAATACATTTTGGTCTAAATTGAGCATTTGATGTTTTCTCTTAAACGCAACATGGGAGAAAAAACATTTATCATCACATTTGTGGGTCTTGGTCTTCAACACAATCTGTGAAATTTTGAGCTGTCTGTGTTTGCTACAAGAGGAGATATCACAAAGTATGCGCTTTTGTTGTTTCCATTGGTTTCAATGCATTATGGCCTAAAACGAGCATTTGCTGTTTTCTCTTAAACGCAACATGGGAGAAAAACCATTTCACATCGTATCTGTGGGTCTTGGCCTTCAACACAATCTGTGAAATTTTGAGCTGTCTGTGTTTGCTACAAGAGGAGATATCACAAAGTATGCGCTTTTGTTGTTTCCATTTGTTTCAATGCATTTTGGCGTAAAAAGAGCATTTGCTGTTTTCTCTTAAACGCAACATTGGAGAAAAAACATTTTCATCAAATTTGTGGGTCTTGGTCTTCAACACAATCTTTAAAATTTTGAGCTGTCTGTGTTTGCTACAAGAGGAGATATCACAAAGTATGCACTAATGTTGTTTACATTGGTTTCAATGCATTTTGGCCTAAAACAAGCATTTGCTGTTTTCTCTTAAAACGGAACATGGGAGAAAAACAATTTCACATCACATTTGTGGGTGTTGGTCTTCAACACAATCTGAAATTTTGAGCAGTCTATTTTTGCTACAAGAGGGGATATCAAGAAGTATGCGCTTTTGTTGTTTCCATTGGTATCAATGCATTTTGGCCTAAAACAAGCATTTTTGCTGTTTTCTCTTAAAACGGAACATGGGAGAAAAACCATTTCACATCACATTTGTGGGTCTTGGTCTTCAACACAATCTTTGAAATCTTGAGCTGTCTGTGTTTGCTACAAGAGGAGATATCACAAAGTATGCGCTTTGTTGTTTCCATTGGTTTCAATGCATTGTGGCCTAAAATGAGCATTTGCTGTTTTCTCTTAAACGCAACATGGGAGAAAAACCATTTCACAGCGTATTTGTGGGTCTTGGCCTTCAACACAATCTGTGAAATTTTGAGCTGTCTGTGTTTGCTACAAGAGGAGATATCACAAAGTATGCGCTTATGTTGTTTCCATTGGTTTCAATGCATTTTGGCCTAAAATGAGCATTTGCTGTTTTCTCTTAAACGCAACATGGGAGAAAAACCATTTCACAGCGTATTTGTGGGTCTTGGTCTTCAACACAATCTGTGAAATTTTGAGCTGTCTGTGTTTGCTACAAGAGGAGATATCACAAAGTATGCATTTTTGTTGTTTCCATTGGTTTAAATACATTTTGGTCTAAATTGAGCATTTGATGTTTTCTCTTAAACGCAACATGGGAGAAAAAACATTTATCATCACATTTGTGGGTCTTGGTCTTCAACACAATCTGTGAAATTTTGAGCTGTCTGTGTTTGCTACAAGAGGAGATATCACAAAGTATGCGCTTTTGTTGTTTCCATTGCTTTCAATGCATTATGGCCTAAAACGAGCATTTGCTGTTTTCTCTTAAACGCAACATGGGAGAAAAACCATTTCACATCGTATATGTGAGTCTTGGCCTTCAACACAATCTGTGAAATTTTGAGCTGTCTGTGTTTGCTACAAGAGGAGATATCACAAAGTATGCGCTTTTGTTGTTTCCATTGGTTTCAATGCATTTTGGCCTAAAATGAGCATTTGCTGTTTTCTGTTAAACGCAACATGGGAGAAAAACCATTTCACATCGTATCTGTGGGTCTTGGCCTTCAACACAATCTGTGAAATTTTGAGCTGTCTGTGTTTGCTACAAGAGGAGATATCACAAAGTATGCGCTTTTGTTGTTTCCATTGGTTTCAATGCATTTTGGCCTTAAATGAGCATTTGCTGTTTTCTGTTAAACACAACATGGGAGAAAAACCATTTCACATCAAATTTGTGGGTCTTGGTCTTCAACACAATCTGTGAAATTTTGAGCTGTCTGTGTTTGCTACAAGACGAGATATGACAAAGTAAGTGTTTTTGTTGTTTACATTGGTTTCAATGCATTTTGGCCTAAAATGAGCATTTGCTATTTTCTCTTAAACGCAACATGGAAGAAAAACCATTTCACATCATATTTGTGGGTCTTGGCCTTCAACACAATCTGTGAAAATTTGAGCTGTCTGTGTTTGCTATAAGAGGAGATATCACAAAGTATGCACTTTTGTTGTTTCCATTTGTTTCAATGCATTTTGGCGTAAAAAGAGCATTTGCTGTTTTCTCTTAAACGCAACATTGGAGAAAAAACATTTTCATCAAATTTGTGGGTCTTGGTCTTCAACACAATCTTTAAAATTTTGAGCTGTCTGTGTTTGCTACAAGAGGAGATATCACAAAGTATGCGCTTTGTTGTTTTCATTGGTTTCAATGCATTTTGGCCTAAAATGGGCATTTGCTGTTTTCTCTTAAACGCAACATGGGAGAAAAACCATTTCACAGCTTATTTGTGGGTCTTGGCCTTCAACACAATCTGTGAAATTTTGAGCTGTCTGTGTTTGCTACAAGAGGAGATATCACAAAGTATGCGCTTTTGTTGTTTCCATTGGTTTCAATGCATTTTGGCCTAAAATGAGCATTTGCTGTTTTCTCTTAAACGCAACATGGGAGAAAAACCATTTCACAGCGTATTTGTGGGTCTTGGTCTTCAACACAATCTGTGAAATTTTGAGCTGTCTGTGTTTGCTACAAGAGGAGATATCACAAAGTATGCATTTTTGTTGTTTCCATTGGTTTAAATACATTTTGGTCTAAATTGAGCATTTGATGTTTTCTCTTAAACGCAACATGGGAGAAAAAACATTTATCATCACATTTGTGGGTCTTGGTCTTCAACACAATCTGTGAAATTTTGAGCTGTCTGTGTTTGCTACAAGAGGAGATATCACAAAGTATGCGCTTTTGTTGTTTCCATTGCTTTCAATGCATTATGGCCTAAAACAAGCATTTGCTGTTTTCTCTTAAATGCAACATGGGAGAAAAACCATTTCACATCGTATATGTGAGTCTTGGCCTTCAACACAATCTGTGAAATTTTGAGCTGTCTGTGTTTGCTACAAGAGGAGATATCACAAAGTATGCGCTTTTGTTGTTTCCATTGGTTTCAATGCATTTTGGCCTAAAATGAGCATTTGCTGTTTTCTGTTAAATGCAACATGGGAGAAAAACCATTTCACATCGTATCTGTGGGTCTTGGCCTTCAACACAATCTGTGAAATTTTGAGCTGTCTGTGTTTGCTACAAGAGGAGATATCACAAAGTATGCGCTTTTGTTGTTTCCATTGGTTTCAATGCATTTTGGCCTTAAATGAGCATTTGCTGTTTTCTGTTAAACACAACATGGGAGAAAAACCATTTCACATCAAATTTGTGGGTCTTGGTCTTCAACACAATCTGTGAAATTTTGAGCTGTCTGTGTTTGCTACAAGACGAGATATGACAAAGTAAGCGTTTTTGTTGTTTACATTGGTTTCAATGCATTTTGGCCTAAAATGAGCATTTGCTATTTTCTCTTAAACGCAACATGGAAGAAAAACCATTTCACATCATATTTGTGTGTCTTGGGCTTCAACACAATCTGTGAAAATTTGAGCTGTCTGTGTTTGCTATAAGAGGAGATATCACAAAGTATGCACTTTTGTTGTTTCCATTTGTTTCAATGCATTTTGGCGTAAAAAGAGCATTTGCTGTTTTCTCTTAAACGCAACATTGGAGAAAAAACATTTTCATCAAATTTGTGGGTCTTGGTCTTCAACACAATCTTTAAAATTTTGAGCTGTCTGTGTTTGCTACAAGAGGAGATATCACAAAGTATGCACTAATGTTGTTTACATTGGTTTCAATGCATTTTGGCCTAAAACAAGCATTTGCTGTTTTCTCTTAAACGCAACATGGGAGAAAAACCATTTCACATCACATTTGTGGGTCTTGGTCTTCAACACAATCTGTGAAATTTTGAGCTGTCTGTGTTTGCTACAAGAGTAGATATTACAAAGTATGCACTTTTGTTGTTTCCATTGGTTTAAATACATTTTGGTCTAAATTGAGCATTTGATGTTTTCTCTTAAACGCAACATTGGAGAAAAAACATTTCTCATCACATTTGTGGGTCTTGGTCTTCAACACAATCTGTGAAATTTTGAGCTGTCTGTGTTTGCTACAAGAGGAGATATCACAAAGTATGCACTGTTGTTGTTTCCATTGGTTTCAATGCATTTTGGCCTAAAACGAGCATTTGCTGTTTTCTCTGAAACGCAACATGGGAGAAAAACAATTTCACATCACATTTGTGGGTCTTGGTCTTCAACACAATCTGTGAAATTTTGAGCTGTCTGTGTTTGCTACAAGAGGAGATATCACAAAGTATGCTCTTTTGTTGTTTCCATTGGTATCAATGCATTTTGGCCTAAAACGAGCATTTGCAGTTTTCTCTGAAACGCAACATGGGAGAAAAACAATTTCACATCACATTTGTACGTGTTGGTCTTCAACACAATCTGAAATTTTGAGCAGTCTATTTTTGCTACAAGAGGGGCTATCAAGAAGTATGCGCTTTTGTTGTTTCCATTGGTTTTAATGCATTTTGGCCTAAAACAAGCATGTGCTGTTTTCTCTTAAACGCAACATGGGAGAAAAAACATTTCACATCACATTTGTGGGTCTTGGTCTTCAACACAATCTGTGAAATTTTGAGCTGTCTGTGTTTGCTAGAAGAGTAGATATTACAAAGTATGCATTTTTGTTGTTTCCATTGGTTTAAATACATTTTGGTCTAAATTGAGCATTTGATGTTTTCTCTTAAACGCAACATGGGAGAAAAAACATTTATCATCACATTTGTGGGTCTTGGTCTTCAACACAATCTGTGAAATTTTGAGCTGTCTGTGTTTGCTACAAGAGGAGATATCACAAAGTATGCGCTTTTGTTGTTTCCATTGGTTTCAATGCATTATGGCCTAAAACGAGCATTTGCTGTTTTCTCTTAAACGCAACATGGGAGAAAAACCATTTCACATCGTATCTGTGGGTCTTGGCCTTCAACACAATCTGTGAAATTTTGAGCTGTCTGTGTTTGCTACAAGAGGAGATATCACAAAGTATGCGCTTTTGCTGTTTCCATTTGTTTCAATGCATTTTGGCGTAAAAAGAGCATTTGCTGTTTTCTCTTAAACGCAACATTGGAGAAAAAACATTTTCATCAAATTTGTGGGTCTTGGTCTTCAACACAATCTTTAAAATTTTGAGCTGTCTGTGTTTGCTACAAGAGGAGATATCACAAAGTATGCACTAATGTTGTTTACATTGGTTTCAATGCATTTTGGCCTAAAACAAGCATTTGCTGTTTTCTCTTAAAACGGAACATGGGAGAAAAACAATTTCACATCACATTTGTGGGTGTTGGTCTTCAACACAATCTGAAATTTTGAGCAGTCTATTTTTGCTACAAGAGGGGATATCAAGAAGTATGCGCTTTTGTTGTTTCCATTGGTATCAATGCATTTTGGCCTAAAACAAGCATTTTTGCTGTTTTCTCTTAAAACGGAACATGGGAGAAAAACCATTTCACATCACATTTGTGGGTCTTGGTCTTCAACACAATCTTTGAAATCTTGAGCTGTCTGTGTTTGATACAAGAGGAGATATCACAAAGTATGCATTTTTGTTGTTTCCATTGGTTTAAATACATTTTGGTCTAAATTGAGCATTTGATGTTTTCTCTTAAACGCAACATGGGAGAAAAAACATTTATCATCACATTTGTGGGTCTTGGTCTTCAACACAATCTGTGAAATTTTGAGCTGTCTGTGTTTGCTACAAGAGGAGATATCACAAAGTATGCGCTTTTGTTGTTTCCATTGCTTTCAATGCATTATGGCCTAAAACGAGCATTTGCTGTTTTCTCTTAAACGCAACATGGGAGAAAAACCATTTCACATCGTATATGTGAGTCTTGGCCTTCAACACAATCTGTGAAATTTTGAGCTGTCTGTGTTTGCTACAAGAGGAGATATCACAAAGTATGCGCTTTTGTTGTTTCCATTGGTTTCAATGCATTTTGGCCTAAAATGAGCATTTGCTGTTTTCTGTTAAACGCAACATGGGAGAAAAACCATTTCACATCGTATCTGTGGGTCTTGGCCTTCAACACAATCTGTGAAATTTTGAGCTGTCTGTGTTTGCTACAAGAGGAGATATCACAAAGTATGCGCTTTTGTTGTTTCCATTGGTTTCAATGCATTTTGGCCTTAAATGAGCATTTGCTGTTTTCTGTTAAACACAACATGGGAGAAAAACCATTTCACATCAAATTTGTGGGTCTTGGTCTTCAACACAATCTGTGAAATTTTGAGCTGTCTGTGTTTGCTACAAGACGAGATATGACAAAGTAAGTGTTTTTGTTGTTTACATTGGTTTCAATGCATTTTGGCCTAAAATGAGCATTTGCTATTTTCTCTTAAACGCAACATGGAAGAAAAACCATTTCACATCATATTTGTGGGTCTTGGCCTTCAACACAATCTGTGAAAATTTGAGCTGTCTGTGTTTGCTATAAGAGGAGATATCACAAAGTATGCACTTTTGTTGTTTCCATTTGTTTCAATGCATTTTGGCGTAAAAAGAGCATTTGCTGTTTTCTCTTAAACGCAACATTGGAGAAAAAACATTTTCATCAAATTTGTGGGTCTTGGTCTTCAACACAATCTTTAAAATTTTGAGCTGTCTATGTTTGCTACAAGAGGAGATATCACAAAGTATGCACTAATGTTGTTTACATTGGTTTCAATGCATTTTGGCCTAAAACAAGCATTTGCTGTTTTCTCTTAAAACGGAACATGGGAGAAAAACAATTTCACATCACATTTGTGGGTGTTGGTCTTCAACACAATCTGAAATTTTGAGCAGTCTATTTTTGCTACAAGAGGGGATATCAAGAAGTATGCGCTTTTGTTGTTTCCATTGGTATCAATGCATTTTGGCCTAAAACAAGCATTTTTGCTGTTTTCTCTTAAAACGGAACATGGGAGAAAAACCATTTCACATCACATTTGTGGGTCTTGGTCTTCAACACAATCTTTGAAATCTTGAGCTGTCTATGTTTGCTACAAGAGGAGATATCACAAAGTATGCGCTTTGTTGTTTCCATTGGTTTCAATGCATTTTGGCATAAAATGGGCATTTGCTGTTTTCTCTTAAACGCAACATGGGAGAAAAACCATTTCACAGCGTATTTGTGGGTCTTGGCCTTCAACACAATCTGTGAAATTTTGAGCTGTCTGTGTTTGCTACAAGAGGAGATATCACAAAGTATGCGCTTTTGTTGTTTCCATTGGTTTCAATGCATTTTGGCCTAAAATGAGCATTTGCTGTTTTCTCTTAAACGCAACATGGGAGAAAAACCATTTCACAGCGTATTTGTGGGTCTTGGTCTTCAACACAATCTGTGAAATTTTGAGCTGTCTGTGTTTGCTACAAGAGGAGATATCACAAAGTATGCATTTTTGTTGTTTCCATTGGTTTAAATACATTTTGGTCTAAATTGAGCATTTGATGTTTTCTCTTAAACGCAACATGGGAGAAAAAACATTTATCATCACATTTGTGGGTCTTGGTCTTCAACACAATCTGTGAAATTTTGAGCTGTCTGTGTTTGCTACAAGAGGAGATATCACAAAGTATGCGCTTTTGTTGTTTTCATTGCTTTCAATGCATTATGGCCTAAAACAAGCATTTGCTGTTTTCTCTTAAACGCAACATGGGAGAAAAACCATTTCACATCGTATATGTGAGTCTTGGCCTTCAACACAATCTGTGAAATTTTGAGCTGTCTGTGTTTGCTACAAGAGGAGATATCACAAAGTATGCGCTTTTGTTGTTTCCATTGGTTTCAATGCATTTTGGCCTAAAATGAGCATTTGCTGTTTTCTGTTAAACGCAACATGGGAGAAAAACCATTTCACATCGTATCTGTGGGTCTTGGCCTTCAACACAATCTGTGAAATTTTGAGCTGTCTGTGTTTGCTACAAGAGGAGATATCACAAAGTATGCGCTTTTGTTGTTTCCATTGGTTTCAATGCATTTTGGCCTTAAATGAGCATTTGCTGTTTTCTGTTAAACAAAACATGGGAGAAAAACCATTTCACATCAAATTTGTGGGTCTTGGTCTTCAACACAATCTGTGAAATTTTGAGCTGTCTGTGTTTGCTACAAGACGAGATATGACAAAGTAAGCGTTTTTGTTGTTTACATTGGTTTCAATGCATTTTGGCCTAAAATGAGCATTTGCTATTTTCTCTTAAACGCAACATGGAAGAAAAACCATTTCACATCATATTTGTGTGTCTTGGGCTTCAACACAATCTGTGAAAATTTGAGCTGTCTGTGTTTGCTATAAGAGGAGATATCACAAAGTATGCACTTTTGTTGTTTCCATTTGTTTCAATGCATTTTGGCGTAAAAAGAGCATTTGCTGTTTTCTCTTAAACGCAACATTGGAGAAAAAACATTTTCATCAAATTTGTGGGTCTTGGTCTTCAACACAATCTTTAAAATTTTGAGCTGTCTGTGTTTGCTACAAGAGGAGATATCACAAAGTATGCACTAATGTTGTTTACATTGGTTTCAATGCATTTTGGCCTAAAACAAGCATTTGCTGTTTTCTCTTAAACGCAACATGGGAGAAAAACCATTTCACATCACATTTGTGGGTCTTGGTCTTCAACACAATCTGTGAAATTTTAAGCTGTCTGTGTTTGCTACAAGAGTAGATATTACAAAGTATGGACTTTTGTTGTTTCCATTGGTTTAAATACATTTTGGTCTAAATTGAGCATTTGATGTTTTCTCTTAAACGCAACATTGGAGAAAAAACATTTCTCATCACATTTGTGGGTCTTGGTCTTCAACACAATCTGTGAAATTTTGAGCTGTCTGTGTTTGCTACAAGAGGAGATATCACAAAGTATGCGCTTTTGTTGTTTGCATTGGTTTCAAAGCATTTTGGCCTAAAATGAGCATTTGCTGTTTTCTGTTAAACACAACATGGGAGAAAAACCATTTCACATCAAATTTGTGGGTCTTGGTCTTCAACATGATCTGTGAAATTATGAGCTGTCTGTGTTTGCTACAAGAGGAGATATCAGAAAGTATGCTCTTTTGTTGTTTCCATTGGTATCAATGCATTTTGGCCTAAAACGAGCATTTGCTGTTTTCTCTGAAATGCAACATGGGAGAAAAACAATTTCACATCACATTTGTGGGTGTTGGTCTTCAACACAATCTGAAATTTTGAGCAGTCTATTTTTGCTACAAGAGGGGATATCAAGAAGTATGCGCTTTTGTTGTTTCCATTGGTTTCAATGCATTTTGGCCTAAAACAAGCATTTTTGCTGTTTTCTCTTAAAACGGAACATGGGAGAAAAACCATTTCACATCACATTTGTGGGTCTTGGTCTTCAACACAATCTTTGAAATCTTGAGCTGTCTGTGTTTGCTACAAGAGGAGATATCACAAAGTATGCGCTTTGTTGTTTCCATTGGTTTCAATGCATTTTGGCCTAAAATGGGCATTTGCTGTTTTCTCTTAAACGCAACATGGGAGAAAAACCATTTCACAGCGTATTTGTGGGTCTTGGCCTTCAACACAATCTGTGAAATTTTGAGCTGTCTGTGTTTGCTACAAGAGGAGATATCACAAAGTATGCGCTTTTGTTGTTTCCATTGGTTTCAATGCATTTTGGCCTAAAATGAGCATTTGCTGTTTTCCGTTAAACACAACATGGGAGAAAACCATTTCACATCAACTTTGTGGGTCTTGGTCTTCTACACAATCTGTGAAATTTTGAGCTGTCTGTGTTTGCTACAAGACGAGATATGACAAAGTAAGCGTTTTTGTTGTTTACATTGGTTTCAATGCATTTTGGCCTAAAATGAGCATTTGCTGTTTTCTCTTAAACGCAACATGGAAGAAAAACCATTTCACATCATATTTGTGGGTCTTGGCCTTCAACACAATCTGTGAAAATTTGAGCTCTCTGTGTTTGCTATAAGAGGAGATATCACAAAGTATGCACTTTTGTTGTTTCCATTGGTTTCAACGCATTTTGGCGTAAAAAGAGCATTTGCTGTTTTCTCTTAAACGCAACTTTGGAGAAAAAACATTTTCATCAAATTTGTGGGTCTTGGTCTTCAACACAATCTTTAAAATTTTGAGCTGTCTGTGTTTGCTACAAGAGGAGATATCACAAAGTATGCACTAATGTTGTTTACATTGGTTTCAATGCATTTTGGCCTAAAACAAGCATTTGCTGTTTTCTCTTAAACGCAACAAGGGAGAAAAACCATTTCACATCTCATTTGTGGGTCTTGGTCTTCAACACAATCTGTGAAATTTTGAGCTGTCTGTGTTTGCTAGAAGAGTAGATATTACAAAGTATGCACATTTGTTGTTTCCATTGGTTTAAATACATTTTGGTCTAAATTGAGCATTTGATGTTTTCTCTTAAACGCAACATGGGAGAAAAAACATTTATCATCACATTTGTGGGTCTTGGTCTTCAACACAATCTGTGAAATATTGAGCTGTCTGTGTTTGCTACAAGAGGAGATATCACAAAGTATGCACTGTTGTTGTTTCCATCGGTTTCAATGCATTTTGGCCTAAAACGAGCATTTGCTGTTTTCTCTGAAACGCAACATGGGAGAAAAAAAATTTCACATCACATTTGTGGGTCTTGGTCTTCAACACAATCTGTGAAATTTTGAGCTGTCTGTGTTTGCTACAAGAGGAGATATCACAAAGTATGCTCTTTTGTTGTTTCCATTGGTATCAATGCATTTTGGCCTAAAACGAGCATTTGCTGTTTTCTCTGAAACGCAACATGGGAGAAAAACAATTTCACATCACATTTGTGGGTGTTGGTCTTCAACACAATCTGAAATTTTGAGCAGTCTATTTTTGCTACAAGAGGGGATATCAAGAAGTATGCGCTTTTGTTGTTTCCATTGGTTTCAATGCATTTTGGCCTAAAACAAGCATTTTTGCTGTTTTCTCTTAAAACGGAACATGGGAGAAAAACCATTTCACATCACATTTGTGGGTCTTGGTCTTCAACACAATCTTTGAAATTTTGAGCTGTCTGTGTTTGCTACAAGAGGAGATATCACAAAGTTTGCGCTTTGTTGTTTCCATTGGTTTCAATGCATTTTGGCCTAAAATGGGCATTTGCTGTTTTCTCTTAAACGCAACATGGGAGAAAAACCATTTCACAGCGTATTTGTGGGTCTTGGCCTTCAACACAATCTGTGAAATTTTGAGCTGTCTGTGTTTGCTACAAGAGGAGATATCACAAAGTATGCGCTTTGTTGTTTCCATTGGTTTCAATGCATTTTGGCCTAAAACAAGCATTTGCTGTTTTCTCTTAAACGCAACATGGGAGAAAAACCATTTCACATCACATTTGTGGGTCTTGGTCTTCAACACAATCTGTGAAATTTTGAGCTGTCTGTGTTTGCTAGAAGAGTAGATATTACAAAGTATGCATTTTTGTTGTTTCCATTGGTTTAAATACATTTTGGTCTAAATTGAGCATTTGATGTTTTCTCTTAAACGCAACCTGGGAGAAAAAACATTTATCATCACATTTGTGGGTCTTGGTCTTCAACACAATCTGTGAAATTTTGAGCTGTCTGTGTTTGCTACAAGAGGAGATATCACAAAGTATGTGCTTTTGTTGTTTCCATTGCTTTCAATGCATTATGGCCTAAAACGAGCATTTGCTGTTTTCTCTTAAACGCAACATGGGAGAAAAACCATTTCACATCGTATATGTGAGTCTTGGCCTTCAACACAATCTGTGAAATTTTGAGCTGTCTGTGTTTGCTACAAGAGGAGATATCACAAAGTATGCACTTTTGTTGTTTCCATTGGTTTCAATGCATTTTGGCCTAAAATGAGCATTTGCTGTTTTCTGTTAAACGCAACATGGGAGAAAAACCATTTCACATCGTATCTGTGGGTCTTGGCCTTCAACACAATCTGTGAAATTTTGAGCTGTCTGTTTTTGCTACAAGAGGAGATATCACAAAGTATGCGCTTTTGTTGTTTCCATTGGTTTCAATGCAGTTTGGCCTTAAATGAGCATTTGCTGTTTTCTGTTAAACACAACATGGGAGAAAAACCATTTCACATCAAATTTGTGGGTCTTGGTCTTCAACACAATCTGTGAAATTTTGAGCTGTCTGTGTTTGCTACAAGACGAGATATGACTAAGTAAGCGTTTTTGTTGTTTACATTGGTTTCAATGCATTTTGGCCTAAAATGAGCATTTGCTATTTTCTCTTAAACGCAACATGGAAGAAAAACGATTTCACATCATATTTGTGGGTCTTGGCCTTCAACACAATCTGTGAAAATTTGAGCTGTCTGTGTTTGCTATAAGAGGAGATATCACAAAGTATGCACTTTTGTTGTTTCCATTTGTTTCAATGCATTTTGGCTTAAAAAGAGCATTTGCTGTTTTCTCTTAAACGCAACATTCGAGAAAAAACATTTTCATCAAATTTGTGGGTCTTGGTCTTCAACACAATCTTTAATATTTTGAGCTGTCTGTGTTTGCTACAAGAGGAGATATCACAAAGTATGCACTAATGTTGTTTACATTGGTTTCAATGCATTTTGGCCTAAAACAAGCATTTGCTGTTTTCTCTTAAACGCAACATGCGAGAAAAACCGTTTCACATCACATTTGTGGGTCTTGGTCTTCAACACAGTATTTGAAATTTTGTGCTGTCTGTGTTTGCTACAAGAGGAGATATCACAAAGTATGCACTAATGTTGTTTACATTGGTTTCAATGCATTTTGGCCTAAAACAAGCATTTGCTGTTTTCTCTTAAACGCAACAAGGGAGAAAAACCATTTCACATCATATTTGTGGGTCTTGGCCTTCAACACAATCTGTGAAAATTTGAGCTCTCTGTGTTTGCTATAAGAGGAGATATCACAAAGTATGCACTTTTGTTGTTTCCATTGGTTTCAACGCATTTTGGCGTAAAAAGAGCATTTGCTGTTTTCTCTTAAACGCAACATGGGAGAAAAAACATTTTCATCAAATTTGTGGGTCTTGGTCTTCAACACAATCTTTAAAATTTTGAGCTGTCTGTGTTTGCTACAAGAGGAGATATCACAAAGTATGCACTAATGTTGTTTACATTGGTTTCAATGCATTTTGGCCTAAAACAAGCATTTGCTGTTTTCTCTTAAATGCAACAAGGGAGAAAAACCATTTCACATCTCATTTGTGGGTCTTGGTCTTCAACACAATCTGTGAAATTTTGAGCTGTCTGTGTTTGCTAGAAGAGTAGATATTACAAAGTATGCACATTTGTTGTTTCCATTGGTTTAAATACATGTTGGTCTAAATTGAGCATTTGATGTTTTCTCTTAAACGCAACATGGGAGAAAAAACATTTATCATCACATTTGTGGGTCTTGGTCTTCAACACAATCTGTGAAATATTGAGCTGTCTGTGTTTGCTACAAGAGGAGATATCACAAAGTATGCACTGTTGTTGTTTCCATTGGTTTCAATGCATTTTGGCCTAAAACGAGCATTTGCTGTTTTCTCTGAAACGCAACATGGGAGAAAAAAAATTTCACATCACATTTGTGGGTCTTGGTCTTCAACACAATCTGTGAAATTTTGAGCTGTCTGTGTTTGCTACAAGAGGAGATATCACAAAGTTTGCGCTTTGTTGTTTCCATTGGTTTCAATGCATTTTGGCCTAAAATGGGCATTTGCTGTTTTCTCTTAAATGCAACATGGGAGAAAAACCATTTCACAGCGTATTTGTGGGTCTTGGCCTTCAACACAATCTGTGAAATTTTGAGCTGTCTATGTTTGCTACAAGAGGAGATATCACAAAGTATGCGCTTTTGTTGTTTCCATTGGTTTCAATGCATTTTGGCCTAAAACAAGCATTTGCTGTTTTCTCTTAAACGCAACATGGGAGAAAAACCATTTCACATCACATTTGTGGGTCTTGGTCTTCAACACAATCTGTGAAATTTTGAGCTGTCTGTGTTTGCTAGAAGAGTAGATATTACAAAGTATGCATTTTTGTTGTTTCCATTGGTTTAAATACATTTTGGTCTAAATTGAGCATTTGATGTTTTCTCTTAAACGCAACCTGGGAGAAAAAACATTTATCATCACATTTGTGGGTCTTGGTCTTCAACACAATCTGTGAAATTTTGAGCTGTCTGTGTTTGCTACAAGAGGAGATATCACAAAGTATGTGCTTTTGTTGTTTCCATTGCTTTCAATGCATTATGGCCTAAAACGAGCATTTGCTGTTTTCTCTTAAACGCAACATGGGAGAAAAACCATTTCACATCGTATATGTGAGTCTTGGCCTTCAACACAATCTGTGAAATTTTGAGCTGTCTGTGTTTGCTACAAGAGGAGATATCACAAAGTATGCGCTTTTGTTGTTTCCATTGGTTTCAATGCATTTTGGCCTAAAATGAGCATTTGCTGTTTTCTGTTAAACGCAACATGGGAGAAAAACCATTTCACATCGTATCTGTGGGTCTTGGCCTTCAACACAATCTGTGAAATTTTGAGCTGTCTGTGTTTGCTACAAGAGGAGATATCACAAAGTATGCGCTTTTGTTGTTTCCATTGGTTTCAATGCAGTTTGGCCTTAAATGAGCATTTGCTGTTTTCTGTTAAACACAACATGGGAGAAAAACCATTTCACATCAAATTTGTGGGTCTTGGTCTTCAACACAATCTGTGAAATTTTGAGCTGTCTGTGTTTGCTACAAGACGAGATATGACTAAGTAAGCGTTTTTGTTGTTTACATTGGTTTCAATGCATTTTGGCCTAAAATGAGCATTTGCTATTTTCTCTTAAACGCAACATGGAAGAAAAACGATTTCACATCATATTTGTGGGTCTTGGCCTTCAACACAATCTGTGAAAATTTGAGCTGTCTGTGTTTGCTATAAGAGGAGATATCACAAAGTATGCACTTTTGTTGTTTCCATTTGTTTCAATGCATTTTGGCTTAAAAAGAGCATTTGCTGTTTTCTCTTAAACGCAACATTCGAGAAAAAACATTTTCATCAAATTTGTGGGTCTTGGTCTTCAACACAATCTTTAATATTTTGAGCTGTCTGTGTTTGCTACAAGAGGAGATATCACAAAGTATGCACTAATGTTGTTTACATTGGTTTCAATGCATTTTGGCCTAAAACAAGCATTTGCTGTTTTCTCTTAAACGCAACATGCGAGAAAAACCGTTTCACATCACATTTGTGGGTCTTGGTCTTCAACACAATCTGTGAAATTTTGAGCTGTCTGTGTTTGCTACAAGAGTAGATATTACAAAGTATGCACTTTTGTTGTTTCCATTGGTTTAAATACATTTTGGTCTAAATTGAGCATTTGATGTTTTCTCTTAAACGCAACATTGGAGAAAAAACATTTCTCATCACATTTGTGGGTCTTGGTCTTCAACACAATCTGTGAAATTTTGAGCTGTCTGTGTTTGCTACAAGAGAAGATATCACAAAGTATGCGCTTTTGTTGTTTACATTGGTTTCAAAGCATTTTGGCCTAAAATGAGCATTTGCTGTTTTCTGTTAAACACAACATGGGAGAAAAACCATTTCACATCAAATTTGTGGGTCTTGGTCTTCAACATGATCTGTGAAATTTTGAGCTGTCTGTGTTTGCTACAAGAGGAGATATCACAAAGTATGCACTTTTGTTTGTTTCCATTGGTTTCAATGCATTTTGGCCTAAAATGAGCATTTGCTGTTTTCTCTTAAACGCAACATGGAAGAAAAACCATTTCACATCACATTTGTGGGTCTTGGTCTTCAACACATTCGGTGAAATTTTGAGCTGTCTGTATTTGCTACAAGAGGAGATATCACAAAGTATGCACTTATGTTTGTTTCCATTGGTTTCAATGCATTTTGGCCTAAAATGAGCATTTGCTGTTTTCTCTTAAACGCAACATGGAAGAAAAACCATTTCACATCAAATTTGTGGGTCTTGGTCTTCAACACAATCTGTTAAACACAACATGGGAGAAAACCATTTCACATCAAGTTTGTGGGTCATGGTCTTCAAAACAATCAGTGAAATTTTGCGCTGTCTATGTTTGCTGCAAGAGGAGATATCACAAAGTATGCACTTTTGTTTGTATCCATTGGTTTCAATACATTTTGGCATAAAATGAGCATTTGCTGTTTTCTCTTAAACGCAACATGGGAGAAAAAACATTTCTCATCACGTTTGTGGGTCTTGGTCTTCAACACATTCTGTGAAATTTTGAGCTGTCTGTGTTTGCTACAAGAGGAGATATCACAAAGTATGCGTTTTTGTTGTTTCCTTTGGTTTCAATACATTTTGGACTAAAATGAGCATTTGCTGTTTCTGTTAAACACAACATGGGAGAAAAACCATTTCACATCAAGTTTGTGGGTCATGGTCTTCAAAACAATCAGTGAAATTTTGAGCTGTCTGTGTTTGCTACAAGAGAAGAAATCACAAAGTATGCACTTATGTTTGTTTCCATTGGTTTCAATGTATTTTGGCTTAAAATGAGCATTTGCTGTTTTCTCTTAAACGCAACATGGAAGAAAAACCATTTCACATCAAATTTGTGGGTCTTGGTCTTCAACACAATCTGTTAAACACAACATGGGAGAAAAACCATTTCACATCAAGTTTGTGGGTTATGGTCTTCAAAACAATCAGTGAAATTTTGAGCTGTCTGTGTTTGCTACAAGAGGAGATATCACAAAGTATGCGCTATTGTTGTTTCCATTGGTTTCAATGTATTTTGGCTTAAAACGAGCATTTGCTGTTTTCTCTTAAACGCAACATTGGAGAAAAAACATTTCTCATCACATTTGTGGATCTTGGTCTTCAACACAATATGTGAAATTTTGTGCTGTCTATGTTTGCTGCAAGAGGAGATATCACAAAGTATGCACTTTTGTTTGTTTCCATTGGTTTCAATACATTTTGGCATAAAATGAGCATTTGCTGTTTTCTCTTAAACGCAACATGGGAGAAAAAACATTTCTCATCACGTTTGTGGGTCTTGGTCTTCAACACATTCTGTGAAATTTTGAGCTGTCTATGTTTGCTGCAAGAGGAGATATCACAAAGTATGCACTTTTGTTTGTTTCCATTGGTTTCAATACATTTTGGCATAAAATGAGCATTTGCTGTTTCTGTTAAACACAACATGGGAGAAAAACCATTTCACATCAAGTTTGTGGGTCATGGTCTTCAAAACAATCAGTGAAATTTTGAGCTGTCTATGTTTGCTGCAAGAGGAGATATAACAAAGTATGCGCTTTTGTTGTTTCCATTGGTTTCAATGCATTTTGGCCTAAAACAAGCATTTGCTGTTTTATCTTAAATGCAACATGGGAGAAAAACCATTTCACATCAAGTTTGTGGGTCATGGTCTTCAAAACAATCAGTGAAATTTTGAGCTGTCTGTGTTTGCTACAAGAGGAGATATCACAAAGTATGCACTTATGTTTGTTTCCATTGGTTTCAATGCATTTTGGCCTAAAATGAGCATTTGCTGTTTTCTCTTAAACGCAACATGGAAGAAAAACCATTTCACATCAAATTTGTGGGTCTTGGTCTTCAACACAATCTTTTAAACACAACATGGGAGAAAAACCATTTCACATCAAGTTTGTGGGTCATGGTCTTCAAAACAATCAGTGAAATTTTGAGCTGTCTGTGTTTGCTACAAGAGGAGATATCACAAAGTATGCACTTATGTTTGTTTCCATTGGTTTCAATGCATTTTGGACTAAAATGAGCATTTGCTGTTTTCTCTTAAACGCAACATGGAAGAAAAACCATTTCACATCAAATTTGTGGGTCTTGGTCTTCAACACAATCTGTTAAACACAACATGGGAGAAAAACCATTTCACATCAAGTTTGTGGGTCATGGTCTTCAAAACAATCAGTGAAATTTTGAGCTGTCTATGTTTGCTGCAAGAGGAGATATCACAAAGTATGCACTTTTGTTTGTTTCCATTGGGTTCAATACATTTTGGCATAAAATGAGCATTTGCTGTTTTCTCTTAAACGCAACATGGGAGAAAAATCATTTCTCATCACGTTTGTGGGTCTTGGTCTTCACCACATTCTGTGAAATTTTGAGCTGTCTGTGTTTGCTACAAGATGAGATATCACAAAGTATGCGCTTTTGTTGTTTCCATTGGTTTCAATGCATTTTGGCCTAAAACAAGCATTTGCTGTTTTATCTTAAATGCAACATGGGAGAAAAACCATTTCACATCATATTTGTGGGTCTTGGTCTTCAACATGATCTGTGAAATTTTGAGCTGTCTGTGTTTGCTACAAGAGGAGATATCACAAAGTATGAACTTTTGTTTGTTTCCATTGGTTTCAATGCATTTTGGCCTAAAATGAGCATTTGCTGTTTTCTCTTAAACGCAACATGGAAGAAAAACCATTTCACATCACATTTGTGGGTCTTGGTCTTCAACACATTCGGTGAAATTTTGAGCTGTCTGTATTTGCTACAAGAGGAGATATCACAAAGTATGCACTTATGTTTGTTTCCATTGGTTTCAATGCATTTTGGCCTAAAATGAGCATTTGCTGTTTTCTCTTAAACGCAACATAGAAGAAAAACCATTTCACATCAAATTTGTGGGTCTTGGTCTTCAACACAATCTGTTAAACACAACATGGGAGAAAACCATTTCACATCAAGTTTGTGGGTCATGGTCTTCAACACAATCTGTGAAATTTTGTGCTGTCTGTGTTTGTTACAAGAGGAGATATCACAAAGTATGCGCTTTTGTTGTTTACATTGGTTTCAATGCATTTTGGCCTAAAACAAGCATTTGCTGTTTTATCTTAAACGCAACATGGGAGAAAAACCATTTCACATCATATTTGTGGGTCTTGGCCTTCAACACAATCTTTGAAATTTTGAGCTGTCTGTGTTTGCTACAAGAGGAGATATCACAAAGTATGCGTTTTTGTTGTTTCCTTTGGTTTCAATACATTTTGGACTAAAATGAGCATTTGCTGTTTCTGTTAAACACAACTTGGGAGAAAAACCATTTCACATCAAGTTTGTGGGTCATGGTCTTCAAAAC
The DNA here is from genome assembly GCA_031769625.1 of Taudactylus pleione. Lineage (NCBI taxonomy): Eukaryota > Metazoa > Chordata > Amphibia > Anura > Myobatrachidae > Taudactylus > Taudactylus pleione. The sequence continues at coordinate 128,429 of JAUIMM010001932.1, read as the reverse complement.
AATCAGTGAAATTTTGAGCTGTCTGTGTTTGCTACAAGAGAAGAAATCACAAAGTATGCACTTATGTTTGTTTCCATTGGTTTCAATGCATTTTGGCCTAAAATGAGCATTTGCTGTTTTCTCTTAAACGCAACATGGAAGAAAAACCATTTCACATCAAATTTGTGGGTCTTGGTCTTCAACACAATCTGTTAAACACAACATGGGAGAAAAACCATTTCACATCAAGTTTGTGGGTCATGGTCTTCAAAACAATCAGTGAAATTTTGAGCTGTCTGTGTTTGCTACAAGAGGAGATATCACAAAGTATGCGCTTTTGTTGTTTCCATTGGTTTCAATGTATTTTGGCTTAAAACGAGCATTTGCTGTTTTCTCTTAAACGCAACATTGGAGAAAAAACATTTCTCATCAAGTTTGTGGATCTTGGTCTTCAACACAATCTGTGAAATTTTGAGCTGTCTATGTTTGCTGCAAGAGGAGATATCACAAAGTATGCACTTTTGTTTGTTTCCATTGGTTTCAATACATTTTGGCATAAAATGAGCATCTGCTGTTTTCTCTTAAACGCAACATGGGAGAAAAAACATTTCTCATCACGTTTGTGGGTCTTGGTCTTCAACACATTCTGTGAAATTTTGAGCTGTCTATGTTTGCTGCAAGAGGAGATATCACAAAGTATGCACTTTTGTTTGTTTCCATTGGTTTCAAGACATTTTGGCATAAAATGAGCATTTGCTGTTTCTGTTAAACACAACATGTGAGAAAAACCATTTCACATCAAGTTTGTGGGTCATGGTCTTCAAAACAATCAGTGAAATTTTGAGCTGTGTATGTTTGCTGCAAGAGGAGATATAACAAAGTATGCACTTTTGTTTGTTTCCATTGGTTTCAATACATTTTGGCATAAAATGAGCATTTGCTGTTTTCTCTTAAACGCAACATGGGAGAAAAAACATTTCTCATCACGTTTGTGGGTCTTGGTCTTCAACACATTCTGTGAAATTTTGAGCTGTCTGTGTTTGCTACAAGAGGAGATATCACAAAGTATGCGCTTTTGTTGTTTCCATTGGTTTCAATGCATTTTGGCCTAAAACAAGCATTTGCTGTTTTATCTTAAACGCAACATGGGAGAAAAACCATTTCACATCATATTTGTGGGTCTTGGCCTTCAACACAATCTGTGAAATTTTGAGCTGTCTGTGTTTGCTACAAGAGGAGATATCACAAAGTATGCGTTTTTGTTGTTTCCTTTGGTTTCAATGCATTTTGGACTAAAATGAGCATTTGCTGTTTCTGTTAAACACAACATGGGAGAAAAACCATTTCACATCAAGTTTGTGGGTCATGGTCTTCAAAACAATCAGTGAAATTTTGAGCTGTCTGTTTGCTACAAGAGGAGATATCACAAAGTATGCACTTATGTTTGTTTCCATTGGTTTCAATGCATTTTGGCCTAAAATGAGCATTTGCTGTTTTCTCTTAAACGCAACATGGAAGAAAAACCATTTCACATCAAATTTTGTGGGTGTTGGTCTTCAACACAATCTGTTAAACACAACATGGGAGAAAAACCATTTCACATCAAGTTTGTGGGTCATGGTCTTCAAAACAATCAGTGAAATTTTGAGCTGTCTGTGTTTGCTACAAGAGGAGATATCACAAAGTATGCACTTATGTTTGTTTCCATTGGTTTCAATGCATTTTGGCCTAAAATGAGCATTTGCTGTTTTCTCTTAAACGCAACATGGAAGAAAAACCATTTCACATCAAGTTTGTGGGTCATGGTCTTCAAAACAATCAGTGAAATTTTGAGCTGTCTGTGTTTGCTACAAGAGGAGATATCACAAAGTATGCACTTATGTTTGTTTCCATTGGTTTCAATGCATTTTGGCCTAAAATGAGCATTTGCTGTTTTCTCTTAAACGCAACATGGATGAAAAACCATTTCACATCAAATATGTGGGTCTTGGTCTTCAACACAATCTGTTAAACACAACATGGGAGAAAAACCATTTCACATCAAGTTTGTGGGTCATGGTCTTCAAAACAATCAGTGAAATTTTGAGCTGTCTATGTTTGCTGCAAGAGGAGATATCACAAAGTATGCACTTTTGTTTGTTTGTTTCCATTGGTTTCAATACATTTTGGCATAAAATGAGCATTTGCTGTTTTCTCTTAAATGCAACATGGGAGAAAAAACATTTCTCATCACGTTTGTGGGTCTTGGTCTTCAACACATTCTGTGAAATTTTGAGCTGTCTGTGTTTGCTACAAGAGGAGATATCACAAAGTATGCGCTTTTGTTGTTTCCATTGGTTTCAATGCATTTTGGCCTAAAACAAGCATTTGCTGTTTTATCTTAAACGCAACATGGGAGAAAAACCATTTCACATCATATTTGTGGGTCTTGGCCTTCAACACAATCTGTGAAATTTTGAGCTGTCTGTGTTTGCTACAAGAGGAGATATCACAAAGTATGCGTTTTTGTTGTTTCCTTTGGTTTCAATGCATTTTGGACTAAAATGAGCATTTGCTGTTTTCTCTTAAACGCAACATGGAAGAAAAACCATTTCACATCAAATTTGTGGGTCTTGGTCTTCAACACAATCTGTTAAACACAACATGGGAGAAAAACCATTTCACATCAAGTTTGTGGGTCTTGGTCTTCAAAACAATCAGTGAAATTTTGAGCTGTCTGTTTTTGCTACAAGAGGAGATATCACAAAGTATGCTCTTTTGTTGTTTCCATTGGTTTCAATGCATTTTGGCCTAAAACGAGCATTTGCTGTTTTCTCTGAAACGCAACATGGGAGAAAAACAATTTCACATCACATTTGTGGGTGTTGGTCTTCAACACAATCTGAAATTTTGAGCAGTCTATTTTTGCTACAAGAGGGGATATCACAAAGTATGCTCTTTTGTTGTTTCCATTTGTTTCAATGCATTTTGGAGTAAAAAGAGCATTTGCTGTTTTCTCTTAAACGCAACATTGGAGAAAAAACATTTTCATCAAATTTGTGGGTCTTGGTCTTCAACACAATCTTTAAAATTTTGATCTGTCTGTGTTTGCTACAAGAGGAGATATCACAAAGTATGCACTAATGTTGTTTACATTGGTTTCAATGCATTTTGGCCTAAAACAAGCATTTGCTGTTTTCTCTTAAACGCAACAAGGGAGAAAAACCATTTCACATCAAATTTGTGGGTCTTGGTCTTCAACACAATCTGTGAAATTTTGAGCTGTCTGTGTTTGCTACAAGAGGAGATATTACAAAGTATGCACTTTTGTTGTTTCCATTGGTTTAAATACATTTTGGTCTAAATTGAGCATTTGATGTTTTCTCTTAAACGCAACAGGGGAGAAAAAACATTTATCATCACATTTGTGGGTCTTGGTCTTCAACACAATCTGTGAAATTTTGAGCTGTCTGTGTTTGCTACAAGAGGAGATATCACAAAGTATGCTCTTTTGTTGTTACCATTGGTTTCAATGCATTTTGGCCTAAAACGAGCATTTGCTGTTTTCTCTGAAACGCAACATGGGAGAAAAACAATTTCACATCACATTTGTGGGTGTTGGTCTTCAACACAATCTGAAATTTTGAGCAGTCTGTGTTTGCTACAAGAGGAGATATCACAAAGTATGTGATTTTGTTGTTTCCATTGCTTTCAATGCATTTTGGCCTAAAACGAGAATTTGCTGTTTTCTCTTAAATGTATTATGGGAGAAAAACCATTTCACATAACAATTGTGGGTCTTGGTCATCAACACATACAGTGAAATTTTGAGCTGTCTGTGTTTGCTACAAGAGGAGATAACACAAAGTATGCGCTTTTGTTGTTTCCATTGCTTTCAATGCATTTTGGCCTAAAATGAGCAATTGCTGTTTTCTCTTAAATGCAACATGGGACAAAAACCATTTCACATCAGATTTGCGGGTCTTGGTCTTCAACACATCCTGTGAAATTTTGAGCTGTCTTTGTTTGCTACAAGAGGAGATATCACAAAGTATGCGCTTTTGTTGTTTCCATTGCTTTCAATGCATTTTGGCCTAAAACGTGCATTTGCTGTTTTCTCTTAAACGCAACATGGGAGAAAAACCATTTCACATCACATTTGTGGGTCTTGGTCTTCAACACATCCAGAGAAATTTTGAGCTGTCTTTGTTTGCTACAAGAGGAGATAACACAAAGTATGCGCTTTTGTTGTTTCCATTGCTTTCAATGCATTTTGGCCTAAAACGAGCAATTGCTGTTTTCTCTTAAATGCAACATGGGAGAAAAACCATTTCACATCATATTTGTGGGTCTTGGTCTTCAACACATCCTGTGAAATTTTGAGCTGTCTGTGTTTGCTACAAGAGGAGATAACACAAAGTATGCGCTTTTGTTGATTCCATTGCTTTCAATGCATTTTGGCCTAAAACGAGCAATTGCTGTTTTCTCTTAAACGCAACATGTGAGAAAAACCATTTCATATCACATTTGTGGGTCTTGGTCTTCAACACATCCAGTGAAATTTTGAGCTGTCTGTGTTTGATACAAGAGGAGATATCACAAAGAATGCGATTTTGTTGTTTCCATTGCTTTCAATGAATTTTGGCTTAAAACGAGCAATTGCTGTTTTCTCTTAAACGCAACATGGGAGAAAAACCATTTCACATCACATTTGTGGGTCTTGGTCTTCAACACATCTGGTGAAATTTTGAGCTGTTTGTGTTTGCTACAAGAGGAGATATCACAAAGTATGCGCTTTTGTTGTTTCCATTGCTTTCAATGCATTTTGGCCTAAAACGATCATTTGCTGTTTTCTCTTAAACGCAACATGGGAGAAAAACCATTTCACATCACATATGTGGGTCTTGTTCTTCAACACATCCAGTGAAATTTTGAGCTGTCTGTGTTTGCTACAAGAGGAGATATCACAAAGTATGCGCTTTTGTTGTTTCCATTGCTTTCAATGCATTTTGGCCTAAAATGAGCAATTGCTCTTTTCTCTTAAATGCAACATGGGAGAAAAAACATTTCACATCATATTTGTGGGTCTTGGTCTTGAACACATCCTGTGAATTTTTGGGCTGACTGTGTTTGCTACAAGAGGAGATAACACAAAGTATGCCCTTTTGTTGTTTCCATTGCTTTCAATGCTCTTTGGCCTAAAACGAGCAATTGCTGTTTTCTCTTAAACGCAACATGGGGGAAAAACCATTTCACATCACATTTGTGGGTCTTGGTCTTCAACACATCCAGTGAATTTTTGAGCTGTCTGTGTTTGCTACAAGAGGAGATAACACAAAGTATAAGCTTTTGTTGTTTCCATTGCTTTCAATGCATTTTGGCCTAAATCGAGCAATTGCTGTTGTTTCTTAAATGCAACATGGGAGAAAAACCATTTCACATCACATTTGTGGGTCTTAGTCTTCAACACAGCTGGTGAAATTTTGAGCTGTCTGTGTTTGCTACAAGAGGAGATATCACAAAGTATGCACTTTTGTTGTTTCCATTGCTTTCAATGCATTTTGGCCTAAAACGATCATATGCTGTTTTCTCTTAAACGCAACATGGGAGAAAAACCATTTCACATCACATTTGTGGGTCTTGGTCTTCAACACATCCAGTGAAATTTTGAGCTGTCTGTGTTTGCTACAAGAGCAGATATCACAAAGTATGTGCTTTTGTTGTTTCCATTGCTTTCAATGCATTTTGGCCTAAAACGAGCATTTGCTGTTTTCTCTTAAACGCATTATGGGAGAAAAACCATTTCACATAACAATTGTGGGTCTTGGTCATCAACACATACAGTGAAATTTTGAGCTGTCTGTGTTTGCTACAAGAGGAGATATCACAAAGTATGTGCTTTTGTTGTTTCCATTGCTTTCAATGCATTTTGGCCTAAAACGAGCATTTGCTGTTTTCTCTTAAACGCATTATGGGAGAAAAACCATTTCACATAACAATTGTGGGTCTTGGTCATCAACACATACAGTGAAATTTTGAGCTGTCTGTGTTTGCTACAAGAGGAGATAACACAAAGTATGCGCTTTTGTTGTTTCCATTGCTTTCAATGCATTTTGGCCTAAAACAAGCAATTGCTGTTTTCTCTTAAATGCCACAAGGGAGAAAAACCATTTCACATCACATTTGCGGGTCTTGGTCTTCAACACATCCAGTGAAATTTTGAGCTGTCTTTGTTTGCTACAAGAGGAGATATCACAAAGTATGCTCTTTTGTTGTTTCCATTGCTTTCAATGCATTTTGGCCTAAAACAAGCATTTGCTGTTTTCTCTTAAACGCAACATGGGAGAAAAACCATTTCACATCACATTTGTGGGTCTTGGTCTTCAACACATCCAGTGAAATTTTGAACTGTCTGTGTTTGCTACAAGAGGAGATAACACAAAGTATGCACTTTTGTTGTTTCCATTGCTTTCAATGCATTTTGGCCTAAAACAAGCAATTGCTGTCTTCTCTTAAACGCAACATGGGAGAAAAACCATTTCACATCACATTTGTGGGTCTTGGTCTTCAACACATCCAGTGAAATTTTGAGCTGTCTGTGTTTGCTACAAGAGGAGATATCACAAAGAATGCACTTTTGTTGTTTCCATTGCTTTCAATGCATTTTGGCCTAAAACGAGCATTTGCGGTTTTATCTTAAACACAACATGGGAGAAAAAACATTTCACATCACATTTGTGGGTCTTCGTCTTCAACACATCCGGTGAAATTTTGAGCTGTCTGTGTTTGCTACAAGAGGAGATATCACAAAGAATGCGCTTTTGTTGTTTCCATTGCTTTCAATGCATTTTTGCCAAAAACGAGCAATTGCTGTCTTCTCTTAAACGCAACATGGGAGAAAAACCATTTCACATCATATTTGTTGGACTTCATCTTCAACACATCCAGTGAAATTTTGAGTTGTCTGTGTTTGCTACAAGAGGAGATAACACAAAGTATGCGCTTTTGTTGTTTCCATTGCTTTCAATGCATTTTGTCCTAAAACGAGCAATTGCTGTTTTCTCTTAAACGCAAAATGGGGGAAAAACGATTTCACATCATATTTGTCGGTCTTGGTCTTCAACACATCCAGAGAAATTTTGAGCTGTCTGCATTTGCTACAAGAGGAGATAACACAAAGTATGCGCTTTTGTTGTTTCCATTGCTTTCAATGCATTTTGGCCTAAAACAAGCATTTGCTGTTTTCTCTTAAATGCAACATGGGAGAAAAAACATTTCATATCTCATTTGTGGGTCTTGGTCTTCAACACATCCAGTGAAATTTTGAGCTGTCTGTTTTTGCTACAAGAGGAAATATCACAAAGTATGCTCTTTTGTTGTTTCCATTGCTTTCAATGCATTTTGGCCTAAAACGTGCATTTGCTGTTTTCTCTTAAACGCATTATGGGAGAAAAAACATTTCATATCTCATTTGTGGGTCTTGGTCTTCAACACATCCAGTGAAATTTTGAGCTGTCTGTGTTTGCTACAAGAGGAGATATCACAAAGTATGTGATTTTGTTGTTTCCATTGCTTTCAATGCATTTTGGCCTAAAACGAGAATTTGCTGTTTTCTCTTAAACGTATTATGGGAGAAAAACCATTTCACATAACAATTGTGGGTCTTGGTCATCAACACATACAGTGAAATTTTGAGCTGTCTGTGTTTGCTACAAGAGGAGATAACACAAAGTATGCGCTTTTGTTGTTTCCATTGCTTTCAATGCATTTTGGCCTAAAACGAGCAATTGCTGTTTTCTCTTAAATGCAACATGGGAGAAAAACCATTTCACATCAGATTTGCGGGTCTTGGTCTTCAACACATCCTGTGAAATTTTGAGCTGTCTTTGTTTGCTACAAGAGGAGATATCACAAAGTATGCGCTTTTGTTGTTTCCATTGCTTTCAATGAATTTTGGCCTAAAACTTGCATTTGCTGTTTTCTCTTAAACGCAACATGGGAGAAAAACCATTTCACATCACATTTGTGGGTCTTGGTCTTCAACACATTCGGTGAAATTTTGAGCTGTCTGTATTTGCTACAAGAGGAGATATCACAAAGTATGCACTTATGTTTGTTTCCATTGGTTTCAATGCATTTTGGGCTAAAATGAGCATTTGCTGTTTTCTCTTAAACGCAACATGGAAGAAAAACCATTTCACATCAAATTTGTGGGTCTTGGTCTTCAACACAATCTGTTAAACACAACATGGGAGAAAACCATTTCACATCAAGTTTGTGGGTCATGGTCTTCAAAACAATCAGTGAAATTTTGAGCTGTCTATGTTTGCTGCAAGAGGAGATATCACAAAGTATGCACTTTTGTTTGTTTCCATTGGTTTCAATACATTTTGGCATAAAATGAGCATTTGCTGTTTTCTCTTAAACGCAACATGGGAGAAAAAACATTTCTCATCACGTTTGTGGGTCTTGGTCTTCAACACATTCTGTGAAATTTTGAGCTGTCTGTGTTTGCTACAAGAGGAGATATCACAAAGTATGCGCTTTTGTTGTTTACATTGGTTTCAATGCATTTTGGCCTAAAACAAGCATTTGCTGTTTTCTCTTAAACGCAACATGGGAGAAAAACCATTTCACATCACATTTGCGGGTCTTGGTCTTCAACACATCCAGTGAAATTTTGAGCTGTCTTTGTTTGCTACAAGAGGAGATATCACAAAGTATGCTCTTTTGTTGTTTCCATTGCTTTCAATGCATTTTGGCCTAAAACAAGCATTTGCTGTTTTCTCTTAAACGCAACATGGGAGAAAAACCATTTCACATCACATTTGTGGGTCTTGGTCTTCAACACATCCAGTGAAATTTTGAACTGTCTGTGTTTGCTACAAGAGGAGATAACACAAAGTATGCACTTTTGTTGTTTCCATTGCTTTCAATGCATTTTGGCCTAAAACAAGCAATTGCTGTCTTCTCTTAAACGCAACATGGGAGAAAAACCATTTCACATCACATTTGTGGGTCTTGGTCTTCAACACATCCAGTGAAATTTTGAGCTGTCTGTGTTTGCTACAAGAGGAGATATCACAAAGAATGCACTTTTGTTGTTTCCATTGCTTTCAATGCATTTTGGCCTAAAACGAGCATTTGCGGTTTTATCTTAAACACAACATGGGAGAAAAAACATTTCACATCACATTTGTGGGTCTTCGTCTTCAACACATCCGGTGAAATTTTGAGCTGTCTGTGTTTGCTACAAGAGGAGATATCACAAAGAATGCGCTTTTGTTGTTTCCATTGCTTTCAATGCATTTTTGCCAAAAACGAGCAATTGCTGTCTTCTCTTAAACGCAACATGGGAGAAAAACCATTTCACATCATATTTGTTGGACTTCATCTTCAACACATCCAGTGAAATTTTGAGTTGTCTGTGTTTGCTACAAGAGGAGATAACACAAAGTATGCGCTTTTGTTGTTTCCATTGCTTTCAATGCATTTTGTCCTAAAACGAGCAATTGCTGTTTTCTCTTAAACGCAAAATGGGGGAAAAACGATTTCACATCATATTTGTCGGTCTTGGTCTTCAACACATCCAGAGAAATTTTGAGCTGTCTGCATTTGCTACAAGAGGAGATAACACAAAGTATGCGCTTTTGTTGTTTCCATTGCTTTCAATGCATTTTGGCCTAAAACAAGCATTTGCTGTTTTCTCTTAAATGCAACATGGGAGAAAAAACATTTCATATCTCATTTGTGGGTCTTGGTCTTCAACACATCCAGTGAAATTTTGAGCTGTCTGTTTTTGCTACAAGAGGAAATATCACAAAGTATGCTCTTTTGTTGTTTCCATTGCTTTCAATGCATTTTGGCCTAAAACGTGCATTTGCTGTTTTCTCTTAAACGCATTATGGGAGAAAAAACATTTCATATCTCATTTGTGGGTCTTGGTCTTCAACACATCCAGTGAAATTTTGAGCTGTCTGTGTTTGCTACAAGAGGAGATATCACAAAGTATGTGATTTTGTTGTTTCCATTGCTTTCAATGCATTTTGGCCTAAAACGAGAATTTGCTGTTTTCTCTTAAACGTATTATGGGAGAAAAACCATTTCACATAACAATTGTGGGTCTTGGTCATCAACACATACAGTGAAATTTTGAGCTGTCTGTGTTTGCTACAAGAGGAGATAACACAAAGTATGCGCTTTTGTTGTTTCCATTGCTTTCAATGCATTTTGGCCTAAAACGAGCAATTGCTGTTTTCTCTTAAATGCAACATGGGAGAAAAACCATTTCACATCAGATTTGCGGGTCTTGGTCTTCAACACATCCTGTGAAATTTTGAGCTGTCTTTGTTTGCTACAAGAGGAGATATCACAAAGTATGCGCTTTTGTTGTTTCCATTGCTTTCAATGCATTTTGGCCTAAAACTTGCATTTGCTGTTTTCTCTTAAACGCAACATGGGAGAAAAACCATTTCACATCACATTTGTGGGTCTTGGTCTTCAACACATTCGGTGAAATTTTGAGCTGTCTGTATTTGCTACAAGAGGAGATATCACAAAGTATGCACTTATGTTTGTTTCCATTGGTTTCAATGCATTTTGGGCTAAAATGAGCATTTGCTGTTTTCTCTTAAACGCAACATGGAAGAAAAACCATTTCACATCAAATTTGTGGGTCTTGGTCTTCAACACAATCTGTTAAACACAACATGGGAGAAAACCATTTCACATCAAGTTTGTGGGTCATGGTCTTCAAAACAATCAGTGAAATTTTGAGCTGTCTATGTTTGCTGCAAGAGGAGATATCACAAAGTATGCACTTTTGTTTGTTTCCATTGGTTTCAATACATTTTGGCATAAAATGAGCATTTGCTGTTTTCTCTTAAACGCAACATGGGAGAAAAAACATTTCTCATCACGTTTGTGGGTCTTGGTCTTCAACACATTCTGTGAAATTTTGAGCTGTCTGTGTTTGCTACAAGAGGAGATATCACAAAGTATGCGCTTTTGTTGTTTACATTGGTTTCAATGCATTTTGGCCTAAAACAAGCATTTGCTGTTTTATCTTAAACGCAACATGGGAGAAAAACCATTTCACATCATATTTGTGGGTCTTGGTCTTCAACACAATCTGTGAAATTTTGAGCTGTCTGTGTTTGCTACAAGAGGAGATATCACAAAGTATGCGTTTTTGTTGTTTCCTTTGGTTTCAATACATTTTGGACTAAAATGAGCATTTGCTGTTTCTGTTAAACACAACATGGGAGAAAAACCATTTCACATCAAGTTTGTGGGTCATGGTCTTCAAAACAATCAGTGAAATTTTGAGCTGTCTGTGTTTGCTACAAGAGAAGAAATCACAAAGTATGCACTTATGTTTGTTTCCATTGGTTTCAATGCATTTTGGCCTAAAATGAGCATTTGCTGTTTTCTCTTAAACGCAACATGGAAGAAAAACCATTTCACATCAAATTTGTGGGTCTCGGTCTTCAACACAATCTGTTAAACACAACATGGGAGAAAAACCATTTCACATCAAGTTTGTGGGTCATGGTCTTCAAAACAATCAGTGAAATTTTGAGCTGTCTGTGTTTGCTACAAGAGGAGATATCACAAAGTATGCGCTTTTGTTGTTTCCATTGGTTTCAATGTATTTTGGCTTAAAACGAGCATTTGCTGTTTTCTCTTAAACGCAACATTGGAGAAAAAACATTTCTCATCACATTTGGGGATCTTGGTCTTCAACACAATCTGTGAAATTTTGAGCTGTCTATGTTTGCTGCAAGAGGAGATATCACAAAGTATGCACTTTTGTTTGTTTCCATTGGTTTCAATACATTTTGGCATAAAATGAGCATTTGCTGTTTTCTCTTAAACGCAACATGGGAGAAAAAACATTTCTCATCACGTTTGTGGGTCTTGGTCTTCAACACATTCTGTGAAATTTTGAGCTGTCTATGTTTGCTGCAAGAGGAGATATCACAAAGTATGCACTTTTGTTTGTTTCCATTGGTTTCAATACATTTTGGCATAAAATGAGCATTTGCTGTTTCTGTTAAACACAACATGGGAGAAAAACCATTTCACATCAAGTTTGTGGGTCATGGTCTTCAAAACAATCAGTGAAATTTTGAGCTGTCTATGTTTGCTGCAAGAGGAGATATAACAAAGTATGCACTTTTGTTTTTTTCCATTGGTTTCAATACATTTTGGCATAAAATGAGCATTTGCTGTTTTCTCTTAAACGCAACATGGGAGAAAAAACATTTCTCATCACGTTTTTGGGTCTTGGTCTTCAACACATTCTGTGAAATTTTGAGCTGTCTGTGTTTGCTACAAGAGGAGATATCACAAAGTATGCGCTTTTGTTGTTTCCATTGGTTTCAATGCATTTTGGCCTAAAATGAGCATTTGCTGTTTTCTGTTAAACGCAACATGGGAGAAAAACCATTTCACATCGTATCTGTGGGTCTTGGCCTTCAACACAATCTGTGAAATTTTGAGCTGTCTGTGTTTGCTACAAGAGGAGATATCACAAAGTATGCGCTTTTGTTGTTTCCATTGGTTTCAATGCATTTTGGCCTTAAATGAGCATTTGCTGTTTTCTGTTAAACACAACATGGGAGAAAAACCATTTCACATCAAATTTGTGGGTCTTGGTCTTCAACACAATCTGTGAAATTTTGAGCTGTCTGTGTTTGCTACAAGAAGAGATATGACTGAGTAAGCGTTTTTGTTGTTTACATTGGTTTCAATGCATTTTGGCCTAAAATGAGCATTTGCTATTTTCTCTTAAACGCAAAATGGAAGAAAAACGATTTCACATCATATTTGTGGGTCTTGGCCTTCAACACAATCTGTGAAAATTTGAGCTGTCTGTGTTTGCTATAAGAGGAGATATCACAAAGTATGCACTTTTGTTGTTTCCATTTGTTTCAATGCATTTTGGCGTAAAAAGAGCATTTGCTGTTTTCTCTTAAACGCAACATTGGAGAAAAAACATTTTCATCAAATTTGTGGGTCTTGGTCTTCAACACAATCTTTAATATTTTGAGCTGTCTGTGTTTGCTACAAGAGGAGATATCACAAAGTATGCACTAATGTTGTTTACATTGGTTTCAATGCATTTTGGCCTAAAACAAGCATTTGCTGTTTTCTCTTAAACGCAACATGCGAGAATAACCGTTTCACATCACATTTGTGGGTCTTGGTCTTCAACACAATCTGTGAAATTTTGAGCTCTCTGTGTTTGCTACAAGAGTAGATATTACAAAGTATGCACTTTTGTTGTTTCCATTGGTTTAAATACATTTTGGTCTAAATTGAGCATTTGATGTTTTCTCTTAAACGCAACATTGGAGAAAAAACATTTCTCATCACATTTGTGGGTCTTGGTCTTCAACACAATCTGTGAAATTTTGAGCTGTCTGTGTTTGCTACAAGAGAAGATATCACAAAGTATGCGCTTTTGTTGTTTACATTGGTTTCAAAGCATTTTGGCCTAAAATGAGCATTTGCTGTTTTCTGTTAAACACAACATGGGAGAAAAACCATTTCACATCAAATTTGTGGGTCTTGGTCTTCAACATGATCTGTGAAATTTTGAGCTGTCTGTGTTTGCTACAAGAGGAGATATCACAAAGTATGCACTTTTGTTTGTTTCCATTGGTTTCAATGCATTTTGGCCTAAAATGAGCATTTGCTGTTTTCTCTTAAACGCAACATGGAAGAAAAACCATTTCACATCACATTTGTGGGTCTTGGTCTTCAACACATTCGGTGAAATTTTGAGCTGTCTGTATTTGCTACAAGAGGAGATATCACAAAGTATGCACTTATGTTTGTTTCCATTGGTTTCAATGCATTTTGGCCTAAAATGAGCATTTGCTGTTTTCTCTTAAACGCAACATGGAAGAAAAACCATTTCACATCATATTTGTGGGTCTTGGTCTTCAACACAATCTGTTAAACACAACATGGGAGAAAACCATTTCACATCAAGTTTGTGGGTCATGGTCTTCAAAACAATCAGTGAAATTTTGCGCTGTCTATGTTTGCTGCAAGAGGAGATATCACAAAGTATGCACTTTTGTTTGTTTCCATTGGTTTCAATACATTTTGGCATAAAATGAGCATTTGCTGTTTTCTCTTAAACGCAACATGGGAGAAAAAACATTTCTCATCACGTTTGTGGGTCTTGGTCTTCAACACATTCTGTGAAATTTTGAGCTGTCTGTGTTTGCTACAAGAGGAGATATCACAAAGTATGCGCTTTTGTTGTTTACATTGGTTTCAATGCATTTTGGCCTAAAACAAGCATTTGCTGTTTTATCTTAAACGCAACATGGGAGAAAAACCATTTCACATCATATTTGTGGGTCTTGGCCTTCAACACAATCTGTGAAATTTTGAGCTGTCTGTGTTTGCTACAAGAGGAGATATCACAAAGTATGCGTTTTTGTTGTTTCCTTTGGTTTCAATACATTTTGGACTAAAATGAGCATTTGCTGTTTCTGTTAAACACAACGTGGGAGAAAAACCATTTCACATCAAGTTTGTGGGTCATGGTCTTCAAAACAATCAGTGAAATTTTGAGCTGTCTGTGTTTGCTACAAGAGAAGAAATCACAAAGTATGCACTTATGTTTGTTTCCATTGGTTTCAATGTATTTTGGCTTAAAATGAGCATTTGCTGTTTTCTCTTAAACGCAACATGGAAGAAAAACCATTTCACATCAAATTTGTGGGTCTTGGTCTTCAACACAATCTGTTAAACACAACATGGGAGAAAAACCATTTCACATCAAGTTTGTGGGTTATGGTCTTCAAAACAATCAGTGAAATTTTGAGCTGTCTGTGTTTGCTACAAGAGGAGATATCACAAAGTATGCGCTTTTGTTGTTTCCATTGGTTTCAATGTATTTTGGCTTAAAACGAGCATTTGCTGTTTTCTCTTAAACGCAACATTGGAGAAAAAACATTTCTCATCACATTTGTGGATCTTGGTCTTCAACACAATATGTGAAATTTTGTGCTGTCTATGTTTGCTGCAAGAGGAGATATCACAAAGTATGCACTTTTGTTTGTTTCCATTGGTTTCAATACATTTTGGCATAAAATGAGCATTTGCTGTTTTCTCTTAAACGCAACATGGGAGAAAAAACATTTCTCATCACGTTTGTGGGTCTTGGTCTTCAACACATTCTGTGAAATTTTGAGCTGTCTATGTTTGCTGCAAGAGGAGATATCACAAAGTATGCACTTTTGTTTGTTTCCATTGGTTTCAATACATTTTGGCATAAAATGAGCATTTGCTGTTTCTGTTAAACACAACATGGGAGAAAAACCATTTCACATCAAGTTTGTGGGTCATGGTCTTCAAAACAATCAGTTAAATTTTGAGCTGTCTATGTTTGCTGCAAGAGGAGATATAACAAAGTATGCACTTTTGTTTGTTTCCATTGGTTTCAATACATTTTGGCATAAAATGAGCATTTGCTGTTTTCTCTTAAACGCAACATGGGAGAAAAAACATTTCTCATCATGTTTGTGGGTCTTGGTCTTCAACACATTCTGTGAAATTTTGAGCTGTCTGTGTTTGCTACAAGAGGAGATATCACAAAGTATGCGCTTTTGTTGTTTCCATTGGTTTCAATGCATTTTGGCCTAAAACAAGCATTTGCTGTTTTATCTTAAATGCAACATGGGAGAAAAACCATTTCACATCAAGTTTGTGGGTCATGGTCTTCAAAACAATCAGTGAAATTTTGAGCTGTCTGTGTTTGCTACAAGAGGAGATATCACAAAGTATGCACTTATGTTTGTTTCCATTGGTTTCAATGCATTTTGGCCTAAAATGAGCATTTGCTGTTTTCTCTTAAACGCAACATGGAAGAAAAACCATTTCACATCAAATTTGTGGGTCTTGGTCTTCAACACAATCTGTTAAACACAACATGGGAGAAAAACCATTTCACATCAAGTTTGTGGGTCATGGTCTTCAAAACAATCAGTGAAATTTTGAGCTGTCTGTGTTTGCTACAAGAGGAGATATCACAAAGTATGCACTTATGTTTGTTTCCATTGGTTTCAATGCATTTTGGACTAAAATGAGCATTTGCTGTTTTCTCTTAAACGCAACATGGAAGAAAAACCATTTCACATCAAATTTGTGGGTCTTGGTCTTCAACACAATCTGTTAAACACAACATGGGAGAAAAACCATTTCACATCAAGTTTGTGGGTCATGGTCTTCAAAACAATCAGTGAAATTTTGAGCTGTCTATGTTTGCTGCAAGAGGAGATATCACAAAGTATGCACTTTTGTTTGTTTCCATTGGGTTCAATACATTTTGGCATAAAATGAGCATTTGCTGTTTTCTCTTAAACGCAACATGGGAGAAAAAACATTTCTCATCACGTTTGTGGGTCTTGGTCTTCAACACATTCTGTGAAATTTTGAGCTGTCTGTGTTTGCTACAAGAGGAGATATCACAAAGTATGCGCTTTTGTTGTTTACATTGGTTTCAATGCATTTTGGCCTAAAACAAGCATTTGCTGTTTTATCTTAAACGCAACATGGGAGAAAAACCATTTCACATCATATTTGTGGGTCTTGGCCTTCAACACAATCTGTGAAATTTTGAGCTGTCTGTGTTTGCTACAAGAGGAGATATCACAAAGTATGCGTTTTTGTTGTTTCCTTTGGTTTCAATACATTTTGGACTAAAATGAGCATTTGCTGTTTCTGTTAAACACAACGTGGGAGAAAAACCATTTCACATCAAGTTTGTGGGTCATGGTCTTCAAAACAATCAGTGAAATTTTGAGCTGTCTGTGTTTGCTACAAGAGAAGAAATCACAAAGTATGCACTTATGTTTGTTTCCATTGGTTTCAATGTATTTTGGCTTAAAATGAGCATTTGCTGTTTTCTCTTAAACGCAACATGGAAGAAAAACCATTTCACATCAAATTTGTGGGTCTTGGTCTTCAACACAATCTGTTAAACACAACATGGGAGAAAAACCATTTCACATCAAGTTTGTGGGTTATGGTCTTCAAAACAATCAGTGAAATTTTGAGCTGTCTGTGTTTGCTACAAGAGGAGATATCACAAAGTATGCGCTTTTGTTGTTTCCATTGGTTTCAATGTATTTTGGCTTAAAACGAGCATTTGCTGTTTTCTCTTAAACGCAACATTGGAGAAAAAACATTTCTCATCACATTTGTGGATCTTGGTCTTCAACACAATATGTGAAATTTTGTGCTGTCTATGTTTGCTGCAAGAGGAGATATCACAAAGTATGCACTTTTGTTTGTTTCCATTGGTTTCAATACATTTTGGCATAAAATGAGCATTTGCTGTTTTCTCTTAAACGCAACATGGGAGAAAAAACATTTCTCATCACGTTTGTGGGTCTTGGTCTTCAACACATTCTGTGAAATTTTGAGCTGTCTATGTTTGCTGCAAGAGGAGATATCACAAAGTATGCACTTTTGTTTGTTTCCATTGGTTTCAATACATTTTGGCATAAAATGAGCATTTGCTGTTTCTGTTAAACACAACATGGGAGAAAAACCATTTCACATCAAGTTTGTGGGTCATGGTCTTCAAAACAATCAGTTAAATTTTGAGCTGTCTATGTTTGCTGCAAGAGGAGATATAACAAAGTATGCACTTTTGTTTGTTTCCATTGGTTTCAATACATTTTGGCATAAAATGAGCATTTGCTGTTTTCTCTTAAACGCAACATGGGAGAAAAAACATTTCTCATCATGTTTGTGGGTCTTGGTCTTCAACACATTCTGTGAAATTTTGAGCTGTCTGTGTTTGCTACAAGAGGAGATATCACAAAGTATGCGCTTTTGTTGTTTCCATTGGTTTCAATGCATTTTGGCCTAAAACAAGCATTTGCTGTTTTATCTTAAATGCAACATGGGAGAAAAACCATTTCACATCAAGTTTGTGGGTCATGGTCTTCAAAACAATCAGTGAAATTTTGAGCTGTCTGTGTTTGCTACAAGAGGAGATATCACAAAGTATGCACTTATGTTTGTTTCCATTGGTTTCAATGCATTTTGGCCTAAAATGAGCATTTGCTGTTTTCTCTTAAACGCAACATGGAAGAAAAACCATTTCACATCAAATTTGTGGGTCTTGGTCTTCAACACAATCTGTTAAACACAACATGGGAGAAAAACCATTTCACATCAAGTTTGTGGGTCATGGTCTTCAAAACAATCAGTGAAATTTTGAGCTGTCTGTGTTTGCTACAAGAGGAGATATCACAAAGTATGCACTTATGTTTGTTTCCATTGGTTTCAATGCATTTTGGACTAAAATGAGCATTTGCTGTTTTCTCTTAAACGCAACATGGAAGAAAAACCATTTCACATCAAATTTGTGGGTCTTGGTCTTCAACACAATCTGTTAAACACAACATGGGAGAAAAACCATTTCACATCAAGTTTGTGGGTCATGGTCTTCAAAACAATCAGTGAAATTTTGAGCTGTCTATGTTTGCTGCAAGAGGAGATATCACAAAGTATGCACTTTTGTTTGTTTCCATTGGGTTCAATACATTTTGGCATAAAATGAGCATTTGCTGTTTTCTCTTAAACGCAACATGGGAGAAAAAACATTTCTCATCACGTTTGTGGGTCTTGGTCTTCAACACATTCTGTGAAATTTTGAGCTGTCTGTGTTTGCTACAAGAGGAGATATCACAAAGTATGCGCTTTTGTTGTTTCCATTGGTTTCAATGCATTTTGGCCTAAAACAAGCATTTGCTGTTTTATCTTAAACGCAACATGGGAGAAAAACCATTTCACATCATATTTGTGGGTCTTGGTCTTCAACATGATCTGTGAAATTTTGAGCTGTCTGTGTTTGCTACAAGAGGAGATATCACAAAGTATGCACTTTTGTTTGTTTCCATTGGTTTCAATGCATTTTGGCCTAAAATGAGCATTTGCTGTTTTCTCTTAAACGCAACATGGAAGAAAAACCATTTCACATCACATTTGTGGGTCTTGGTCTTCAACACATTCGGTGAAATTTTGAGCTGTCTGTATTTGCTACAAGAGGAGATATCACAAAGTATGCACTTATGTTTGTTTCCATTGGTTTCAATGCATTTTGGCCTAAAATGAGCATTTGCTGTTTTCTCTTAAACGCAACATAGAAGAAAAACCATTTCACATCAAATTTGTGGGTCTTGGTCTTCAACACAATCTGTTAAACACAACATGGGAGAAAACCATTTCACATCAAGTTTGTGGGTCATGGTCTTCAACACAATCTGTGAAATTTTGTGCTGTCTGTGTTTGCTACAAGAGGAGATATCACAAAGTATGCGCTTTTGTTGTTTACATTGGTTTCAATGCATTTTGGCCTAAAACAAGCATTTGCTGTTTTATCTTAAACGCAACATGGGAGAAAAAACATTTCTCATCACATTTGGGGATCTTGGTCTTCAACACAATCTGTGAAATTTTGAGCTGTCTATGTTTGCTGCAAGAGGAGATATCACAAAGTATGCACTTTTGTTTGTTTCCATTGGTTTCAATACATTTTGGCATAAAATGAGCATTTGCTGTTTTCTCTTAAACGCAACATGGGAGAAAAAACATTTCTCATCACGTTTGTGGGTCTTGGTCTTCAACACATTCTGTGAAATTTTGAGCTGTCTATGTTTGCTGCAAGAGGAGATATCACAAAGTATGCACTTTTGTTTGTTTCCATTGGTTTCAATACATTTTGGCATAAAATGAGCATTTGCTGTTTCTGTTAAACACAACATGGGAGAAAAACCATTTCACATCAAGTTTGTGGGTCATGGTCTTCAAAACAATCAGTGAAATTTTGAGCTGTCTATGTTTGCTGCAAGAGGAGATATAACAAAGTATGCACTTTTGTTTTTTTCCATTGGTTTCAATACATTTTGGCATAAAATGAGCATTTGCTGTTTTCTCTTAAACGCAACATGGGAGAAAAAACATTTCTCATCACGTTTTTGGGTCTTGGTCTTCAACACATTCTGTGAAATTTTGAGCTGTCTGTGTTTGCTACAAGAGGAGATATCACAAAGTATGCGCTTTTGTTGTTTCCATTGGTTTCAATGCATTTTGGCCTAAAATGAGCATTTGCTGTTTTCTGTTAAACGCAACATGGGAGAAAAACCATTTCACATCGTATCTGTGGGTCTTGGCCTTCAACACAATCTGTGAAATTTTGAGCTGTCTGTGTTTGCTACAAGAGGAGATATCACAAAGTATGCGCTTTTGTTGTTTCCATTGGTTTCAATGCATTTTGGCCTTAAATGAGCATTTGCTGTTTTCTGTTAAACACAACATGGGAGAAAAACCATTTCACATAAAATTTGTGGGTCTTGGTCTTCAACACAATCTGTGAAATTTTGAGCTGTCTGTGTTTGCTACAAGACGAGATATGACTGAGTAAGCGTTTTTGTTGTTTACATTGGTTTCAATGCATTTTGGCCTAAAATGAGCATTTGCTATTTTCTCTTAAACGCAAAATGGAAGAAAAACGATTTCACATCATATTTGTAGGTCTTGGCCTTCAACACAATCTGTGAAAATTTGAGCTGTCTGTGTTTGCTATAAGAGGAGATATCACAAAGTATGCACTTTTGTTGTTTCCATTTGTTTCAATGCATTTTGGCGTAAAAAGAGCATTTGCTGTTTTCTCTTAAACGCAACATTGGAGAAAAAACATTTTCATCAAATTTGTGGGTCTTGGTCTTCAACACAATCTTTAATATTTTGAGCTGTCTGTGTTTGCTACAAGAGGAGATATCACAAAGTATGCACTAATGTTGTTTACATTGGTTTCAATGCATTTTGGCCTAAAACAAGCATTTGCTGTTTTCTCTTAAACGCAACATGCGAGAATAACCGTTTCACATCACATTTGTGGGTCTTGGTCTTCAACACAATCTGTGAAATTTTGAGCTGTCTGTGTTTGCTACAAGAGTAGATATTACAAAGTATGCACTTTTGTTGTTTCCATTGGTTTAAATACATTTTGGTCTAAATTGAGCATTTGATGTTTTCTCTTAAACGCAACATTGGAGAAAAAACATTTCTCATCACATTTGTGGGTCTTGGTCTTCAACACAATCTGTGAAATTTTGAGCTGTCTGTGTTTGCTACAAGAGAAGATATCACAAAGTATGCGCTTTTGTTGTTTACATTGGTTTCAAAGCATTTTGGCCTAAAATGAGCATTTGCTGTTTTCTGTTAAACACAACATGGGAGAAAAACCATTTCACATCAAATTTGTGGGTCTTGGTCTTCAACATGATCTGTGAAATTTTGAGCTGTCTGTGTTTGCTACAAGAGGAGATATCACAAAGTATGCACTTTTGTTTGTTTCCATTGGTTTCAATGCATTTTGGCCTAAAATGAGCATTTGCTGTTTTCTCTTAAACGCAACATGGAAGAAAAACCATTTCACATCACATTTGTGGGTCTTGGTCTTCAACACATTCGGTGAAATTTTGAGCTGTCTGTATTTGCTACAAGAGGAGATATCACAAAGTATGCACTTATGTTTGTTTCCATTGGTTTCAATGCATTTTGGCCTAAAATGAGCATTTGCTGTTTTCTCTTAAACGCAACATGGAAGAAAAACCATTTCACATCATATTTGTGGGTCTTGGTCTTCAACACAATCTGTTAAACACAACATGGGATAAAACCATTTCACATCAAGTTTGTGGGTCATGGTCTTCAAAACAATCAGTGAAATTTTGCGCTGTCTATGTTTGCTGCAAGAGGAGATATCACAAAGTATGCACTTTTGTTTGTTTCCATTGGTTTCAATACATTTTGGCATAAAATGAGCATTTGCTGTTTTCTCTTAAACGCAACATGGGAGAAAAAACATTTCTCATCACGTTTGTGGGTCTTGGTCTTCAACACATTCTGTGAAATTTTGAGCTGTCTGTGTTTGCTACAAGAGGAGATATCACAAAGTATGCGCTTTTGTTGTTTACATTGGTTTCAATGCATTTTGGCCTAAAACAAGCATTTGCTGTTTTATCTTAAACGCAACATGGGAGAAAAACCATTTCACATCATATTTGTGGGTCTTGGCCTTCAACACAATCTGTGAAATTTTGAGCTGTCTGTGTTTGCTACAAGAGGAGATATCACAAAGTATGCGTTTTTGTTGTTTCCTTTGGTTTCAATACATTTTGGACTAAAATGAGCATTTGCTGTTTCTGTTAAACACAACGTGGGAGAAAAACCATTTCACATCAAGTTTGTGGGTCATGGTCTTCAAAACAATCAGTGAAATTTTGAGCTGTCTGTGTTTGCTACAAGAGAAGAAATCACAAAGTATGCACTTATGTTTGTTTCCATTGGTTTCAATGTATTTTGGCTTAAAATGAGCATTTGCTGTTTTCTCTTAAACGCAACATGGAAGAAAAACCATTTCACATCAAATTTGTGGGTCTTGGTCTTCAACACAATCTGTTAAACACAACATGGGAGAAAAACCATTTCACATCAAGTTTGTGGGTTATGGTCTTCAAAACAATCAGTGAAATTTTGAGCTGTCTGTGTTTGCTACAAGAGGAGATATCACAAAGTATGCGCTTTTGTTGTTTCCATTGGTTTCAATGTATTTTGGCTTAAAACGAGCATTTGCTGTTTTCTCTTAAACGCAACATTGGAGAAAAAACATTTCTCATCACATTTGTGGATCTTGGTCTTCAACACAATATGTGAAATTTTGTGCTGTCTATGTTTGCTGCAAGAGGAGATATCACAAAGTATGCACTTTTGTTTGTTTCCATTGGTTTCAATACATTTTGGCATAAAATGAGCATTTGCTGTTTTCTCTTAAACGCAACATGGGAGAAAAAACATTTCTCATCACGTTTGTGGGTCTTGGTCTTCAACACATTCTGTGAAATTTTGAGCTGTCTATGTTTGCTGCAAGAGGAGATATCACAAAGTATGCACTTTTGTTTGTTTCCATTGGTTTCAATACATTTTGGCATAAAATGAGCATTTGCTGTTTCTGTTAAACACAACATGGGAGAAAAACCATTTCACATCAAGTTTGTGGGTCATGGTCTTCAAAACAATCAGTTAAATTTTGAGCTGTCTATGTTTGCTGCAAGAGGAGATATAACAAAGTATGCACTTTTGTTTGTTTCCATTGGTTTCAATACATTTTGGCATAAAATGAGCATTTGCTGTTTTCTCTTAAACGCAACATGGGAGAAAAAACATTTCTCATCATGTTTGTGGGTCTTGGTCTTCAACACATTCTGTGAAATTTTGAGCTGTCTGTGTTTGCTACAAGAGGAGATATCACAAAGTATGCGCTTTTGTTGTTTCCATTGGTTTCAATGCATTTTGGCCTAAAACAAGCATTTGCTGTTTTATCTTAAATGCAACATGGGAGAAAAACCATTTCACATCAAGTTTGTGGGTCATGGTCTTCAAAACAATCAGTGAAATTTTGAGCTGTCTGTGTTTGCTACAAGAGGAGATATCACAAAGTATGCACTTATGTTTGTTTCCATTGGTTTCAATGCATTTTGGCCTAAAATGAGCATTTGCTGTTTTCTCTTAAACGCAACATGGAAGAAAAACCATTTCACATCAAATTTGTGGGTCTTGGTCTTCAACACAATCTGTTAAACACAACATGGGAGAAAAACCATTTCACATCAAGTTTGTGGGTCATGGTCTTCAAAACAATCAGTGAAATTTTGAGCTGTCTGTGTTTGCTACAAGAGGAGATATCACAAAGTATGCACTTATGTTTGTTTCCATTGGTTTCAATGCATTTTGGACTAAAATGAGCATTTGCTGTTTTCTCTTAAACGCAACATGGAAGAAAAACCATTTCACATCAAATTTGTGGGTCTTGGTCTTCAACACAATCTGTTAAACACAACATGGGAGAAAAACCATTTCACATCAAGTTTGTGGGTCATGGTCTTCAAAACAATCAGTGAAATTTTGAGCTGTCTATGTTTGCTGCAAGAGGAGATATCACAAAGTATGCACTTTTGTTTGTTTCCATTGGGTTCAATACATTTTGGCATAAAATGAGCATTTGCTGTTTTCTCTTAAACGCAACATGGGAGAAAAAACATTTCTCATCACGTTTGTGGGTCTTGGTCTTCAACACATTCTGTGAAATTTTGAGCTGTCTGTGTTTGCTACAAGAGGAGATATCACAAAGTATGCGCTTTTGTTGTTTCCATTGGTTTCAATGCATTTTGGCCTAAAACAAGCATTTGCTGTTTTATCTTAAACGCAACATGGGAGAAAAACCATTTCACATCATATTTGTGGGTCTTGGTCTTCAACATGATCTGTGAAATTTTGAGCTGTCTGTGTTTGCTACAAGAGGAGATATCACAAAGTATGCACTTTTGTTTGTTTCCATTGGTTTCAATGCATTTTGGCCTAAAATGAGCATTTGCTGTTTTCTCTTAAACGCAACATGGAAGAAAAACCATTTCACATCACATTTGTGGGTCTTGGTCTTCAACACATTCGGTGAAATTTTGAGCTGTCTGTATTTGCTACAAGAGGAGATATCACAAAGTATGCACTTATGTTTGTTTCCATTGGTTTCAATGCATTTTGGCCTAAAATGAGCATTTGCTGTTTTCTCTTAAACGCAACATAGAAGAAAAACCATTTCACATCAAATTTGTGGGTCTTGGTCTTCAACACAATCTGTTAAACACAACATGGGAGAAAACCATTTCACATCAAGTTTGTGGGTCATGGTCTTCAACACAATCTGTGAAATTTTGTGCTGTCTGTGTTTGCTACAAGAGGAGATATCACAAAGTATGCGCTTTTGTTGTTTACATTGGTTTCAATGCATTTTGGCCTAAAACAAGCATTTGCTGTTTTATCTTAAACGCAACATGGGAGAAAAACCATTTCACATCATATTTGTGGGTCTTGGCCTTCAACACAATCTGTGAAATTTTGAGCTGTCTGTGTTTGCTACAAGAGGAGATATCACAAAGTATGCGTTTTTGTTGTTTCCTTTGGTTTCAATACATTTTGGACTAAAATTAGCATTTGCTGTTTCTGTTAAACACAACATGGGAGAAAAACCATTTCACATCAAGTTTGTGGGTCATGGTCTTCAAAACAATCAGTGAAATTTTGAGCTGTCTGTGTTTGCTACAAGAGAAGAAATCACAAAGTATGCACTTATGTTTGTTTCCATTGGTTTCAATGCATTTTGGCCTAAAATGAGCATTTGCTGTTTTCTCTTAAACGCAACATGGAAGAAAAACCATTTCACATCAAATTTGTGGGTCTTGGTCTTCAACACAATCTGTTAAACACAACATGGGAGAAAAACCATTTCACATCAAGTTTGTGGGTCATGGTCTTCAAAACAATCAGTGAAATTTTGAGCTGTCTGTCTTTGCTACAAGAGGAGATATCACAAAGTATGCGCTTTTGTTGTTTCCATTGGTTTCAATGTATTTTGGCTTAAAACGAGCATTTGCTGTTTTCTCTTAAACGCAACATTGGAGAAAAAACATTTCTCATCAAGTTTGTGGATCTTGGTCTTCAACACAATCTGTGAAATTTTGAGCTGTCTATGTTTGCTGCAAGAGGAGATATCACAAAGTATGCACTTTTGTTTGTTTCCATTGGTTTCAATACATTTTGGCATAAAATGAGCATCTGCTGTTTTCTCTTAAACGCAACATGGGAGAAAAAACATTTCTCATCACGTTTGTGGGTCTTGGTCTTCAACACATTCTGTGAAATTTTGAGCTGTCTATGTTTGCTGCAAGAGGAGATATCACAAAGTATGCACTTTTGTTTGTTTCCATTGGTTTCAATACATTTTGGCATAAAATGAGCATTTGCTGTTTCTGTTAAACACAACATGTGAGAAAAACCATTTCACATCAAGTTTGTGGGTCATGGTCTTCAAAACAATCAGTGAAATTTTGAGCTGTCTATGTTTGCTGCAAGAGGAGATATAACAAAGTATGCACTTTTGTTTGTTTCCATTGGTTTCAATACATTTTGGCATAAAATGAGCATTTGCTGTTTTCTCTTAAACGCAACATGGGAGAAAAAACATTTCTCATCACGTTTGTGGGTCTTGGTCTTCAACACATTCTGTGAAATTTTGAGCTGTCTGTGTTTGCTACAAGAGGAGATATCACAAAGTATGCGCTTTTGTTGTTTCCATTGGTTTCAATGCATTTTGGCCTAAAACAAGCATTTGCTGTTTTATCTTAAACGCAACATGGGAGAAAAACCATTTCACATCATATTTGTGGGTCTTGGCCTTCAACACAATCTGTGAAATTTTGAGCTGTCTGTGTTTGCTACAAGAGGAGATATCACAAAGTATGCGTTTTTGTTGTTTCCTTTGGTTTCAATGCATTTTGGACTAAAATGAGCATTTGCTGTTTCTGTTAAACACAACATGGGAGAAAAACCATTTCACATCAAGTTTGTGGGTCATGGTCTTCAAAACAATCAGTGAAATTTTGAGCTGTCTGTGTTTGCTACAAGAGGAGATATCACAAAGTATGCACTTATGTTTGTTTCCATTGGTTTCAATGCATTTTGGCCTAAAATGAGCATTTGCTGTTTTCTCTTAAACGCAACATGGAAGAAAAACCATTTCACATCAAATTTTGTGGGTGTTGGTCTTCAACACAATCTGTTAAACACAACATGGGAGAAAAACCATTTCACATCAAGTTTGTGGGTCATGGTCTTCAAAACAATCAGTGAAATTTTGAGCTGTCTGTGTTTGCTACAAGAGGAGATATCACAAAGTATGCACTTATGTTTGTTTCCATTGGTTTCAATGCATTTTGGCCTAAAATGAGCATTTGCTGTTTTCTCTTAAACGCAACATGGAAGAAAAACCATTTCACATCAAGTTTGTGGGTCATGGTCTTCAAAACAATCAGTGAAATTTTGAGCTGTCTGTGTTTGCTACAAGAGGAGATATCACAAAGTATGCACTTATGTTTGTTTCCATTGGTTTCAATGCATTTTGGCCTAAAATGAGCATTTGCTGTTTTCTCTTAAACGCAACATGGATGAAAAACCATTTCACATCAAATTTGTGGGTCTTGGTCTTCAACACAATCTGTTAAACACAACATGGGAGAAAAACCATTTCACATCAAGTTTGTGGGTCATGGTCTTCAAAACAATCAGTGAAATTTTGAGCTGTCTATGTTTGCTGCAAGAGGAGATATCACAAAGTATGCACTTTTGTTTGTTTGTTTCCATTGGTTTCAATACATTTTGGCATAAAATGAGCATTTGCTGTTTTATCTTAAACGCAACATGGGAGAAAAAACATTTCTCATCACGTTTGTGGGTCTTGGTCTTCAACACATTCTGTGAAATTTTGAGCTGTCTGTGTTTGCTACAAGAGGAGATATCACAAAGTATGCGCTTTTGTTGTTTCCATTGGTTTCAATGCATTTTGGCCTAAAACAAGCATTTGCTGTTTTATCTTAAACGCAACATGGGAGAAAAACCATTTCACATCATATTTGTGGGTCTTGGCCTTCAACACAATCTGTGAAATTTTGAGCTGTCTGTGTTTGCTACAAGAGGAGATATCACAAAGTATGCGTTTTTGTTGTTTCCTTTGGTTTCAATGCATTTTGGACTAAAATGAGCATTTGCTGTTTCTGTTAAACACAACATGGGAGAAAAACCATTTCACATCAAGTTTGTGGGTCATGGTCTTCAAAACAATCAGTGAAATTTTGAGCTGTCTATGTTTGCTGCAAGAGGAGATATCACAAAGTATGCACTTTTGTTTGTTTCCATTGGTTTCAATACATTTTGGCATAAAATGAGCATTTGCTGTTTTCTCTTAAACGCAACATGGAAGAAAAACCATTTCACATCAAATTTGTGGGTCTTGGTCTTCAACACAATCTGTTAAACACAACATGGGAGAAAAACCATTTCACATCAAGTTTGTGGGTCTTGGTCTTCAAAACAATCAGTGAAATTTTGAGCTGTCTGTTTTTGCTACAAGAGGAGATATCACAAAGTATGCTCTTTTGTTG
This sequence comes from Taudactylus pleione, assembly GCA_031769625.1. Lineage (NCBI taxonomy): Eukaryota > Metazoa > Chordata > Amphibia > Anura > Myobatrachidae > Taudactylus > Taudactylus pleione. The sequence goes on along the minus strand of JAUIMM010001932.1, from coordinate 100,377 downwards.
TTTCCATTGGTTTCAATGCATTTTGGCCTAAAATGAGCATTTGCTGTTTTCTCTGAAACGCAACATGGGAGAAAAACAATTTCACATCACATTTGTGGGTGTTGGTCTTCAACACAATCTGAAATTTTGAGCAGTCTATTTTTGCTACAAGAGGGGATATCACAAAGTATGCTCTTTTGTTGTTTCCATTTGTTTCAATGCATTTTGGAGTAAAAAGAGCATTTGCTGTTTTCTCTTAAACGCAACATTGGAGAAAAAACATTTTCATCAAATTTGTGGGTCTTGGTCTTCAACACAATCTTTAAAATTTTGATCTGTCTGTGTTTGCTACAAGAGGAGATATCACAAAGTATGCACTAATGTTGTTTACATTGGTTTCAATGCATTTTGGCCTAAAACAAGCATTTGCTGTTTTCTCTTAAACGCAACAAGGGAGAAAAACCATTTCACATCAAATTTGTGGGTCTTGGTCTTCAACACAATCTGTGAAATTTTGAGCTGTCTGTGTTTGCTAGAAGAGTAGATATTACAAAGTATGCACTTTTGTTGTTTCCATTGGTTTAAATACATTTTGGTCTAAATTGAGCATTTGATGTTTTCTCTTAAACGCAACAGGGGAGAAAAAACATTTATCATCACATTTGTGGGTCTTGGTCTTCAACACAATCTGTGAAATTTTGAGCTGTCTGTGTTTGCTACAAGAGGAGATATCACAAAGTATGCTCTTTTGTTGTTACCATTGGTTTCAATGCATTTTGGCCTAAAACAAGCATTTGCTGTTTTCTCTGAAACGCAACATGGGAGAAAAACAATTTCACATCACATTTGTGGGTGTTGGTCTTCAACACAATCTGAAATTTTGAGCAGTCTATTTTTGCTACAAGAGGGGATATCAAGAAGTATGCGCTTTTGTTGTTTCCATTGCTTTCATTGCATTTTGGCCTAAAACGAGCATTTGCGGTTTTATCTTAAACACAACATGGGAGAAAAAACATTTCACATCACATTTGTGGGTCTTCGTCTTCAACACATCCGGTGAAATTTTGAGCTGTCTGTGTTTGCTACAAGAGGAGATATCACAAAGAATGCGCTTTTGTTGTTTCCATTGCTTTCAATGCATTTTGGCAAAAAACGAGCAATTGCTGTCTTCTCTTAAACGCAACATGGGAGAAAAACCATTTCACATCATATTTGTGGGACTTCGTCTTCAACACATCCAGTGAAATTTTGAGTTGTCTGTGTTTGCTACAAGACGAGATAACACAAAGTATGCGCTTTTGTTGTTTCCATTACTTTCAATGCATTTTGGCCTAAAACGAGCAATCGCTGTTTTCTCTTAAACGCAACATGGGAGAATAACCATTTCACATCACATTTGTGGGTCTTGGTCTTCAACACATCTTGTGAAATTTTGAGCTGTCTGTGTTTGCTACAAGAGGAGATATCACAAAGTATGCGCTTTTTTTGTTGTTTCCATTGCTTTCAATGCATTTTGGCCTAAAACGAGCAATTGCTGTTTTCTCTTAAATGCAACATGGGAGAAAAACCATTTCACATCATATTTGTGGGTCTTGGTCTTCAACACATCCTGTGAAATTTTGAGCTGTCTGTGTTTGCTACAAGAGGAGATAACACAAAGTATGCGCTTTTGTTGTTTCCATTGCTTTCAATGCATTTTGGCCTAAAACGAGCATTTGCTGTTTTCTCTTAAACGCATTATGGGAGAAAAACCATTTCACATAACAATTGTGGGTCTTGGTCATCAACACATACAGTGAAATTTTGAGCTGTCTGTGTTTGCTACAAGAGGAGATATCACAAAGTATGTGCTTTTGTTGTTTCCATTGCTTTCAATGCATTTTGGCCTAAAATGAGCATTTGCTGTTTTCTCTTAAACGCATTATGGGAGAAAAACCATTTCACATAACAATTGTGGGTCTTGGTCATCAACACATACAGTGAAATTTTGAGCTGTCTGTGTTTGCTACAAGAGGAGATAACACAAAGTATGCGCTTTTGTTGTTTCCATTGCTTTCAATGCATTTTGGCCTAAAACAAGCAATTGCTGTTTTCTCTTAAATGCCACAAGGGAGAAAAACCATTTCACATCACATTTGCGGGTCTTGGTCTTCAACACATCCAGTGAAATTTTGAGCTGTCTTTGTTTGCTACAAGAGGAGATATCACAAAGTATGCGCTTTTGTTGTTTCCACTGCTTTCAATGCATTTTGGCCTAAAACAAGCATTTGCTGTTTTCTCTTAAACGCAACATGGGAGAAAAAACATTTCACATCACATTTGTGGGTCTTGGTCTTCAACACATCCAGTGAAATTTTGAACTGTCTGTGTTTGCTACAAGAGGAGATAACACAAAGTATGCGCTTTTGTTGTTTCCATTGCTTTCAATGCATTTTTGCCAAAAACGAGCAATTGCTGTCTTCTCTTAAACGCAACATGGGAGAAAAACCATTTCACATTATATTTGTTGGACTTCGTCTTCAACACATCCAGTGAAATTTTGAGTTGTCTGTGTTTGCTACAAGAGGAGATAACACAAAGTATGCGCTTTTGTTGTTTCCATTGCTTTCAATGCATTTTGGCCTAAAACGAGCAATTGCTGTTTTCTCTTAAACGCAAAATGGGGGAAAAACGATTTCACATCATATTTGTCGGTCTTGGTCTTCAACACATCCAGAGAAATTTTTAGCTGTCTGCATTTGCTACAAGAGGAGATAACACAAAGTATGCGCTTTTGTTGTTTCCATTGCTTTCAATGCATTTTGGCCTAAAACAAGCATTTGCTGTTTTCTCTTAAATGCAACATGGGAGAAAAAACATTTCATATCTCATTTGTGGGTCTTGGTCTTCAACACATCCAGTGAAATTTTGAGCTGTCTGTTTTTGCTACAAGAGGAGATATCACAAAGTATGCGCTTTTGTTGTTTCCATTGCTTTCAATGCATTTTGGCCTAAAATGTGCATTTGCTGTTTTCTCTTAAACGCAACATGTGAGAAAAAACATTTCATATCTCATTTGTGGGTCTTGGTCTTCAACACATCCAGTGAAATTTTGAGCTGTCTGTGTTTGCTACAAGAGGAGATATCACAAAGTATGTGATTTTGTTGTTTCCATTGCTTTCAATGCATTTTGGCCTAAAACGAGAATTTGCTGTTTTCTCTTAAACGTATTATGGGAGAAAAACCATTTCACATAACAATTGTGGGTCTTGGTCATCAACACATACAGTGAAATTTTGAGCTGTCTGTGTTTGCTACAAGAGGAGATAACACAAAGTATGCACTTTTGCTGTTTCCATTGCTTTCAATGCATTTTGGCCTAAAACGAGCAATTGCTGTTTTCTCTTAAATGCAACATGGGAGAAAAACCATTTCACATCAGATTTGCGGGTCTTGGTCTTCAACACATCCTGTGAAATTTTGAGCTGTCTTTGTTTGCTACAAGAGGAGATATCACAAAGTATGCGCTTTTGTTGTTTCCATTGCTTTCAATGCATTTTGGCCTAAAACGTGCATTTGCTGTTTTCTCTTAAACGCAACATGGGAGAAAAACCATTTCACATCACATTTGTGGGTCTTGGTCTTCAACACATCCAGAGAAATTTTGAGCTGTCTGTGTTTGCTACAAGAGGAGATAACACAAAGTATGCGCTTTTGTTGTTTCCATTGCTTTCAATGCAATTTGGCCTAAAACGAGCAATTGCTGTTTTCTCTTAAATGCAACATGGGGGAAAAACCATTTCACATCATATTTGTGGGTCTTGGTCTTCAACACATCCAGTGAATTTTTGAGCTGTCTGTGTTAGCTACAAGAGGAGATATCACAAAGAATGCGCTTTTGTTGTTTCCATTGCTTTCAATGCATTTTGACCTAAAACGAGCATTTGCTGTTTTATCTTAAACACAACATGGGAGAAAAAACATTTCACATCACATTTGTGGGTCTTCGTCTTCAACACATCCGGTGAAATTTTAAGCTGTCTGTGTTTGCTACAAGAGGAGGTATCACAAAGAATGCGCTTTTGTTGTTTCCATTGCTTTCAATGCATTTTGGCCAAAAACAAGCAATTGCTGTCTCCTCTGAAACGCAACATGGGAGAAAAACCATTTCACATCATATTTGTGGGTCTTGGTCTTCAACACATCCTGTGAAACTTTGAGCTGTCTGTGTTTGCTACAAGAGGAGATAAGACAAAGTATGCACTTTTGTTGATTCCATTGCTTTCAATGCATTTTGGCCTAAAACGAGCAATTGCTGTTTTCTCTTAAACGCAACATGGGAGAAAAACCATTTCACATCACATTTGTGGGTCTTGGTCTTCAACACATCCAGTGAAATTTTGAGCTATCTGTGTTTGCTACAAGAGGAGATATCACAAAGAATGCGCTTTTGTTGTTTCCATTGCTTTCAGTGCATTTTGGCCTAAAACGAGCAATTGCAGTTTTATCTTAAACGCAACATGGGAGAAAAACCATTTCACATCACATTTCTGGGTCTTGGTCTTCAACAAATCTGGTGAAATTTTGAGCTGTCTGTGTTTGCTACAAGAGGAGATATCACAAAGTATGCACTTTTGTTGTTTCCATTGCTTTCAATGTATTTTGGCCTAAAACGTGCATTTGCTGTTTTCTCTTAAACGCAACATGGGAGAAAAAACATTTCATATCTCATTTGTGTGTCTTGGTCTTCAACACATCCAGTGAAATTTTGAGCTGTCTGTGTTTGCTACAAGAGGAGATATCACAAAGTATGTGCTTTTGTTGTTTCCATTGCTTTCAATGCATTTTGGCCTAAAACGAGAATTTGCTGTTTTCTCTTAAACGCATTATGGGAGAAAAACCATTTCACATAACAATTGTGGGTCTTGGTCATCAACACATACAGTGAAATTTTGAGCTGTCTGTGTTTGCTACAAGAGGAGATAACACAAAGTATGCGCTTTTGTTGTTTCCATTGCTTTCAATGCATTTTGGCCTAAAACGAGCAATTGCTGTTTTCTCTTAAATGCAACATGGGAGAAAAACCATTTCACATCACATTTGCGGGTCTTGGTCTTCAACACATCCAGTGAAATTTTGAGCTGTCTTTGTTTGCTACAAGAGGAGATATCAGAAAGTATGCGCTTTTGTTGTTTCCATTGCTTTCAATGCATTTTGGCCTAAAACAAGCATTTGCTGTTTTCTCTTAAACGCAACATGGGAGAAAAACCATTTCACATCACATTTGTGGGTCTTGGTCTTCAACACATCCAGTGAAACTTTGAGCTGTCTGTGTTTGCTACAAGAGGAGATAACACAAAGTATGCGCTTTTGTTGTTTCCATTGCTTTCAATGCATTTTGGCCTAAAACAAGCATTTGCTGTTTTCTCTTAAATGCAACATGGGAGAAAAACCATTTCATATCACAGTTGTGGGTCTTGGTCTTCAACACATCTGGTGAATTTTTGAGCTGTCTGTGTTTGCTACAAGAGGAGATATCACAAAGTATCTGCTTTTGTTGTTTCCATTGCTTTCAATGCATTTTGGCCTAAAACGAGAATTTGCTGTTTTCTCTTAAACGCATTATGGGAGAAAAACCATTTCACATAACAATTGTGGGTCTTGGTCATTAACACATACAGTGAAATTTTGAGCTGTCTGTGTTTGCTACAAGAGGAGATAACACAAAGTATGCGCTTTTGTTGTTTCCATTGCTTTCAATGCATTTTGGCCTAAAACAAGCATTTGCTGTTTTCTCTTAAACGCAACATGGGAGAAAAACCATTTCACATCACATTTGTGGGTCTTGGTCTTCAATACATCCAGTGAAATTTTGAGCTGTCTGTGTTTGCTACAAGAGGAGATAACACAAAGTATGCGCTTTTGTTGTTTCCATTGCTTTCAATGCATTTTGGCCTAAAACGAGCAAATGCTTTTTCTCTTAAATGCAACATGGGGGAAAAACCATTTCACAACATATTTGTGGGTCTTGGTCTTCAACACATCCAGTGAAATTTTGAGCTGTCTGTGTTAGCTACAAGAGGAGATATCACAAAGTATGCGCTTTTGTTGTTTCCATTGCTTTCAATGCATTTTGGCCTAAAACGTGCATTTGCTGTTTTCTCTTAAACACAACATGGGAGAAAAAACATTTCACATCACATTTGTGGGTCTTGGTCTTCAACACATCCAGTGAAACTTTGAGCTGTCTGTGTTTGCTACAAGAGGAGATATCACAAAGAATGCACTTTTGTTGTTTCCATTGCTTTCAATGCATTTTGGCCTAAAACGAGCATTTGCGGTTTTATCTTAAACACAACATGGGAGAAAAAACATTTCACATCACATTTGTGGGTCTTCGTCTTCAACACATCCGGTGAAATTTTGAGCTGTCTGTGTTTGCTACAAGAGGAGATATCACAAAGAATGCGCTTTTGTTGTTTCCATTGCTTTCAATGCATTTTGGCCAAAAACGAGCAATTGCTGTCTTCTCTTAAACGCAACATGGGAGAAAAACCATTTCACATCATATTTGTGGGACTTCGTCTTCAACACATCCAGTGAAATTTTGAATTGTCTGTGTTTGCTACAAGAGGAGATAACACAAAGTATGCGCTTTTGTTGTTTCCATTGCTTTCAATGCATTTTGGCCTAAAACGAGCAATTGCTGTTTTCTCTTAAACGCAACATGGGAGAAAAACCATTTCACATCACATTTGTGGGTCTTGGTCTTCAACACATCTGGTGAAATTTTGAGCTGTCTGTGTTTGCTACAAGAGGAGATATCACAAAGTATGCGCTTTTGTTGTTTCCATTGCTTTCAATGCGTTTTGGCCTAAAACGAGCAATTGCTGTTTTCTCTTAAATGCAACATAGGAGAAAAACCATTTCACATCATATTTGTGGGTCTTGGTCTTCAACACATCCTGTGAAATTTTGAGCTGTCTGTGTTTGCTACAAGAGGAGATAACACAAAGTATGCGCTTTTGTTGATTCCATTGCTTTCAATGCATTTTGGCCTAAAACGAGCAATTGCTGTTTTCTCTTAAACGCAAAATGGGAGAAAAACCATTTCACATCACATTTGTGGGTCTTGGTCTTCAACACATCCAGTGAAATTTTGAGCTTTCTGTGTTTGATACAAGAGGAGATATCACAAAGAATGTGCTTTTGTTGTTTCCATTGCTTTCAATGCATTTTGGCCTAAAACAAGCAATTGCTGTTTTCTCTTAAACGCAACATGGGAGAAAAACCATTTCACATCACATTTGTGGGTCTTGGTCTTCAACACATCTGGTGAAATTTTGAGCTGTCTGTGTTTGCTACAAGAGGAGATATCACAAAGTATGCGCTTTTGTTGTTTCCATTGCTTTCAATGCATTTTGGCCTAAAACGAGCATTTGCTGTTTTATCTTAAACACAACATGGGAGAAAAAACATTTCACATCACATTTGTGGGTCTTCGTCTTCAACACATCCGGTGAAATTTTAAGCTGTCTGTGTTTGCTACAAGAGGAGGTATCACAAAGAATGCGCTTTTGTTGTTTCCATTGCTTTCAATGCATTTTGGCCAAAAACAAGCAATTGCTGTCTCCTCTGAAACGCAACATGGGAGAAAAACCATTTCACATCACATTTGTGGGTCTTGGTCTTCAGCACATCTGGTGAAATTTTGAGCTGTCTGTGTTTGCTACAAGAGGAGATATCACAAAGTATGCGCTTTTGTTGTTTCCATTGCTTTCAATGCATTTTGGCCTAAAACGAGCAATTGCTGTTTTCTCTTAAATGCAACATGGGAGAAAAAACCATTTCACATCATATTTGTGGGTCTTGGTCTTCAACACATCCAGTGAAATTTTGAGCTTTCTGTGTTTGATACAAGAGGAGATATCACAAAGAATGTGCTTTTGTTGTTTCCATTGCTTTCAATGCATTTTGGCCTAAAACAAGCAATTGCTGTTTTCTCTTAAACGCAACATGGGAGAAAAACCATTTCACATCACATTTGTGGGTCTTGGTCTTCAACACATCTGGTGAAATTTTGAGCTGTCTGTGTTTGCTACAAGAGGAGATATCACAAAGTATGCGCTTTTGTTGTTTCCATTGCTTTCAATGCATTTTGGCCTAAAACGAGCATTTGCTGTTTTATCTTAAACACAACATGGGAGTAAAAACATTTCACATCACATTTGTGGGTCTTCGTCTTCAACACATCCGGTGAAATTTTAAGCTGTCTGTGTTTGCTACAAGAGGAGGTATCACAAAGAATGCGCTTTTGTTGTTTCCATTGCTTTCAATGCATTTTGGCCAAAAACAAGCAATTGCTGTCTCCTCTGAAACGCAACATGGGAGAAAAACCATTTCACATCACATTTGTGGGTCTTGGTCTTCAGCACATCTGGTGAAATTTTGAGCTGTCTGTGTTTGCTACAAGAGGAGATATCACAAAGTATGCGCTTTTGTTGTTTTCATTGCTTTCAATGCATTTTGGCCTAAATCGAGCAATTGCTGTTTTCTCTTAAATGCAACATGGGAGAAAAACCATTTCACATCATATTTGTGGGTCTTGGTCTTCAACACATCCTGTGAATTTTTGAGCTGTCTGTGTTTGCTACAAGAGGAGATAACACAAAGTATGCGCTTTTGTTGATTCCATTGCTTTCAATGCATTTTGGCCTAAAACGAGCAATTGCTGTTTTCTCTTAAACGCAACATGGAAGAAAAACCATTTCACATCAAATTTGTGGGTCTTGGTCTTCAACACAATCTGTTAAACACAACATGGGAGAAAAACCATTTCACATCAAGTTTGTGGGTCATGGTCTTCAAAACAATCAGTGAAATTTTGAGCTGTCTGTGTTTGCTACAAGAGGAGATATCACAAAGTATGCACTTATGTTTGTTTCCATTGGTTTCAATGCATTTTGGCCTAAAATGAGCATTTGCTGTTTTCTCTTAAACGCAACATGGAAGAAAAAACATTTCACATCAAGTTTGTGGGTCATGGTCTTCAAAACAATCAGTGAAATTTTGAGCTGTCTATGTTTGCTGCAAGAGGAGATATCACAAAGTATGCACTTTTGTTTGTTTGTTTCCATTGGTTTCAATACATTTTGGCATAAAATGAGCATTTGCTGTTTTCTCTTAAACGCAACATGGGAGAAAAAACATTTCTCATCACATTTGTGGGTCTTGGTCTTCAACACATTCTGTGAAATTTTGAGCTGTCTGTGTTTGCTACAAGAGGAGATATCACAAAGTATGCGCTTTTGTTATTTCAATTGGTTTCAATGCATTTTGGCCTAAAACAAGCATTTGCTGTTTTATCTTAAACGCAACATGGGATAAAAACAATTTCACATCATATTTGTGGGTCTTGGCCTTCACCACAATCTGTGAAATTTTGAGCTGTCTGTGTTTGCTACAAGAGGAGATATCACAAAGTATGCACTTTTGTTTGTTTCCATTGGTTTCAATACATTTTGGCATAAAATGAGCATTTGCTGTTTTCTCTTAAACGCAACATGGAAGAAAAACCATTTCACATCAAATTTGTGGGTCTTGGTCTTCAACACAATCTGTTAAACACAACATGGGAGAAAAACCATTTCACATCAAGTTTGTGGGTCATGGTCTTCAAAACAATCAGTGAAATTTTGAGCTGTCTGTTTTTGCTACAAGAGGAGATATCACAAAGTATGCTCTTTTGTTGTTTCCATTGGTTTCAATGCATTTTGGCCTAAAACAAGCATTTGCTGTTTTCTCTTAAACGCAACAAGGGAGAAAAACCAATTCACATCAAATTTGTGGATCTTGGTCTTCAACACAATCTGTGAAATTTTGAGCTGTCTGTGTTTGCTAGAAGAGTAGATATTACAAAGTATGCACTTTTGTTGTTTCCATTGGTTTAAATACATTTTGGTCTAAATTGAGCATTTGATGTTTTCTCTTAAACGCAACAGGGGAGAAAAAACATTTATCATCACATTTGTGGGTCTTGGTCTTCAACACAATCTGTGAAATTTTGAGCTGTCTGTGTTTGCTACAAGAGGAGATATCACAAAGTATGCTCTTTTGTTGTTACCATTGGTTTCAATGCATTTTGGCCTAAAACAAGCATTTGCTGTTTTCTCTGAAACGCAACATGGGAGAAAAACAATTTCACATCACATTTGTGGGTGTTGGTCTTCAACACAATCTGAAATTTTGAGCAGTCTATTTTTGCTACAAGAGGGGATATCAAGAAGTATGCGCTTTTATTGTTTCCATTGGTTTCAATGCATTTTGGCCTAAAACGATCATTTGCTGTTTTCTCTTAAACACAACATGGGAAAAAAACCATTTCACATCACATTTGTGGGTCTTGGTCTTCAACACATCTGGTGAAATTTTGAGCTGTCTGTGTTTGCTACAGGAGGAGATATCACAAAGAATGCGCTTTTGTTGTTTCCATTGCTTTCATTGCATTTTGGCCTAAAACGAGCATTTGCGGTTTTATCTTAAACACAACATGGGAGAAAAAACATTTCACATCACATTTGTGGGTCTTCGTCTTCAACACATCCGGTGAAATTTTGAGCTGTCTGTGTTTGCTACAAGAGGAGATATCACAAAGAATGCGCTTTTGTTGTTTCCATTGCTTTCAATGCATTTTGGCAAAAAACGAGCAATTGCTGTCTTCTCTTAAACGCAACATGGGAGAAAAACCATTTCACATCATATTTGTGGGACTTCGTCTTCAACACATCCAGTGAAATTTTGAGTTGTCTGTGTTTGCTACAAGACGAGATAACACAAAGTATGCGCTTTTGTTGTTTCCATTACTTTCAATGCATTTTGGCCTAAAACGAGCAATCGCTGTTTTCTCTTAAACGCAACATGGGAGAATAACCATTTCACATCACATTTGTGGGTCTTGGTCTTCAACACATCTTGTGAAATTTTGAGCTGTCTGTGTTTGCTACAAGAGGAGATATCACAAAGTATGCGCTTTTTTTGTTGTTTCCATTGCTTTCAATGCATTTTGGCCTAAAACGAGCAATTGCTGTTTTCTCTTAAATGCAACATGGGAGAAAAACCATTTCACATCATATTTGTGGGTCTTGGTCTGCAACACATCCTGTGAAATTTTGAGCTGTCTGTGTTTGCTACAAGAGGAGATAACACAAAGTATGCGCTTTTGTTGTTTCCATTGCTTTCAATGCATTTTGGCCTAAAACGAGCATTTGCTGTTTTCTCTTAAACGCATTATGGGAGAAAAACCATTTCACATAACAATTGTGGGTCTTGGTCATCAACACATACAGTGAAATTTTGAGCTGTCTGTGTTTGCTACAAGAGGAGATATCACAAAGTATGTGCTTTTGTTGTTTCCATTGCTTTCAATGCATTTTGGCCTAAAACGAGCATTTGCTGTTTTCTCTTAAACGCATTATGGGAGAAAAACCATTTCACATAACAATTGTGGGTCTTGGTCATCAACACATACAGTGAAATTTTGAGCTGTCTGTGTTTGCTACAAGAGGAGATAACACAAAGTATGCGCTTTTGTTGTTTCCATTGCTTTCAATGCATTTTGGCCTAAAACAAGCAATTGCTGTTTTCTCTTAAATGCCACAAGGGAGAAAAACCATTTCACATCACATTTGCGGGTCTTGGTCTTCAACACATCCAGTGAAATTTTGAGCTGTCTTTGTTTGCTACAAGAGGAGATATCACAAAGTATGCGCTTTTGTTGTTTCCACTGCTTTCAATGCCTTTTGGCCTAAAACAAGCATTTGCTGTTTTCTCTTAAACGCAACATGGGAGAAAAACCATTTCACATCACATTTGTGGGTCTTGGTCTTCAACACATCCAGTGAAATTTTGAACTGTCTGTGTTTGCTACAAGAGGAGATAACACAAAGTATGCGCTTTTGTTGTTTCCATTGCTTTCAATGCATTTTGGCCTAAAACAAGCAATTGCTGTCTTCTCTTAAACGCAACATGGGAGAAAAACCATTTCACATCACATTTGTGGGTCTTGGTCTTCAACACATCCAGTGAAATTTTGAGCTGTCTGTGTTTGCTACAAGAGGAGATATCACAAAGAATGCACTTTTGTTGTTTCCATTGCTTTCAATGCATTTTGGCCTAAAACGAGCATTTGCGGTTTTATCTTAAACACAACATGGGAGAAAAAACATTTCACATCACATTTGTGGGTCTTCGTCTTCAACACATCCGGTGAAATTTTGAGCTGTCTGTGTTTGCTACAAGAGGAGATATCACAAAGAATGCGCTTTTGTTGTTTCCATTGCTTTCAATGCATTTTTGCCAAAAACGAGCAATTGCTGTCTTCTCTTAAACGCAACATGGGAGAAAAACCATTTCACATCATATTTGTTGGACTTCGTCTTCAACACATCCAGTGAAATTTTGAGTTGTCTGTGTTTGCTACAAGAGGAGATAACACAAAGTATGCGCTTTTGTTGTTTCCATTGCTTTCAATGCATTTTGGCCTAAAATGAGCAATTGCTGTTTTCTCTTAAACGCAAAATGGGGGAAAAACGATTTCACATCATATTTGTCGGTCTTGGTCTTCAACACATCCAGAGAAATTTTGAGCTGTCTGCATTTGCTACAAGAGGAGATAACACAAAGTATGCGCTTTTGTTGTTTCCATTGCTTTCAATGCATTTTGGCCTAAAACAAGCATTTGCTGTTTTCTCTTAAATGCAACATGGGAGAAAAAACATTTCATATCTCATTTGTGGGTCTTGGTCTTCAACACATCCAGTGAAATTTTGAGCTGTCTGTTTTTGCTACAAGAGGAGATATCACAAAGTATGCGCTTTTGTTGTTTCCATTGCTTTCAATGCATTTTGGCCTAAAACGTGCATTTGCTGTTTTCTCTTAAACGCAACATGGGAGAAAAAACATTTCATATCTCATTTGTGGGTCTTGGTCTTCAACACATCCAGTGAAATTTTGAGCTGTCTGTGTTTGCTACAAGAGGAGATATCACAAAGTATGTGATTTTGTTGTTTCCATTGCTTTCAATGCATTTTGGCCTAAAACGAGAATTTGCTGTTTTCTCTTAAACGTATTATGGGAGAAAAACCATTTCACATAACAATTGTGGGTCTTGGTCATCAACACATACAGTGAAATTTTGAGCTGTCTGTGTTTGCTACAAGAGGAGATAACACAAAGTATGCACTTTTGTTGTTTCCATTGCTTTCAATGCATTTTGGCCTAAAATGAGCAATTGCTGTTTTCTCTTAAATGCAACATGGGAGAAAAACCATTTCACATCAGATTTGCGGGTCTTGGTCTTCAACACATCCTGTGAAATTTTGAGCTGTCTTTGTTTGCTACAAGAGGAGATATCACAAAGTATGCGCTTTTGTTGTTTCCATTGCTTTCAATGCATTTTGGCCTAAAACGTGCATTTGCTGTTTTCTCTTAAACGCAACATGGGAGAAAAACCATTTCACATCACATTTGTGGGTCTTGGTCTTCAACACATCCAGAGAAATTTTGAGCTGTCTGTGTTTGCTACAAGAGGAGATAACACAAAGTATGCGCTTTTGTTGTTTCCATTGCTTTCAATGCAATTTGGCCTAAAACGAGCAATTGCTGTTTTCTCTTAAATGCAACATGGGGGAAAAACCATTTCACATCATATTTGTGGGTCTTGGTCTTCAACACATCCAGTGAATTTTTGAGCTGTCTGTGTTAGCTACAAGAGGAGATATCACAAAGAATGCGCTTTTGTTGTTTCCATTGCTTTCAATGCATTTTGGCCTAAAACGAGCATTTGCTGTTTTATCTTAAACACAACATGGGAGAAAAAACATTTCACATCACATTTGTGGGTCTTCGTCTTCAACACATCCGGTGAAATTTTAAGCTGTCTGTGTTTGCTACAAGAGGAGGTATCACAAAGAATGCGCTTTTGTTGTTTCCATTGCTTTCAATGCATTTTGGCCAAAAACAAGCAATTGCTGTCTCCTCTGAAACGCAACATGGGAGAAAAACCATTTCACATCATATTTGTGGGTCTTGGTCTTCAACACATCCTGTGAAATTTTGAGCTGTCTGTGTTTGCTACAAGAGGAGATAAGACAAAGTATGCACTTTTGTTGATTCCATTGCTTTCAATGCATTTTGGCCTAAAACGAGCAATTGCTGTTTTCTCTTAAACGCAACATGGGAGAAAAAACATTTCATATCTCATTTGTGGGTCTTGGTCTTCAACACATCCAGTGAAATTTTGAGCTGTCTGTGTTTGCTACAAGAGGAGATATCACAAAGTATGTGATTTTGTTGTTTCCATTGCTTTCAATGCATTTTGGCCTAAAACGAGAATTTGCTGTTTTCTCTTAAACGTATTATGGGAGAAAAACCATTTCACATAACAATTGTGGGTCTTGGTCATCAACACATACAGTGAAATTTTGAGCTGTCTGTGTTTGCTACAAGAGGAGATAACACAAAGTATGCACTTTTGTTGTTTCCATTGCTTTCAATGCATTTTGGCCTAAAACGAGCAATTGCTGTTTTCTCTTAAATGCAACATGGGAGAAAAACCATTTCACATCAGATTTGCGGGTCTTGGTCTTCAACACATCCTGTGAAATTTTGAGCTGTCTTTGTTTGCTACAAGAGGAGATATCACAAAGTATGCGCTTTTGTTGTTTCCATTGCTTTCAATGCATTTTGGCCTAAAACGTGCATTTGCTGTTTTCTCTTAAACGCAACATGGGAGAAAAACCATTTCACATCACATTTGTGGGTCTTGGTCTTCAACACATCCAGAGAAATTTTGAGCTGTCTGTGTTTGCTACAAGAGGAGATAACACAAAGTATGCGCTTTTGTTGTTTCCATTGCTTTCAATGCAATTTGGCCTAAAACGAGCAATTGCTGTTTTCTCTTAAATGCAACATGGGGGAAAAACCATTTCACATCATATTTGTGGGTCTTGGTCTTCAACACATCCAGTGAATTTTTGAGCTGTCTGTGTTAGCTACAAGAGGAGATATCACAAAGAATGTGCTTTTGTTGTTTCCATTGCTTTCAATGCATTTTGGCCTAAAACGAGCATTTGCTGTTTTATCTTAAACACAACATGGGAGAAAAAACATTTCACATCACATTTGTGGGTCTTCGTCTTCAACACATCCGGTGAAATTTTAAGCTGTCTGTGTTTGCTACAAGAGGAGGTATCACAAAGAATGCGCTTTTGTTGTTTCCATTGCTTTCAATGCATTTTGGCCAAAAACAAGCAATTGCTGTCTCCTCTGAAACGCAACATGGGAGAAAAACCATTTCACATCATATTTGTGGGTCTTGGTCTTCAACACATCCTGTGAAATTTTGAGCTGTCTGTGTTTGCTACAAGAGGAGATAAGACAAAGTATGCACTTTTGTTGATTCCATTGCTTTCAATGCATTTTGGCCTAAACGAGCAATTGCTGTTTTCTCTTAAACGCAACATGGGAGAAAAACCATTTCACATCACATTTGTGGGTCTTGGTCTTCAACACATCCAGTGAAATTTTGAGCTATCTGTGTTTGCTACAAGAGGAGATATCACAAAGAATGCGCTTTTGTTGTTTCCATTGCTTTCAATGCATTTTGGCCTAAAACGAGCAATTGCAGTTTTATCTTAAACGCAACATGGGAGAAAAACCATTTCACATCACATTTCTGGGTCTTGGTCTTCAACAAATCTGGTGAAATTTTGAGCTGTCTGTGTTTGCTACAAGAGGAGATATCACAAAGTATGCACTTTTGTTGTTTCCATTGCTTTCAATGTATTTTGGCCTAAAATGTGCATTTGCTGTTTTCTCTTAAACGCAACATGGGAGAAAAAACATTTCATATCTCATTTGTGGGTCTTGGTCTTCAACACATCCAGTGAAATTTTGAGCTGTCTGTGTTTGCTACAAGAGGAGATATCACAAAGTATGTGCTTTTGTTGTTTCCATTGCTTTCAATGCATTTTGGCCTAAAACAAGAATTTGCTGTTTTCTCTTAAACGCATTATGGGAGAAAAACCATTTCACATAACAATTGTGGGTCTTGGTCATCAACACATACAGTGAAATTTTGAGCTGTCTGTGTTTGCTACAAGAGGAGATAACACAAAGTATGCGCTTTTGTTGTTTCCATTGCTTTCAATGCATTTTGGCCTAAAACGAGCAATTGCTGTTTTCTCTTAAATGCAACATGGGAGAAAAACCATTTCACATCACATTTGCGGGTCTTGGTCTTCAACACATCCATTGAAATTTTGAGCTGTCTTTGTTTGCTACAAGAGGAGATATCACAAAGTATGCGCTTTTGTTGTTTCCATTGCTTTCAATGCATTTTGGCCTAAAACAAGCATTTGCTGTTTTCTCTTAAACGCAACATGGGAGAAAAACTATTTCACATCACATTTGTGGGTCTTGGTCTTCAACACATCCAGTGAAACTTTGAGCTGTCTGTGTTTGCTACAAGAGGAGATAACACAAAGTATGCGCTTTTGTTGTTTCCATTGCTTTCAATGCATTTTGGCCTAAAACAAGCATTTGCTGTTTTCTCTTAAATGCAACATGGGAGAAAAACCATTTCATATCACAGTTGTGGGTCTTGGTCTTCAACACATCCAGTGAATTTTTGAGCTGTCTGTGTTTGCTACAAGAGGAGATATCACAAAGTATCTGCTTTTGTTGTTTCCATTGCTTTCAATGCATTTTGGCCTAAAACGAGAATTTGCTGTTTTCTCTTAAACGCATTATGGGAGAAAAACCATTTCACATAACAATTGTGGGTCTTGGTCATTAACACATACAGTGAAATTTTGAGCTGTCTGTGTTTGCTACAAGAGGAGATAACACAAAGTATGCGCTTTTGTTGTTTCCATTGCTTTCAATGCATTTTGGCCTAAAACAAGCATTTGCTGTTTTCTCTTAAACGCAACATGGGAGAAAAACCATTTCACATCACATTTGTGGGTCTAGGTCTTCAATACATCCAGTGAAATTTTGAGCTGTCTGTGTTTGCTACAAGAGGAGATAACACAAAGTATGCGCTTTTGTTGTTTCCATTGCTTTCAATGCATTTTGGCCTAAAACGAGCAAATGCTTTTTCTCTTAAATGCAACATGGGGGAAAAACCATTTCACAACATATTTGTGGGTCTTGGTCTTCAACACATCCAGTGAAATTTTGAGCTGTCTGTGTTAGCTACAAGAGGAGATATCACAAAGTATGCGCTTTTGTTGTTTCCATTGCTTTCAATGCATTTTGGCCTAAAACGTGCATTTGCTGTTTTCTCTTAAACACAACATGGGAGAAAAAACATTTCACATCACATTTGTGGGTCTTGGTCTTCAACACATCCAGTGAAACTTTGAGCTGTCTGTGTTTGCTACAAGAGGAGATATCACAAAGAATGCACTTTTGTTGTTTCCATTGCTTTCAATGCATTTTGGCCTAAAACGAGCATTTGCGGTTTTATCTTAAACACAACATGGGAGAAAAAACATTTCACATCACATTTGTGGGTCTTCGTCTTCAACACATCCGGTGAAATTTTGAGCTGTCTGTGTTTGCTACAAGAGGAGATATCACAAAGAATGCGCTTTTGTTGTTTCCATTGCTTTCAATGCATTTTGGCCAAAAACGAGCAATTGCTGTCTTCTCTTAAACGCAACATGGGAGAAAAACCATTTCACATCATATTTGTGGGACTTCGTCTTCAACACATCCAGTGAAATTTTGAATTGTCTGTGTTTGCTACAAGAGGAGATAACACAAAGTATGCGCTTTTGTTGTTTCCATTGCTTTCAATGCATTTTGGCCTAAAACGAGCAATTGCTGTTTTCTCTTAAACGCAACATGGGAGAAAAACCATTTCATATCACATTTGTGGGTCTTGGTCTTCAACACATCTGGTGAAATTTTGAGCTGTCTGTGTTTGCTACAAGAGGAGATATCACAAAGTATGCGCTTTTGTTGTTTCCATTGCTTTCAATGCGTTTTGGCCTAAAACGAGCAATTGCTGTTTTCTCTTAAATGCAACTTAGGAGAAAAACCATTTCACATCACATTTGTGGGTCTTGGTCTTCAACACATCTGGTGAAATTTTGAGCTGTCTGTGTTTGCTACAAGAGGAGATATCACAAAGTATGCGCTTTTGTTGTTTCCATTGCTTTCAATGCATTTTGGCCTAAAACGAGCATTTGCTGTTTTATCTTAAACACAACATGGGAGAAAAAACATTTCACATCACATTTGTGGGTCTTCGTCTTCAACACATCAGGTGAAATTTTAAGCTGTCTGTGTTTGCTACAAGAGGAGGTATCACAAAGAATGCGCTTTTGTTGTTTCCATTGCTTTCAATGCATTTTGGCCAAAAACAAGCAATTGCTGTCTCCTCTGAAACGCAACATGGGAGAAAAACCATTTCACATCACATTTGTGGGTCTTGGTCTTCAGCACATCTGGTGAAATTTTGAGCTGTCTGTGTTTGCTACAAGAGGAGATATCACAAAGTATGCGCTTTTGTTGTTTCCATTGCTTTCAATGCATTTTGGCCTAAAACGAGCAATTGCTGTTTTCTCTTAAATGCAACATGGGAGAAAAACCATTTCACATCATATTTGTGGGTCTTGGTCTTCAACACATCCTGTGAAATTTTGAGCTGTCTGTGTTTGCTACAAGAGGAGATAACACAAAGTATGCGCTTTTGTTGATTCCAATGCTTTCAATGCATTTTGGCCTAAAACGAGCAATTGCTGTTTTCTCTTAAACGCAACATGGGAGAAAAACCATTTCACATCACATTTGTGGGTCTTGGTCTTCAACACATCCAGTGAAATTTTGAGCTGTCTGTGTTTGCTACAAGAGGAGATATCACAAAGAATGCGCTTTTGTTGTTTCCATTGCTTTCAATGCATTTTGGCCTAAAACGAGCAATTGCAGTTTTATCTTAAACGCAACATGGGAGAAAAACCATTTCACATCACATTTCTGGGTCTTGGTCTTCAACACATCTGGTGAAATTTTGAGCTGTCTGTGTTTGCTACAAGAGAAGATATCACAAAGTATGTGCTTTTGTTGTTTCCATTGCTTTCAATGCATTTTGGCCTAAAACGAGCAATTGCTGTTTTCTCTTAAATGCAACATGGGAGAAAAACCATTTCACATCACATTTGCGGGTCTTGGTCTTCAACACATCCAGTGAAATTTTGAGCTGTCTTTGTTTGCTACAAGAGGAGATATCACAAAGTATGCGCTTTTGTTGTTTCCATTGCTTTCAATGCATTTTGGCCTAAAACAAGCATTTGCTGTTTTCTCTTAAACGCAACATGGGAGAAAAACCATTTCACATCACATTTGTGAGTCTTGGTCTTCAACACATCCAGTGAAATTTTGAGCTGTCTGTGTTTGCTACAAGAGGAGATAACACAAAGTATGCGCTTTTGTTGTTTCCATTGCTTTCAATGCATTTTGGCCTAAAACAAGCATTTGCTGTTTTCTCTTAAATGCAACATGGGAGAAAAACCATTTCATATCACAGTTGTGGGTCTTGGTCTTCAACACATCCAGTGAATTTTTGAGCTGTCTGTGTTTGCTACAAGAGGAGATATCACAAAGTATCTGCTTTTGTTGTATCCATTGCTTTCAATGCATTTTGGCCTAAAACGAGAATTTGCTGTTTTCTCTTAAACGCATTATGGGAGAAAAACCATTTCACATAACAATTGTGGGTCTTGGTCATTAACACATACAGTGAAATTTTGAGCTGTCTGTGTTTGCTACAAGAGGAGATAACACAAAGTATGCGCTTTTGTTGTTTCCATTGCTTTCAATGCATTTTGGCCTAAAACAAGCATTTGCTGTTTTCTCTTAAACGCAACATGGGAGAAAAACCATTTCACATCACATTTGTGGGTCTTGGTCTTCAACACATCCAGTGAAATTTTGAGCTGTCTGTGTTTGCTACAAGAGGAGATAACACAAAGTATGCGCTTTTGTTGTTTCCATTGCTTTCAATGCATTTTGGCCTAAAACGAGCAAATGCTTTTTCTCTTAAATGCAACATGGGGGAAAAACCATTTCACAACATATTTGTGGGTCTTGGTCTTCAACACATCCAGTGAAATTTTGAGCTGTCTGTGTTAGCTACAAGAGGAGATATCACAAAGTATGCGCTTTTGTTGTTTCCATTGCTTTCAATGCATTTTGGCCTAAAACGTGCATTTGCTGTTTTCTCTTAAACACAACATGGGAGAAAAAACATTTCACATCACATTTGTGGGTCTTTGTCTTCAACACATCCGGTGAAATTTTGAGCTGTCTGTGTTTGCTACAAGAGGAGATATCACAAAGAATGCGCTTTTGTTGTTTCCATTGCTTTCAATGCATTTTGGCCAAAAATGAGCAATTGCTGTCTTCTCTTAAACGCAACATGGGAGAAAAACCATTTCACATCATATTTGTGGGACTTCGTCTTCAACACATCCAGTGAAATTTTGAGTTGTCTGTGTTTGCTACAAGAGGAGATAACACAAAGTATGCGCTTTTGTTGTTTCCATTGCTTTCAATGCATTTTGGCCTAAAACGAGCAATTGCTGTTTTCTCTTAAACGCAACATGGGAGAAAAACCATTTCACATCACATTTGTGGGTCTTGGTCTTCAACACATCTGGTGAAATTTTGAGCTGTCTGTGTTTGCTACAAGAGGAGATATCACAAAGTATGCGCTTTTGTTGTTTCCATTGCTTTCAATGCGTTTTGGCCTAAAACGAGCAATTGCTGTTTTCTCTTAAATGCAACATAGGAGAAAAACCATTTCACATCATATTTGTGGGTCTTGGTCTTCAACACATCCTGTGAAATTTTGAGCTGTCTGTGTTTGCTACAAGAGGAGATAACACAAAGTATGCGCTTTTGTTGATTCCATTGCTTTCAATGCATTTTGGCCTAAAACGAGCAATTGCTGTTTTCTCTTAAACGCAAAATGGGAGAAAAACCATTTCACATCACATTTGTGGGTCTTGGTCTTCAACACATCCAGTGAAATTTTGAGCTTTCTGTGTTTGATAGAAGAGGAGATATCACAAAGAATGTGCTTTTGTTGTTTCCATTGCTTTCAATGCATTTTGGCCTAAAACAAGCAATTGCTGTTTTCTCTTAAACGCAACATGGGAGAAAAACCATTTCACATCACATTTGTGGGTCTTGGTCTTCAACACATCTGGTGAAATTTTGAGCTGTCTGTGTTTGCTACAAGAGGAGATATCACAAAGTAGGCGCTTTTGTTGTTTCCATTGCTTTCAATGCATTTTGGCCTAAAACGAGCAATTGCTGTTTTCTCTTAAATGCAACATGGGAGAAAAACCATTTCACATCATATTTGTGGGTCTTGGTCTTCAACACATCCTGTGAAATTTTGAGCTGTCTGTGTTTGCTACAAGAGGAGATAACACAAAGTATGTGCTTTTGTTGTTTCCATTGCTTTCAATGCATTTTGGCCTAAAACGAGCAATTGCTGTTTTCTCTTAAACTCAACATGGGGGAAAAACCATTTCACATCACATTTGTGGGTCTTCGTCTTCAACACATCCAGTGAATTTTTGAGCTCTCTGTGTTAGCTACAAGAGGAGATAACACAAAGTATAAGCTTTTGTTGTTTCCATTGCTTTCAATGCATTTTGGCCTAAAACGAGCAATTGCTGTTTTCTCTTAAATGCAAAATGGGAGAAAAACCATTTCACATCACATTTGTGGGTCTTGGTCTTCAACACATCTGGTGAAATTTTGAGCTGTTTGTGTTTGCTACAAGAGGAGATATCACAAAGTATGCGCTTTTGTTGTTTCCATTGCTTTCAATGCATTTTGGCCTAAAACGATCATTTGCTGTTTTCTCTTAAACGCAACATGGGAGAAAAACCATTTCACATCACATTTGTGGGTCTTGGTCTTCAACACATCCAGTGAAATTTTGAGCTGTCTGTGTTTGCTACAAGAGGAGATATCACAAAGTATGCGCTTTTGTTGTTTCCATTGCTTTCAATGCATTTTGGCCTAAAACGAGCAATTGCTGTTTTCTCTTAAATGCAACATGGGAGAAAAACCATTTCACATCATATTTGTTGGTCTTGATCTTCAATACATCCTGTGAAATTTTGAGCTGTCTGTGTTTGCTACAAGAGGAGATAACACAAAGTATGCACTTTTGTTGTTTCCATTGCTTTCAATGCTCTTTGGCCTAAAACGAGCAATTGCTGTTTTCTCTTAAACGCAACATGGGGGAAAAACCATTTCACATCACATTTGTGGGTCTTGGTCTTCAACACATCCAGTGAATTTTTGAGCTGTCTGTGTTTGCTACAAGAGGAGATAACACAAAGTATAAGCTTTTGTTGTTTCCATTGCTTTCAATGCATTTTGGCCTAAAACGAGCAATTGCTGTTTTCTCTTAAATGCAACATGGGAGAAAAATGCATTTCACATCACATTTGTGGGTCTTAGTCTTCAACACATCCGGTGAAATTTTGAGCTGTCTGTGTTTGCTACAAGAGGAGATATCACAAAGTATGCGCTTTTGTTGTTTCCATTGCTTTCAATGCATTTTGGCCTAAAACGATCATTTGCTGTTTTCTCTTAAACGCAACATGGGAGAAAAATCATTTCACATCACATTTGTGGGTCTTGGTCTTCAACCCATCCAGTGAAATTTTGAGCTGTTTGTGCTTGCTACAAGAGGAGATATCACAAAGTATGCGCTTTTGTTGTTTCCATTGCTTTCAATGCATTTTGGCCTAAAACGAGCAATTGCTGTTTTCTCTTAAATGCAACATGGGAGAAAAACCATTTCACATCACATTTGCGGGTCTTGGTCTTCAACACATCCAGTGAAATTTTGAGCTGTCTTTGTTTGCTACAAGAGGAGATATCACAAAGTATGCGCTTTTGTTGTTTCCATTGCTTTCAATGCATTTTGGCCTAAAACAAGCATTTGCTGTTTTCTCTTAAACGCAACATGGGAGAAAAACCATTTCACATCACATTTGTGAGTCTTGGTCTTCAACACATCCAGTGAAATTTTGAGCTGTCTGTGTTTGCTACAAGAGGAGATAACACAAAGTATGCGCTTTTGTTGTTTCCATTGCTTTCAATGCATTTTGGCCTAAAACAAGCATTTGCTGTTTTCTCTTAAATGCAACATGGGAGAAAAACCATTTCATATCACAGTTGTGGGTCTTGGTCTTCAACACATCCAGTGAATTTTTGAGCTGTCTGTGTTTGCTACAAGAGGAGATATCACAAAGTATCTGCTTTTGTTGTTTCCATTGCTTTCAATGCATTTTGGCCTAAAACGAGAATTTGCTGTTTTCTCTTAAACGCATTATGGGAGAAAAACCATTTCACATAACAATTGTGGGTCTTGGTCATTAACACATACAGTGAAATTTTGAGCTGTCTGTGTTTGCTACAAGAGGAGATAACACAAAGTATGCGCTTTTGTTGTTTCCATTGCTTTCAATGCATTTTGGCCTAAAACAAGCATTTGCTGTTTTCTCTTAAACGCAACATGGGAGAAAAACCATTTCACATCACATTTGTGGGTCTTGGTCTTCAACACATCCAGTGAAATTTTGAGCTGTCTGTGTTTGCTACAAGAGGAGATAACACAAAGTATGCGCTTTTGTTGTTTCCATTGCTTTCAATGCATTTTGGCCTAAAACGAGCAAATGCTTTTTCTCTTAAATGCAACATGGGGGAAAAACCATTTCACAACATATTTGTGGGTCTTGGTCTTCAACACATCCAGTGAAATTTTGAGCTGTCTGTGTTAGCTACAAGAGGAGATATCACAAAGTATGCGCTTTTTTTGTTTCCATTGCTTTCAATGCATTTTGGCCTAAAACGTGCATTTGCTGTTTTCTCTTAAACACAACATGGGAGAAAAAACATTTCACATCACATTTGTGGGTCTTCGTCTTCAACACATCCGGTGAAATTTTGAGCTGTCTGTGTTTGCTACAAGAGGAGATATCACAAAGAATGCGCTTTTGTTGTTTCCATTGCTTTCAATGCATTTTGGCCAAAAACGAGCAATTGCTGTCTTCTCTTAAACGCAACATGGGAGAAAAACCATTTCACATCATATTTGTGGGACTTCGTCTTCAACACATCCAGTGAAATTTTGAGTTGTCTGTGTTTGCTACAAGAGGAGATAACACAAAGTATGCGCTTTTGTTGTTTCCATTGCTTTCAATGCATTTTGGCCTAAAACGAGCAATTGCTGTTTTCTCTTAAACGCAACATGGGAGAAAAACCATTTCACATCACATTTGTGGGTCTTGGTCTTCAACACATCTGGTGAAATTTTGAGCTGTCTGTGTTTGCTACAAGAGGAGATATCACAAAGTATGCGCTTTTGTTGTTTCCATTGCTTTCAATGCGTTTTGGCCTAAAACGAGCAATTGCTGTTTTCTCTTAAATGCAACATAGGAGAAAAACCATTTCACATCATATTTGTGGGACTTCGTCTTCAACACATCCAGTGAAATTTTGAGTTGTCTGTGTTTGCTACAAGAGGAGATAACACAAAGTATGCGCTTTTGTTGTTTCCATTGCTTTCAATGCATTTTGGCCTAAAACGAGCAATTGCTGTTTTCTCTTAAACGCAACATGGGAGAAAAACCATTTCACATCACATTTGTGGGTCTTGGTCTTCAACACATCCTGTGAAATTTTGAGCTGTCTGTGTTTGCTACAAGAGGAGATAACACAAAGTATGCGCTTTTGTTGATTCCATTGCTTTCAATGAATTTTGGCCTAAAACGAGCAATTGCTGTTTTCTCTTAAACGCAAAATGGGAGAAAAACCATTTCACATCACATTTGTGGGTCTTGGTCTTCAACACATCCAGTGAAATTTTGAGCTTTCTGTGTTTGATAGAAGAGGAGATATCACAAAGAATGTGCTTTTGTTGTTTCCATTGCTTTCAATGCATTTTGGCCTAAAACAAGCAATTGCTGTTTTCTCTTAAACGCAACATGGGAGAAAAACCATTTCACATCACATTTGTGGGTCTTGGTCTTCAACACATCTGGTGAAATTTTGAGCTGTCTGTGTTTGCTACAAGAGGAGATATCACAAAGTAGGCGCTTTTGTTGTTTCCATTGCTTTCAATGCATTTTGGCCTAAAACGAGCAATTGCTGTTTTCTCTTAAATGCAACATGGGAGAAAAACCATTTCACATCATATTTGTGGGTCTTGGTCTTCAACACATCCTGTGAAATTTTGAGCTGTCTGTGTTTGCTACAAGAGGAGATAACACAAAGTATGCGCTTTTGTTGTTTCCATTGCTTTCAATGCATTTTGGCCTAAAACGAGCAATTGCTGTTTTCTCTTAAACTCAACATGGGGGAAAAACCATTTCACATCACATTTGTGGGTATTCGTCTTCAACACATCCAGTGAATTTTTGAGCTGTCTGTGTTAGCTACAAGAGGAGATAACACAAAGTATAAGCTTTTGTTGTTTCCATTGCTTTCAATGCATTTTGGCCTAAAACGAGCAATTGCTGTTTTCTCTTAAATGCAAAATGGGAGAAAAACCATTTCACATCACATTTGTGGGTCTTGGTCTTCAACACATCTGGTGAAATTTTGAGCTGTTTGTGTTTGCTACAAGAGGAGATATCACAAAGTATGCGCTTTTGTTGTTTCCATTGCTTTCAATGCATTTTGGCCTAAAACGATCATTTGCTGTTTTATCTTAAACGCAACATGGGAGAAAAACCATTTCACATCACATTTGTGGGTCTTGGTCTTCAACACATCCAGTGAAATTTTGAGCTGTCTGTGTTTGCTACAAGAGGAGATATCACAAAGTATGCGCTTTTGTTGTTTCCATTGCTTTCAATGCATTTTGGCCTAAAACGAGCAATTGCTGTTTTCTCTTAAATGCAACATGGGAGAAAAACCATTTCACATCATATTTGTGGGTCTTGATCTTCAATACATCCTGTGAAATTTTGAGCTGTCTGTGTTTGCTACAAGAGGAGATAACACAAAGTATGCACTTTTGTTGTTTCCATTGCTTTCAATGCTCTTTGGCCTAAAACGAGCAATTGCTGTTTTCTCTTAAACGCAACATGGGGGAAAAACCATTTCACATCACATTTGTGGGTCTTGGTCTTCAACACATCCAGTGAATTTTTGAGCTGTCTGTGTTTGCTACAAGAGGAGATAACACAAAGTATAAGCTTTTGTTGTTTCCATTGCTTTCAATGCATTTTGGCCTAAAACGAGCAATTGCTGTTTTCTCTTAAATGCAACATGGGAGAAAAACCATTTCACATCACATTTGTGGGTCTTAGTCTTCAACACATCCGGTGAAATTTTGAGCTGTCTGTGTTTGCTACAAGAGGAGATATCACAAAGTATGCGCTTTTGTTGTTTCCATTGCTTTCAATGCATTTTGGCCTAAAACGATCATTTGCTGTTTTCTCTTAAACTCAACATGGGGGAAAAACCATTTCACATCACATTTGTGGGTCTTCGTCTTCAACACATCCAGTGAATTTTTGAGCTGTCTGTGTTAGCTACAAGAGGAGATAACACAAAGTATAAGCTTTTGTTGTTTCCATTGCTTTCAATGCATTTTGGCCTAAAACGAGCAATTGCTGTTTTCTCTTAAATGCAAAATGGGAGAAAAACCATTTCACATCACATTTGTGGGTCTTGGTCTTCAACACATCTGGTGAAATTTTGAGCTGTTTGTGTTTGCTACAAGAGGAGATATCACAAAGTATGCGCTTTTGTTGTTTCCATTGCTTTCAATGCATTTTGGCCTAAAACGATCATTTGCTGTTTTCTCTTAAACGCAACATGGGAGAAAAACCATTTCACATCACATTTGTGGGTCTTGGTCTTCAACACATCCAGTGAAATTTTGAGCTGTCTGTGTTTGCTACAAGAGGAGATATCACAAAGTATGCGCTTTTGTTGTTTCCATTGCTTTCAATGCATTTTGGCCTAAAACGAGCAATTGCTGTTTTCTCTTAAATGCAACATGGGAGAAAAACCATTTCACATCATATTTGTGGGTCTTGATCTTCAATACATCCTGTGAAATTTTGAGCTGTCTGTGTTTGCTACAAGAGGAGATAACACAAAGTATGCACTTTTGTTGTTTCCATTGCTTTCAATGCTCTTTGGCCTAAAACGAGCAATTGCTGTTTTCTCTTAAACGCAACATGGGGGAAAAACCATTTCACATCACATTTGTGGGTCTTGGTCTTCAACACATCCAGTGAATTTTTGAGCTGTCTGTGTTTGCTACAAGAGGAGATAACACAAAGTATAAGCTTTTGTTGTTTCCATTGCTTTCAATGCATTTTGGCCTAAAACGAGCAATTGCTGTTTTCTCTTAAATGCAACATGGGAGAAAAACCATTTCACATCACATTTGTGGGTCTTAGTCTTCAACACATCCGGTGAAATTTTGAGCTGTCTGTGTTTGCTACAAGAGGAGATATCACAAAGTATGCGCTTTTGTTGTTTCCATTGCTTTCAATGCATTTTGGCCTAAAACGATCATTTGCTGTTTTCTCTTAAACGCAACATGGGAGAAAAATCATTTCACATCACATTTGTGGGTCTTGGTCTTCAACCCATCCAGTGAAATTTTGAGCTGTTTGTGCTTGCTACAAGAGGAGATATCACAAAGTATGCGCTTTTGTTGTTTCCATTGCTTTCAATGCATTTTGGCCTAAAACGAGCAATTGCTGTTTTCTCTTAAATGCAACATGGGAGAAAAACCATTTCACATCACATTTGCGGGTCTTGGTCTTCAACACATCCAGTGAAATTTTGAGCTGTCTTTGTTTGCTACAAGAGGAGATATCACAAAGTATGCGCTTTTGTTGTTTCCATTGCTTTCAATGCATTTTGGCCTAAAACAAGCATTTGCTGTTTTCTCTTAAACGCAACATGGGAGAAAAACCATTTCACATCACATTTGTGAGTCTTGGTCTTCAACACATCCAGTGAAATTTTGAGCTGTCTGTGTTTGCTACAAGAGGAGATAACACAAAGTATACGATTTTGTTGTTTCCATTGCTTTCAATGCATTTTGGCCTAAAACAAGCATTTGCTGTTTTCTCTTAAATGCAACATGGGAGAAAAACCATTTCATATCACAGTTGTGGGTCTTGGTCTTCAACACATCCAGTGAATTTTTGAGCTGTCTGTGTTTGCTACAAGAGGAGATATCACAAAGTATCTGCTTTTGTTGTTTCCATTGCTTTCAATGCATTTTGGCCTAAAACGAGAATTTGCTGTTTTCTCTTAAACGCATTATGGGAGAAAAACCATTTCACATAACAATTGTGGGTCTTGGTCATTAACACATACAGTGAAATTTTGAGCTGTCTGTGTTTGCTACAAGAGGAGATAACACAAAGTATGCGCTTTTGTTGTTTCCATTGCTTTCAATGCATTTTGGCCTAAAACAAGCATTTGCTGTTTTCTCTTAAACGCAACATGGGAGAAAAACCATTTCACATCACATTTGTGGGTCTTGGTCTTCAACACATCCAGTGAAATTTTGAGCTGTCTGTGTTTGCTACAAGAGGAGATAACACAAAGTATGCGCTTTTGTTGTTTCCATTGCTTTCAATGCATTTTGGCCTAAAACGAGCAAATGCTTTTTCTCTTAAATGCAACATGGGGGAAAAACCATTTCACAACATATTTGTGGGTCTTGGTCTTCAACACATCCAGTGAAATTTTGAGCTGTCTGTGTTAGCTACAAGAGGAGATATCACAAAGTATGCGCTTTTGTTGTTTCCATTGCTTTCAATGCATTTTGGCCTAAAACGTGCATTTGCTGTTTTCTCTTAAACACAACATGGGAGAAAAAACATTTCACATCACATTTGTGGGTCTTCGTCTTCAACACATCCGGTGAAATTTTGAGCTGTCTGTGTTTGCTACAAAAGGAGATATCACAAAGAATGCGCTTTTGTTGTTTCCATTGCTTTCAATGCATTTTGGCCAAAAACGAGCAATTGCTGTCTTCTCTTAAACGCAACATGGGAGAAAAACCATTTCACATCATATTTGTGGGACTTCGTCTTCAACACATCCAGTGAAATTTTGAGTTGTCTGTGTTTGCTACAAGAGGAGATAACACAAAGTATGCGCTTTTGTTGTTTCCATTGCTTTCAATGCATTTTGGCCTAAAACGAGCAATTGCTGTTTTCTCTTAAACGCAACATGGGAGAAAAACCATTTCACATCACATTTGTGGGTCTTGGTCTTCAACACATCTGGTGAAATTTTGAGCTGTCTGTGTTTGCTACAAGAGGAGATATCACAAAGTATGCGCTTTTGTTGTTTCCATTGCTTTCAATGCGTTTTGGCCTAAAACGAGCAATTGCTGTTTTCTCTTAAATGCAACATAGGAGAAAAACCATTTCACATCATATTTGTGGGTCTTGGTCTTCAACACATCCTGTGAAATTTTGAGCTGTCTGTGTTTGCTACAAGAGGAGATAACACAAAGTATGCGCTTTTGTTGATTCCATTGCTTTCAATGAATTTTGGCCTAAAACGAGCAATTGCTGTTTTCTCTTAAACGCAAAATGGGAGAAAAACCATTTCACATCACATTTGTGGGTCTTGGTCTTCAACACATCCAGTGAAATTTTGAGCTTTCTGTGTTTGATAGAAGAGGAGATATCACAAAGAATGTGCTTTTGTTGTTTCCATTGCTTTCAATGCATTTTGGCCTAAAACAAGCAATTGCTGTTTTCTCTTAAACGCAACATGGGAGAAAAACCATTTCACATCACATTTGTGGGTCTTGGTCTTCAACACATCTGGTGAAATTTTGAGCTGTCTGTGTTTGCTACAAGAGGAGATATCACAAAGTAGGCGCTTTTGTTGTTTCCATTGCTTTCAATGCATTTTGGCCTAAAACGAGCAATTGCTGTTTTCTCTTAAATGCAACATGGGAGAAAAACCATTTCACATCATATTTGTGGGTCTTGGTCTTCAACACATCCTGTGAAATTTTGAGCTGTCTGTGTTTGCTACAAGAGGAGATAACACAAAGTATGCGCTTTTGTTGTTTCCATTGCTTTCAATGCATTTTGGCCTAAAACGAGCAATTGCTGTTTTCTCTTAAACTCAACATGGGGGAAAAACCATTTCACATCACATTTGTGGGTCTTCGTCTTCAACACATCCAGTGAATTTTTGAGCTGTCTGTGTTAGCTACAAGAGGAGATAACACAAAGTATAAGCTTTTGTTGTTTCCATTGCTTTCAATGCATTTTGGCCTAAAACGAGCAATTGCTGTTTTCTCTTAAATGCAAAATGGGAGAAAAACCATTTCACATCACATTTGTGGGTCTTGGTCTTCAACACATCTGGTGAAATTTTGAGCTGTTTGTGTTTGCTACAAGAGGAGATATCACAAAGTATGCGCTTTTGTTGTTTCCATTGCTTTCAATGCATTTTGGCCTAAAACGATCATTTGCTGTTTTCTCTTAAACGCAACATGGGAGAAAAACCATTTCACATCACATTTGTGGGTCTTGGTCTTCAACACATCCAGTGAAATTTTGAGCTGTCTGTGTTTGCTACAAGAGGAGATATCACAAAGTATGCGCTTTTGTTGTTTCCATTGCTTTCAATGCATTTTGGCCTAAAACGAGCAATTGCTGTTTTCTCTTAAATGCAACATGGGAGAAAAACCATTTCACATCATATTTGTGGGTCTTGATCTTCAATACATCCTGTGAAATTTTGAGCTGTCTGTGTTTGCTACAAGAGGAGATAACACAAAGTATGCACTTTTGTTGTTTCCATTGCTTTCAATGCTCTTTGGCCTAAAACGAGCAATTGCTGTTTTCTCTTAAACGCAACATGGGGGAAAAACCATTTCACATCACATTTGTGGGTCTTGGTCTTCAACACATCCAGTGAATTTTTGAGCTGTCTGTGTTTGCTACAAGAGGAGATAACACAAAGTATAAGCTTTTGTTGTTTCCATTGCTTTCAATGCATTTTGGCCTAAAACGAGCAATTGCTGTTTTCTCTCAAATGCAACATGGGAGAAAAACCATTTCACATCACATTTGTGGGTCTTAGTCTTCAACACATCCGGTGAAATTTTGAGCTGTCTGTGTTTGCTACAAGAGGAGATATCACAAAGTATGCGCTTTTGTTGTTTCCATTGCTTTCAATGCATTTTGGCCTAAAATGATCATTTGCTGTTTTCTCTTAAACGCAACATGGGAGAAAAATCATTTCACATCACATTTGTGGGTCTTGGTCTTCAACCCATCCAGTGAAATTTTGAGCTGTTTGTGCTTGCTACAAGAGGAGATAACACAAAGTATGCGCTTTTGTTGTTTCCATTGCTTTCAATGCATTTTGGCCTAAAACGAGCATTTGCTGTTTTCTCTTAAACGCAACATGGGAGAAAAACCATTTCACATCACATTTGTGGGTCTTGGTCTTCAACACATCTGGTGAAATTTTGAGCTGTCTGTGTTTGCTACAAGAGGAGAAATCACAAAGTATGCGCTTTTGTTGATTCCATTGCTTTCAATGCATTTTGGCCTAAAACGAGCATTTGCTGTTTTCTCTTAAACGCAACATGGGAGAAAAACCATTTCACATCACATTTGTGGGTCTTGGTCTTCAACACATCCAGTGAAATTTTGAGCTGTCTGTGTTTGATACAAGAGGAGATAACACAAAGTATGCGCTTTTGTTGTTTCCATTGCTTTCAATGCATTTTGGCCTAAAACGAGCAATTGCTGTTTTCTCTTAAACGCAACATGGGGGAAAAACTATTTCACATCATATTTGTGGGTCTTGGTCTTCAACACATCCAGAGAAATTTCGAGCTGTCTGTGTTTGCTACAAGAGGAGATAACACAAAGTATGCGCTTTTGTTGTTTCCATTGCTTTCAATGCATTTTGGCCTAAAACGAGCAATTGCTGTTTTCTCTTAAACGCAACATGGGAGAAAAACCATTTCACATCACATTTGTGGGTCTTGGTCTTCAACACATCCACTGAAATTTTGAGCTGTCTGTGTTTGCTACAAGAGGAGATATCACAAAGTATGCGCTTTTGTTGTTTCCATTGCTTTCAATGCATTTTGGCCTAAAACAAGCATTTGCTGTTTTCTCTTAAATGCAACATGGGAAAAAACCCATTTCATATCACAGTTGTGGGTCTTGGTCTTCAACACATCCAGTGAATTTTTGAGCTGTCTGTGTTTGCTACAAGAGGAGATATCACAAAGTATCTGCTTTTGTTGTTTCCATTGCTTTCAATGCATTTTGGCCTAAAACGAGAATTTGCTGTTTTCTCTTAAACGCATTATGGGAGAAAAACCATTTCACATAACAATTGTGGGTCTTGGTCATTAACACATACAGTGAAATTTTGAGCTGTCTGTGTTTGCTACAAGAGGAGATAACACAAAGTATGCGCTTTTGTTGTTTCCATTGCTTTCAATGCATTTTGGCCTAAAACAAGCATTTGCTGTTTTCTCTTAAACGCAACATGGGAGAAAAACCATTTCACATCACATTTGTGGGTCTTGGTCTTCAACACATCCAGTGAAATTTTGAGCTGTCTGTGTTTGCTACAAGAGGAGATAACACAAAGTATGCGCTTTTGTTGTTTCCATTGCTTTCAATGCATTTTGGCCTAAAACGAGCAAATGCTTTTTCTCTTAAATGCAACATGGGGGAAAAACCATTTCACAACATATTTGTGGGTCTTGGTCTTCAACACATCCAGTGAAATTTTGAGCTGTCTGTGTTAGCTACAAGAGGAGATATCACAAAGTATGCGCTTTTGTTGTTTCCATTGCTTTCAATGCATTTTGGCCTAAAACGTGCATTTGCTGTTTTCTCTTAAACACAACATGGGAGAAAAAACATTT
The DNA here is from genome assembly GCA_031769625.1 of Taudactylus pleione. Lineage (NCBI taxonomy): Eukaryota > Metazoa > Chordata > Amphibia > Anura > Myobatrachidae > Taudactylus > Taudactylus pleione. Next base: position 67,406 of record JAUIMM010001932.1, on the reverse strand, counting down.
CACATCACATTTGTGGGTCTTGGTCTTCAACACATCCAGTGAAACTTTGAGCTGTCTGTGTTTGCTACAAGAGGAGATATCACAAAGAATGCACTTTTGTTGTTTCCATTGCTTTCAATGCATTTTGGCCTAAAACGAGCATTTGCGGTTTTATCTTAAAAACAACATGGGAGAAAAAACATTTCACATCACATTTGTGGGTCTTCGTCTTCAACACATCCGGTGAAATTTTGAGCTGTCTGTGTTTGCTACAAGAGGAGATATCACAAAGAATGCGCTTTTGTTGTTTCCATTGCTTTCAATGCATTTTGGCCAAAAACGAGCAATTGCTGTCTTCTCTTAAACGCAACATGGGAGAAAAACCATTTCACATCATATTTGTGGGACTTCGTCTTCAACACATCCAGTGAAATTTTGAATTGTCTGTGTTTGCTACAAGAGGAGATAACACAAAGTATGCGCTTTTGTTGTTTCCATTGCTTTCAATGCATTTTGGCCTAAAACGAGCAAATGCTTTTTCTCTTAAATGCAACATGGGAGAAAAACCATTTCACATCATATTTGTGGGTCTTGGTCTTCAACACATCCTGTGAAATTTTGAGCTGTCTGTGTTTGCTACAAGAGGAGATAACACAAAGTATGCGCTTTTGTTGTTTCCATTGCTTTCAATGCATTTTGGCCTAAAACGAGCAATTGCTGTTTTCTCTTAAACTCAACATGGGGGAAAAACCATTTCACATCACATTTGTGGGTCTTCGTCTTCAACACATCCAGTGAATTTTTGAGCTGTCTGTGTTAGCTACAAGAGGAGATAACACAAAGTATAAGCTTTTGTTGTTTCCATTGCTTTCAATGCATTTTGGCCTAAAACGAGCAATTGCTGTTTTCTCTTAAATGCAAAATGGGAGAAAAACCATTTCACATCACATTTGTGGGTCTTGGTCTTCAACACATCTGGTGAAATTTTGAGCTGTTTGTGTTTGCTACAAGAGGAGATATCACAAAGTATGCGCTTTTGTTGTTTCCATTGCTTTCAATGCATTTTGGCCTAAAACGATCATTTGCTGTTTTCTCTTAAACGCAACATGGGAGAAAAACCATTTCACATCACATTTGTGGGTCTTGGTCTTCAACACATCCAGTGAAATTTTGAGCTGTCTGTGTTTGCTACAAGAGGAGATATCACAAAGTATGCGCTTTTGTTGTTTCCATTGCTTTCAATGCATTTTGGCCTAAAACGAGCAATTGCTGTTTTCTCTTAAATGCAACATGGGAGAAAAACCATTTCACATCATATTTGTGGGTCTTGATCTTCAATACATCCTGTGAAATTTTGAGCTGTCTGTGTTTGCTACAAGAGGAGATAACACAAAGTATGCACTTTTGTTGTTTCCATTGCTTTCAATGCTCTTTGGCCTAAAACGAGCAATTGCTGTTTTCTCTTAAACGCAACATGGGGGAAAAACCATTTCACATCACATTTGTGGGTCTTGGTCTTCAACACATCCAGTGAATTTTTGAGCTGTCTGTGTTTGCTACAAGAGGAGATAACACAAAGTATAAGCTTTTGTTGTTTCCATTGCTTTCAATGCATTTTGGCCTAAAACGAGCAATTGCTGTTTTCTCTTAAATGCAACATGGGAGAAAAACCATTTCACATCACATTTGTGGGTCTTAGTCTTCAACACATCCGGTGAAATTTTGAGCTGTCTGTGTTTGCTACAAGAGGAGATATCACAAAGTATGCGCTTTTGTTGTTTCCATTGCTTTCAATGCATTTTGGCCTAAAACGATCATTTGCTGTTTTCTCTTAAACGCAACATGGGAGAAAAATCATTTCACATCACATTTGTGGGTCTTGGTCTTCAACCCATCCAGTGAAATTTTGAGCTGTTTGTGCTTGCTACAAGAGGAGATATCACAAAGTATGCGCTTTTGTTGTTTCCATTGCTTTCAATGCATTTTGGCCTAAAACGAGCATTTGCTGTTTTGTCTTAAACGCAACATGGGAGAAAAACCATTTCACATCACATTTGTGGGTCTTGGTCTTCAACACATCTGGTGAAATTTTGAGCTGTCTGTGTTTGCTACAAGAGGAGAAATCACAAAGTATGCGCTTTTGTTGATTCCATTGCTTTCAATGCATTTTGGCCTAAAACGAGCATTTGCTGTTTTCTCTTAAACGCAACATGGGAGAAAAACCATTTCACATCACATTTGTGGGTCTTGGTCTTCAACACATCCAGTGAAATTTTGAGCTGTCTGTGTTTGATACAAGAGGAGATAACACAAAGTATGCGCTTTTGTTGTTTCCATTGCTTTCAATGCATTTTGGCCTAAAACGAGCAATTGCTGTTTTCTCTTAAACGCAACATGGGGGAAAAACTATTTCACATCATATTTGTGGGTCTTGGTCTTCAACACATCCAGAGAAATTTCGAGCTGTCTGTGTTTGCTACAAGAGGAGATAACACAAAGTATGCGCTTTTGTTGTTTCCATTGCTTTCAATGCATTTTGGCCTAAAACGAGCAATTGCTGTTTTCTCTTAAACGCAACATGGGAGAAAAACCATTTCACATCACATTTGTGGGTCTTGGTCTTCAACACATCCACTGAAATTTTGAGCTGTCTGTGTTTGCTACAAGAGGAGATATCACAAAGTATGCGCTTTTGTTGTTTCCATTGCTTTCAATGCATTTTGGCCTAAAACAAGCATTTGCTGTTTTCTCTTAAATGCAACATGGGAAAAAACCCATTTCATATCACAGTTGTGGGTCTTGGTCTTCAACACATCCAGTGAATTTTTGAGCTGTCTGTGTTTGCTACAAGAGGAGATATCACAAAGTATCTGCTTTTGTTGTTTCCATTGCTTTCAATGCATTTTGGCCTAAAACGAGAATTTGCTGTTTTCTCTTAAACGCATTATGGGAGAAAAACCATTTCACATAACAATTGTGGGTCTTGGTCATTAACACATACAGTGAAATTTTGAGCTGTCTGTGTTTGCTACAAGAGGAGATAACACAAAGTATGCGCTTTTGTTGTTTCCATTGCTTTCAATGCATTTTGGCCTAAAACAAGCATTTGCTGTTTTCTCTTAAACGCAACATGGGAGAAAAACCATTTCACATCACATTTGTGGGTCTTGGTCTTCAACACATCCAGTGAAATTTTGAGCTGTCTGTGTTTGCTACAAGAGGAGATAACACAAAGTATGCGCTTTTGTTGTTTCCATTGCTTTCAATGCATTTTGGCCTAAAACGAGCAAATGCTTTTTCTCTTAAATGCAACATGGGGGAAAAACCATTTCACAACATATTTGTGGGTCTTGGTCTTCAACACATCCAGTGAAATTTTGAGCTGTCTGTGTTAGCTACAAGAGGAGATATCACAAAGTATGCGCTTTTGTTGTTTCCATTGCTTTCAATGCATTTTGGCCTAAAACGTGCATTTGCTGTTTTCTCTTAAACACAACATGGGAGAAAAAACATTTCACATCACATTTGTGGGTCTTGGTCTTCAACACATCCAGTGAAACTTTGAGCTGTCTGTGTTTGCTACAAGAGGAGATATCACAAAGAATGCACTTTTGTTGTTTCCATTGCTTTCAATGCATTTTGGCCTAAAACGAGCATTTGCGGTTTTATCTTAAAAACAACATGGGAGAAAAAACATTTCACATCACATTTGTGGGTCTTCGTCTTCAACACATCCGGTGAAATTTTGAGCTGTCTGTGTTTGCTACAAGAGGAGATATCACAAAGAATGCGCTTTTGTTGTTTCCATTGCTTTCAATGCATTTTGGCCAAAAACGAGCAATTGCTGTCTTCTCTTAAACGCAACATGGGAGAAAAACCATTTCACATCATATTTGTGGGACTTCGTCTTCAACACATCCAGTGAAATTTTGAATTGTCTGTGTTTGCTACAAGAGGAGATAACACAAAGTATGCGCTTTTGTTGTTTCCATTGCTTTCAATGCATTTTGGCCTAAAACGAGCAATTGCTGTTTTCTCTTAAACGCAACATGGGAGAAAAACCATTTCACATCACATTTGTGGGTCTTGGTCTTCAACACATCTGGTGAAATTTTGAGCTGTCTGTGTTTGCTACAAGAGGAGATATCACAAAGTATGCGCTTTTGTTGTTTCCATTGCTTTCAATGCGTTTTGGCCTAAAACGAGCAATTGCTGTTTTCTCTTAAATGCAACATAGGAGAAAAACCATTTCACATCACATTTGTGGGTCTTGGTCTTCAACACATCCAGTGAAATTTTGAGCTGTCTGTGTTTGATACAAGAGGAGATAACACAAAGTATGCGCTTTTGTTGTTTCCATTGCTTTCAATGCATTTTGGCCTAAAACGAGCAATTGCTGTTTTCTCTTAAACGCAACATGGGGGAAAAACTATTTCACATCATATTTGTGGGTCTTGGTCTTCAACACATCCAGAGAAATTTCGAGCTGTCTGTGTTTGCTACAAGAGGAGATAACACAAAGTATGCGCTTTTGTTGTTTCCATTGCTTTCAATGCATTTTGGCCTAAAACGAGCAATTGCTGTTTTCTCTTAAACGCAACATGGGAGAAAAACCATTTCACATCACATTTGTGGGTCTTGGTCTTCAACACATCCACTGAAATTTTGAGCTGTCTGTGTTTGCTACAAGAGGAGATATCACAAAGTATGCGCTTTTGTTGTTTCCATTGCTTTCAATGCATTTTGGCCTAAAACAAGCATTTGCTGTTTTCTCTTAAATGCAACATGGGAAAAAACCCATTTCATATCACAGTTGTGGGTCTTGGTCTTCAACACATCCAGTGAATTTTTGAGCTGTCTGTGTTTGCTACAAGAGGAGATATCACAAAGTATCTGCTTTTGTTGTTTCCATTGCTTTCAATGCATTTTGGCCTAAAACGAGAATTTGCTGTTTTCTCTTAAACGCATTATGGGAGAAAAACCATTTCACATAACAATTGTGGGTCTTGGTCATTAACACATACAGTGAAATTTTGAGCTGTCTGTGTTTGCTACAAGAGGAGATAACACAAAGTATGCGCTTTTGTTGTTTCCATTGCTTTCAATGCATTTTGGCCTAAAACAAGCATTTGCTGTTTTCTCTTAAACGCAACATGGGAGAAAAACCATTTCACATCACATTTGTGGGTCTTGGTCTTCAACACATCCAGTGAAATTTTGAGCTGTCTGTGTTTGCTACAAGAGGAGATAACACAAAGTATGCGCTTTTGTTGTTTCCATTGCTTTCAATGCATTTTGGCCTAAAACGAGCAAATGCTTTTTCTCTTAAATGCAACATGGGGGAAAAACCATTTCACAACATATTTGTGGGTCTTGGTCTTCAACACATCCAGTGAAATTTTGAGCTGTCTGTGTTAGCTACAAGAGGAGATATCACAAAGTATGCGCTTTTGTTGTTTCCATTGCTTTCAATGCATTTTGGCCTAAAACGTGCATTTGCTGTTTTCTCTTAAACACAACATGGGAGAAAAAACATTTCACATCACATTTGTGGGTCTTGGTCTTCAACACATCCAGTGAAACTTTGAGCTGTCTGTGTTTGCTACAAGAGGATATATCACAAAGAATGCACTTTTGTTGTTTCCATTGCTTTCAATGCATTTTGGCCTAAAACGAGCATTTGCGGTTTTATCTTAAAAACAACATGGGAGAAAAAACATTTCACATCACATTTGTGGGTCTTCGTCTTCAACACATCCGGTGAAATTTTGAGCTGTCTGTGTTTGCTACAAGAGGAGATATCACAAAGAATGCGCTTTTGTTGTTTCCATTGCTTTCAATGCATTTTGGCCAAAAACGAGCAATTGCTGTCTTCTCTTAAACGCAACATGGGAGAAAAACCATTTCACATCATATTTGTGGGACTTCGTCTTCAACACATCCAGTGAAATTTTGAATTGTCTGTGTTTGCTACAAGAGGAGATAACACAAAGTATGCGCTTTTGTTGTTTCCATTGCTTTCAATGCATTTTGGCCTAAAACGAGCAATTGCTGTTTTCTCTTAAACGCAACATGGGAGAAAAACCATTTCACATCACATTTGTGGGTCTTGGTCTTCAACACATCTGGTGAAATTTTGAGCTGTCTGTGTTTGCTACAAGAGGAGATATCACAAAGTATGCGCTTTTGTTGTTTCCATTGCTTTCAATGCGTTTTGGCCTAAAACGAGCAATTGCTGTTTTCTCTTAAATGCAACATAGGAGAAAAACCATTTCACATCATATTTGTGGGTCTTGGTCTTCAACACATCCTGTGAAATTTTGAGCTGTCTGTGTTTGCTACAAGAGGAGATAACACAAAGTATGCGCTTTTGTTGATTCCATTGCTTTCAATGCATTTTGGCCTAAAACGAGCAATTGCTGTTTTCTCTTAAACGCAAAATGGGAGAAAAAACATTTCACATCACATTTGTGGGTCTTGGTCTTCAACACATCCAGTGAAATTTTGAGCTTTCTGTGTTTGATACAAGAGGAGATATCACAAAGAATGCGCTTTTGTTGTTTCCATTGCTTTCAATGCATTTTGGCCTAAAACAAGCAATTGCTGTTTTCTCTTAAACGCAACATGGGAGAAAAACCATTTCACATCACATTTGTGGGTCTTGGTCTTCAACACATCTGGTGAAATTTTGAGCTGTCTGTGTTTGCTACAAGAGGAGATATCACAAAGTATGCGCTTTTGTTGTTTCCATTGCTTTCAATGCATTTTTTGCCTAAAACGAGCATTTGCTGTTTTATCTTAAACACAACATGGGAGAAAAAACATTTCACATCACATTTGTGGGTCTTCGTCTTCAAAACATCCGGTGAAATTTTAAGCTGTCTGTGTTTGCTACAAGAGGAGGTATCACAAAGAATGCGCTTTTGTTGTTTCCATTGCTTTCAATGCATTTTGGCCAAAAACAAGCAATTGCTGTCTCCTCTGAAACGCAACATGGGAGAAAAACCATTTCACATCACATTTGTGGGTCTTGGTCTTCAGCACATCTGGTGAAATTTTGAGCTGTCTGTGTTTGCTACAAGAGGAGATATCACAAAGTATGCGCTTTTGTTGTTTCCATTGCTTTCAATGCATTTTGGCCTAAAACGAGCAATTGCTGTTTTCTCTTAAATGCAACATGGGAGAAAAACCATTTCACATCATATTTGTGGGTCTTGGTCTTCAACAAATCTGGTGAAATTTTGAGCTGTCTGTGTTTGCTACAAGAGGAGATATCACAAAGTATGCACTTTTGTTGTTTCCATTGCTTTCAATGCATTTTGGCCTAAAACGTGCATTTGCTGTTTTCTCTTAAACGCAACATGGGAGAAAAAACATTTCATATCTCATTTGTGGGTCTTGGTCTTCAACACATCCAGTGAAATTTTGAGCTGTCTGTGTTTGCTACAAGAGGAGATATCACAAAGTATGTGCTTTTGTTGTTTCCATTGCTTTCAATGCATTTTGGCCTAAAACGAGCAATTGCTGTTTTCTCTTAAATGCAACATGGGAGAAAAACCATTTCACATCACATTTGCGGGTCTTGGTCTTCAACATATCCAGTGAAATTTTGAGCTGTCTTTGTTTGCTACAAGAGGAGATATCACAAAGTATGCGCTTTTGTTGTTTCCATTGCTTTCAATGCATTTTGGCCTAAAACAAGCATTTGCTGTTTTCTCTTAAACGCAACATGGGAGAAAAACCATTTCACATCACATTTGTGAGTCTTGGTCTTCAACACATCCAGTGAAATTTTGAGCTGTCTGTGTTTGCTACAAGAGGAGATAACACAAAGTATGCACTTTTGTTGTTTCCATTGCTTTCAATGCATTTTGGCCTAAAACAAACATTTGCTGTTTTCTCTTAAATGCAACATGGGAGAAAAACCATTTCATATCACAGTTGTGGGTCTTGGTCTTCAACACATCCAGTGAATTTTTGAGCTGTCTGTGTTTGCTACAAGAGGAGATATCACAAAGTATCTGCTTTTGTTGTTTCCATTGCTTTCAATGCATTTTGGCCTAAAACGAGAATTTGCTGTTTTCTCTTAAACGCATTATGGGAGAAAAACCATTTCACATAACAATTGTGGGTCTTGGTCATTAACACATACAGTGAAATTTTGAGCTGTCTGTGTTTGCTACAAGAGGAGATAACACAAAGTATGCGCTTTTGTTGTTTCCATTGCTTTCAATGCATTTTGGCCTAAAACAAGCATTTGCTGTTTTCTCTTAAACGCAACATGGTAGAAAAACCATTTCACATCACATTTGTGGGTCTTGGTCTTCAACACATCCAGTGAAATTTTGAGCTGTCTGTGTTTGCTACAAGAGGAGATAACACAAAGTATGCGCTTTTGTTGTTTCCATTGCTTTCAATGCATTTTGGCCTAAAACGAGCAAATGCTTTTTCTCTTAAATGCAACATGGGGGAAAAACCATTTCACAACATATTTGTGGGTCTTGGTTTTCAACACATCCAGTGAAATTTTGAGCTGTCTGTGTTAGCTACAAGAGGAGATATCACAAAGTATGCGCTTTTGTTGTTTCCATTGCTTTCAATGCATTTTGGCCTAAAACGTGCATTTGCTGTTTTCTCTTAAACACAACATGGGAGAAAAAACATTTCACATCACATTTGTGGGTCTTGGTCTTCAACACATCCAGTGAAACTTTGAGCTGTCTGTGTTTGCTACAAGAGGATATATCACAAAGAATGCACTTTTGTTGTTTCCATTGCTTTCAATGCATTTTGGCCTAAAACGAGCATTTGCGGTTTTATCTTAAAAACAACATGGGAGAAAAAACATTTCACATCACATTTGTGGGTCTTCGTCTTCAACACATCCGGTGAAATTTTGAGCTGTCTGTGTTTGCTACAAGAGGAGATATCACAAAGAATGCGCTTTTGTTGTTTCCATTGCTTTCAATGCATTTTGGCCAAAAACGAGCAATTGCTGTCTTCTCTTAAACGCAACATGGGAGAAAAACCATTTCACATCATATTTGTGGGACTTCGTCTTCAACACATCCAGTGAAATTTTGAATTGTCTGTGTTTGCTACAAGAGGAGATAACACAAAGTATGCGCTTTTGTTGTTTCCATTGCTTTCAATGCATTTTGGCCTAAAACGAGCAATTGCTGTTTTCTCTTAAACGCAACATGGGAGAAAAACCATTTCACATCACATTTGTGGGTCTTGGTCTTCAACACATCTGGTGAAATTTTGAGCTGTCTGTGTTTGCTACAAGAGGAGATATCACAAAGTATGCGCTTTTGTTGTTTCCATTGCTTTCAATGCGTTTTGGCCTAAAACGAGCAATTGCTGTTTTCTCTTAAATGCAACATAGGAGAAAAACCATTTCACATCATATTTGTGGGTCTTGGTCTTCAACACATCCTGTGAAATTTTGAGCTGTCTGTGTTTGCTACAAGAGGAGATAACACAAAGTATGCGCTTTTGTTGATTCCATTGCTTTCAATGCATTTTGGCCTAAAACGAGCAATTGCTGTTTTCTCTTAAACGCAAAATGGGAGAAAAACCATTTCACATCACATTTGTGGGTCTTGGTCTTCAACACATCCAGTGAAATTTTGAGCTTTCTGTGTTTGATACAAGAGGAGATATCACAAAGAATGCGCTTTTGTTGTTTCCATTGCTTTCAATGCATTTTGGCCTAAAACAAGCAATTGCTGTTTTCTCTTAAACGCAACATGGGAGAAAAACCATTTCACATCACATTTGTGGGTCTTGGTCTTCAACACATCTGGTGAAATTTTGAGCTGTCTGTGTTTGCTACAAGAGGAGATATCACAAAGTATGCGCTTTTGTTGTTTCCATTGATTTCAATGCATTTTGGCCTAAAACGAGCATTTGCTGTTTTATCTTAAACACAACATGGGAGAAAAAACATTTCACATCACATTTGTGGGTCTTCGTCTTCAAAACATCCGGTGAAATTTTAAGCTGTCTGTGTTTGCTACAAGAGGAGGTATCACAAAGAATGCGCTTTTGTTGTTTCCATTGCTTTCAATGCATTTTGGCCAAAAACAAGCAATTGCTGTCTCCTCTGAAACGCAACATGGGAGAAAAACCATTTCACATCACATTTGTGGGTCTTGGTCTTCAGCACATCTGGTGAAATTTTGAGCTGTCTGTGTTTGCTACAAGAGGAGATATCACAAAGTATGCGCTTTTGTTGTTTCCATTGCTTTCAATGCATTTTGGCCTAAAACGAGCAATTGCTGTTTTCTCTTAAATGCAACATGGGAGAAAAACCATTTCACATCATATTTGTGGGTCTTGGTCTTCAACAAATCTGGTGAAATTTTGAGCTGTCTGTGTTTGCTACAAGAGGAGATATCACAAAGTATGCACTTTTGTTGTTTCCATTGCTTTCAATGCATTTTGGCCTAAAACGTGCATTTGCTGTTTTCTCTTAAACGCAACATGGGAGAAAAAACATTTCATATCTCATTTGTGGGTCTTGGTCTTCAACACATCCAGTGAAATTTTGAGCTGTCTGTGTTTGCTACAAGAGGAGATATCACAAAGTATGTGCTTTTGTTGTTTCCATTGCTTTCAATGCATTTTGGCCTAAAACGAGCAATTGCTGTTTTCTCTTAAATGCAACATGGGAGAAAAACCATTTCACATCACATTTGCGGGTCTTGGTCTTCAACATATCCAGTGAAATTTTGAGCTGTCTTTGTTTGCTACAAGAGGAGATATCACAAAGTATGCGCTTTTGTTGTTTCCATTGCTTTCAATGCATTTTGGCCTAAAACAAGCATTTGCTGTTTTCTCTTAAACGCAACATGGGAGAAAAACCATTTCACATCACATTTGTGAGTCTTGGTCTTCAACACATCCAGTGAAATTTTGAGCTGTCTGTGTTTGCTACAAGAGGAGATAACACAAAGTATGCACTTTTGTTGTTTCCATTGCTTTCAATGCATTTTGGCCTAAAACAAGCATTTGCTGTTTTCTCTTAAATGCAACATGGGAGAAAAACCATTTCATATCACAGTTGTGGGTCTTGGTCTTCAACACATCCAGTGAATTTTTGAGCTGTCTGTGTTTGCTACAAGAGGAGATATCACAAAGTATCTGCTTTTGTTGTTTCCATTGCTTTCAATGCATTTTGGCCTAAAACGAGAATTTGCTGTTTTCTCTTAAACGCATTATGGGAGAAAAACCATTTCACATAACAATTGTGGGTCTTGGTCATTAACACATACAGTGAAATTTTGAGCTGTCTGTGTTTGCTACAAGAGGAGATAACACAAAGTATGCGCTTTTGTTGTTTCCATTGCTTTCAATGCATTTTGGCCTAAAACAAGCATTTGCTGTTTTCTCTTAAACGCAACATGGGAGAAAAACCATTTCACATCACATTTGTGGGTCTTGGTCTTCAACACATCCAGTGAAATTTTGAGCTGTCTGTGTTTGCTACAAGAGGAGATAACACAAAGTATGCGCTTTTGTTGTTTCCATTGCTTTCAATGCATTTTGGCCTAAAACGAGCAAATGCTTTTTCTCTTAAATGCAACATGGGGGAAAAACCATTTCACAACATATTTGTGGGTCTTGGTTTTCAACACATCCAGTGAAATTTTGAGCTGTCTGTGTTAGCTACAAGAGGAGATATCACAAAGTATGCGCTTTTGTTGTTTCCATTGCTTTCAATGCATTTTGGCCTAAAACGTGCATTTGCTGTTTTCTCTTAAACACAACATGGGAGAAAAAACATTTCACATCACATTTGTGGGTCTTGGTCTTCAGCACATCTGGTGAAATTTTGAGCTGTCTGTGTTTGCTACAAGAGGAGATATCACAAAGTATGCGCTTTTGTTGTTTCCATTGCTTTCAATGCATTTTGGCCTAAAACGAGCAATTGCTGTTTTCTCTTAAATGCAACATGGGAGAAAAACCATTTCACATCATATTTGTGGGTCTTGGTCTTCAACAAATCTGGTGAAATTTTGAGCTGTCTGTGTTTGCTACAAGAGGAGATATCACAAAGTATGCACTTTTGTTGTTTCCATTGCTTTCAATGCATTTTGGCCTAAAACGTGCATTTGCTGTTTTCTCTTAAACGCAACATGGGAGAAAAAACATTTCATATCTCATTTGTGGGTCTTGGTCTTCAACACATCCAGTGAAATTTTGAGCTGTCTGTGTTTGCTACAAGAGGAGATATCACAAAGTATGTGCTTTTGTTGTTTCCATTGCTTTCAATGCATTTTGGCCTAAAACGAGCAATTGCTGTTTTCTCTTAAATGCAACATGGGAGAAAAACCATTTCACATCACATTTGCGGGTCTTGGTCTTCAACACATCCAGTGAAATTTTGAGCTGTCTTTGTTTGCTACAAGAGGAGATATCACAAAGTATGCGCTTTTGTTGTTTCCATTGCTTTCAATGCATTTTGGCCTAAAACAAGCATTTGCTGTTTTCTCTTAAACGCAACATGGGAGAAAAACCATTTCACATCACATTTGTGAGTCTTGGTCTTCAACACATCCAGTGAAATTTTGAGCTGTCTGTGTTTGCTACAAGAGGAGATAACACAAAGTATGCACTTTTGTTGTTTCCATTGCTTTCAATGCATTTTGGCCTAAAACAAGCATTTGCTGTTTTCTCTTAAATGCAACATGGGAGAAAAACCATTTCATATCACAGTTGTGGGTCTTGGTCTTCAACACATCCAGTGAATTTTTGAGCTGTCTGTGTTTGCTACAAGAGGAGATATCACAAAGTATCTGCTTTTGTTGTTTCCATTGCTTTCAATGCATTTTGGCCTAAAACGAGAATTTGCTGTTTTCTCTTAAACGCATTATGGGAGAAAAACCATTTCACATAACAATTGTGGGTCTTGGTCATTAACACATACAGTGAAATTTTGAGCTGTCTGTGTTTGCTACAAGAGGAGATAACACAAAGTATGCGCTTTTGTTGTTTCCATTGCTTTCAATGCATTTTGGCCTAAAACAAGCATTTGCTGTTTTCTCTTAAACGCAACATGGGAGAAAAACCATTTCACATCACATTTGTGGGTCTTGGTCTTCAACACATCCAGTGAAATTTTGAGCTGTCTGTGTTTGCTACAAGAGGAGATAACACAAAGTATGCGCTTTTGTTGTTTCCATTGCTTTCAATGCATTTTGGCCTAAAACGAGCAAATGCTTTTTCTCTTAAATGCAACATGGGGGAAAAACCATTTCACAACATATTTGTGGGTCTTGGTTTTCAACACATCCAGTGAAATTTTGAGCTGTCTGTGTTAGCTACAAGAGGAGATATCACAAAGTATGCGCTTTTGTTGTTTCCATTGCTTTCAATGCATTTTGGCCTAAAACGTGCATTTGCTGTTTTCTCTTAAACACAACATGGGAGAAAAAACATTTCACATCACATTTGTGGGTCTTGGTCTTCAACACATCCAGTGAAACTTTGAGCTGTCTGTGTTTGCTACAAGAGGAGATATCACAAAGAATGCACTTTTGTTGTTTCCATTGCTTTCAATGCATTTTGGCCTAAAACGAGCATTTGCGGTTTTATCTTAAACACAACATGGGAGAAAAAACATTTCACATCACATTTGTGGGTCTTCGTCTTCAACACATCCGGTGAAATTTTGAGCTGTCTGTGTTTGCTACAAGAGGAGATATCACAAAGAATGCGCTTTTGTTGTTTCCATTGCTTTCAATGCATTTTGGCCAAAAACGAGCAATTGCTGTCTTCTCTTAAACGCAACATGGGAGAAAAACCATTTCACATCATATTTGTGGGACTTCGTCTTCAACACATCCAGTGAAATTTTGAGTTGTCTGTGTTTGCTACAAGAGGAGATAACACAAAGTATGCGCTTTTGTTGTTTCCATTGCTTTCAATGCATTTTGGCCTAAAACGAGCAATTGCTGTTTTCTCTTAAACGCAACATGGGAGAAAAACCATTTCACATCACATTTGTGGGTCTTGGTCTTCAACACATCTGGTGAAATTTTGAGCTGTCTGTGTTTGCTACAAGAGGAGATATCACAAAGTATGCGCTTTTGTTGTTTCCATTGCTTTCAATGCGTTTTGGCCTAAAACGAGCAATTGCTGTTTTCTCTTAAATGCAACATAGGAGAAAAACCATTTCACATCATATTGTGGGTCTTGGTCTTCAACACATCCTGTGAAATTTTGAGCTGTCTGTGTTTGCTACAAGAGGAGATAACACAAAGTATGCGCTTTTGTTGATACCATTGCTTTCAATGCATTTTGGCCTAAAACGAGCAATTGCTGTTTTCTCTTAAACGCAAAATGGGAGAAAAACCATTTCACATCACATTTGTGGGTCTTGGTCTTCAACACATCCAGTGAAATTTTGAGCTTTCTGTGTTTGATACAAGAGGAGATATCACAAAGAATGTGCTTTTGTTGTTTCCATTGCTTTCAATGCATTTTGGCCTAAAACAAGCAATTGCTGTTTTCTCTTAAACGCAACATGGGAGAAAAACCTTTTCACATCACATTTGTGGGTCTTGGTCTTCAACACATCTGGTGAAATTTTGAGCTGTCTGTGTTTGCTACAAGAGGAGATATCACAAAGTATGTGCTTTTGTTGTTTCCATTGCTTTCAATGCATTTTGGCCTAAAACGAGCAATTGCTGTTTTCTCTTAAATGCAACATGGGAGAAAAACCATTTCACATCATATTTGTGGGTCTTGGTCTTCAACACATCCTGTGAAATTTTGAGCTGTCTGTGTTTGCTACAAGAGGAGATAACACAAAGTATGCGCTTTTGTTGTTTCCATTGCTTTCAATGCATTTTGGCCTAAAACGAGCAATTGCTGTTTTCTCTTAAACTCAACATGGGGGAAAAACCATTTCACATCACATTTGTGGGTCTTCGTCTTTCAACACATCCAGTGAATTTTTGAGCTGTCTGTGTTAGCTACAAGAGGAGATAACACAAAGTATAAGCTTTTGTTGTTTCCATTGCTTTCAATGCATTTTGGCCTAAAACGAGCAATTGCTGTTTTCTCTTAAATGCAAAATGGGAGAAAAACCATTTCACATCACATTTGTGGGTCTTGGTCTTCAACACATCTGGTGAAATTTTGAGCTGTTTGTGTTTGCTACAAGAGGAGATATCACAAAGTATGCGCTTTTGTTGTTTCCATTGCTTTCAATGCATTTTGGCCTAAAACGATCATTTGCTGTTTTCTCTTAAACGCAACATGGGAGAAAAACCATTTCACATCACATTTGTGGGTCTTGGTCTTCAACACATCCAGTGAAATTTTGAGCTGTCTGTGTTTGCTACAAGAGGAGATATCATAAAGTATGCGCTTTTGTTGTTTCCATTGCTTTCAATGCATTTTGGCCTAAAACGAGCAATTGCTGTTTTCTCTTAAATGCAACATGGGAGAAAAACCATTTCACATCATATTTGTGGGTCTTGGTCTTCAACACATCCTGTGAAATTTTGAGCTGTCTGTGTTTGCTACAAGAGGAGATAACACAAAGTATGCACTTTTGTTGTTTCCATTGCTTTCAATGCTCTTTGGCCTAAAACGAGCAATTGCTGTTTTCTCTTAAATGCAAAATGGGGGAAAAACCATTTCACATCACATTTGTGGGTCTTGGTCTTCAACACATCCAGTGAATTTTTGAGCTGTCTGTGTTTGCTACAAGAGGAGATAACACAAAGTATAAGCTTTTGTTGTTTCCATTGCTTTCAATGCATTTTGGCCTAAAACGAGCAATTGCTGTTTTCTCTTAAATGCAACATGGGAGAAAAACCATTTCACATCACATTTGTGGGTCTTAGTCTTCAACACATCTGGTGAAATTTTGAGCTGTCTGTGTTTGCTACAAGAGGAGATATCACAAAGTATGCGCTTTTGTTGTTTCCATTGCTTTCAATGCATTTTGGCCTAAAACGATCATTTGCTGTTTTCTCTTAACGCAACATGGGAGAAAAATCATTTCACATCACATTTGTGGGTCTTGGTCTTCAACCCATCCAGTGAAATTTTGAGCTGTCTGTGCTTGCTACAAGAGGAGATATCACAAAGTATGCGCTTTTGTTGTTTCCATTGCTTTCAATGCATTTTGGCCTAAAACGAGCATTTGCTGTTTTCTCTTAAACGCAACATGGGAGAAAAACCATTTCACATCACATTTGTGGGTCTTGGTCTTCAACACATCTGGTGAAATTTTGAGCTGTCTGTGTTTGCTACAAGAGGAGAAATCACAAAGTATGCGCTTTTGTTGATTCCATTGCTTTCAATGCATTTTGGCCTAAAACGAGCATTTGCTGTTTTCTCTTAAACGCAACATGGGAGAAAAACCATTTCACATCACATTTGCGGGTCTTGGTCTTCAACACATCCAGTGAAATTTTGAGCTGTCTGTGTTTGATACAAGAGGAGATAACACAAAGTATGCGCTTTTGTTGTTTCCATTGCTTTCAATGCATTTTGGCCTAAAACGAGCAATTGCTGTTTTCTCTTAAACGCAACATGGGGGAAAAACTATTTCACATCATATTTGTGGGTCTTGGTCTTCAACACATCCAGAGAAATTTCGAGCTGTCTGTGTTTGCTACAAGAGGAGATAACACAAAGTATGCGCTTTTGTTGTTTCCATTGCTTTCAATGCATTTTGGCCTAAAACAAGCATTTGCTGTTTTCTCTTAAATGCAACATGGGAGAAAAACCATTTCATATCACATTTGTGGGTCTTGGTCTTCAACCCATCCAGTGAAATTTTGAGCTGTCTGTGCTTGCTACAAGAGGAGATATCACAAAGTATGCGCTTTTGTTGTTTCCATTGCTTTCAATGCATTTTGGCCTAAAACGTGCATTTGCTGTTTTCTCTTAAACACAACATGGGAGAAAAAACATTTCACATCACATTTGTGGGTCTTGGTCTTCAACACATCCAGTGAAACTTTGAGCTGTCTGTGTTTGCTACAAGAGGAGATATCACAAAGAATGCACTTTTGTTGTTTCCATTGCTTTCAATGCATTTTGGCCTAAAACGAGCAATTGCTGTTTTCTCTTAAATGCAACATAGGAGAAAAACCATTTCACATCACATTTGTGGGTCTTGGTCTTCAACACATCCAGTGAAATTTTGAGCTGTCTGTGTTTGATACAAGAGGAGATAACACAAAGTATGCGCTTTTGTTGTTTCCATTGCTTTCAATGCATTTTGGCCTAAAACGAGCAATTGCTGTTTTCTCTTAAACGCAACATGGGGGAAAAACTATTTCACATCATATTTGTGGGTCTTGGTCTTCAACACATCCAGAGAAATTTCGAGCTGTCTGTGTTTGCTACAAGAGGAGATAACACAAAGTATGCGCTTTTGTTGTTTCCATTGCTTTCAATGCATTTTGGCCTAAAACGAGCAATTGCTGTTTTCTCTTAAACGCAACATGGGAGAAAAACCATTTCACATCACATTTGTGGGTCTTGGTCTTCAACACATCCACTGAAATTTTGAGCTGTCTGTGTTTGCTACAAGAGGAGATATCACAAAGTATGCGCTTTTGTTGTTTCCATTGCTTTCAATGCATTTTGGCCTAAAACAAGCATTTGCTGTTTTCTCTTAAATGCAACATGGGAAAAAACCCATTTCATATCACAGTTGTGGGTCTTGGTCTTCAACACATCCAGTGAATTTTTGAGCTGTCTGTGTTTGCTACAAGAGGAGATATCACAAAGTATCTGCTTTTGTTGTTTCCATTGCTTTCAATGCATTTTGGCCTAAAACGAGAATTTGCTGTTTTCTCTTAAACGCATTATGGGAGAAAAACCATTTCACATAACAATTGTGGGTCTTGGTCATTAACACATACAGTGAAATTTTGAGCTGTCTGTGTTTGCTACAAGAGGAGATAACACAAAGTATGCGCTTTTGTTGTTTCCATTGCTTTCAATGCATTTTGGCCTAAAACAAGCATTTGCTGTTTTCTCTTAAACGCAACATGGGAGAAAAACCATTTCACATCACATTTGTGGGTCTTGGTCTTCAACACATCCAGTGAAATTTTGAGCTGTCTGTGTTTGCTACAAGAGGAGATAACACAAAGTATGCGCTTTTGTTGTTTCCATTGCTTTCAATGCATTTTGGCCTAAAACGAGCAAATGCTTTTTCTCTTAAATGCAACATGGGGGAAAAACCATTTCACAACATATTTGTGGGTCTTGGTCTTCAACACATCCAGTGAAATTTTGAGCTGTCTGTGTTAGCTACAAGAGGAGATATCACAAAGTATGCGCTTTTGTTGTTTCCATTGCTTTCAATGCATTTTGGCCTAAAACGTGCATTTGCTGTTTTCTCTTAAACACAACATGGGAGAAAAAACATTTCACATCACATTTGTGGGTCTTGGTCTTCAACACATCCAGTGAAACTTTGAGCTGTCTGTGTTTGCTACAAGAGGAGATATCACAAAGAATGCACTTTTGTTGTTTCCATTGCTTTCAATGCATTTTGGCCTAAAACGAGCATTTGCGGTTTTATCTTAAAAACAACATGGGAGAAAAAACATTTCACATCACATTTGTGGGTCTTCGTCTTCAACACATCCGGTGAAATTTTGAGCTGTCTGTGTTTGCTACAAGAGGAGATATCACAAAGAATGCGCTTTTGTTGTTTCCATTGCTATCAATGCATTTTGGCCAAAAACGAGCAATTGCTGTCTTCTCTTAAACGCAACATGGGAGAAAAACCATTTCACATCATATTTGTGGGACTTCGTCTTCAACACATCCAGTGAAATTTTGAATTGTCTGTGTTTGCTACAAGAGGAGATAACACAAAGTATAAGCTTTTGTTGTTTCCATTGCTTTCAATGCATTTTGGCCTAAAACGAGCAATTGCTGTTTTCTCTTAAACGCAACATGGGGGAAAAACCATTTCACATCACATTTGTGGGTCTTGGTCTTCAACACATCCAGTGAATTTTTGAGCTGTCTGTGTTAGCTACAAGAGGAGATAACACAAAGTATAAGCTTTTGTTGTTTCCATTGCTTTCAATGCATTTTGGCCTAAAACGAGCAATTGCTGTTTTCTCTTAAATGCAAAATGGGAGAAAAACCATTTCACATCACATTTGTGGGTCTTGGTCTTCAACACATCTGGTGAAATTTTGAGCTGTTTGTGTTTGCTACAAGAGGAGATATCACAAAGTATGCGCTTTTGTTGTTTCCATTGCTTTCAATGCATTTTGGCCTAAAACGATCATTTGCTGTTTTCTCTTAAACGCAACATGGGAGAAAAACCATTTCACATCACATATGTGGGTCTTGGTCTTCAACACATCCAGTGAAATTTTGAGCTTGTCTGTGTTTGCTACAAGAGGGAGATATCACAAAGTATGCGCTTTTGTTGTTTGCATTGGTTTCAATGCATTTTGGCCTAAAACGAGCAATTGCTGTTTTCTCTTAAATGCAACATGGGAGAAAAACCATTTCACATCATATTTGTGGGTCTTGGTCTTGAACACATCCTGTGAAATTTTGAGCTGTCTGTGTTTGCTACAAGAGGAGATAACACAAAGTATGCACTTTTGTTGTTTGCATTGGTTTCAATGCTCTTTGGCCTAAAACGAGCAATTGCTGTTTTCTCTTAAACGCAACATGGGGGAAAAACCATTTCACATCACATTTGTGGGTCTTGGTCTTCAACACATCCAGTGAATTTTTGAGCTGTCTGTGTTTGCTACAAGAGGAGATAACACAAAGTATAAGCTTTTGTTGTTTCCATTGCTTTCAATGCATTTTGGCCTAAAATGAGCAATTGCTGTTTTCTCTTAAATGCAACATGGGAGAAAAACCATTTCACATCACATTTGTGGGTCTTAGTCTTCATCACATCTGGTGAAATTTTGAGTTGTCTGTGTTTGCTACAAGAGGAGATATCACAAAGTATGCGCTTTGTTGTTTCCATTGCTTTCAATGCATTTTGGCCTAAAACGATCATTTGCTGTTTTCTCTTAAACGCAACATGGGAGAAAAACCATTTCACATCACATTTGTGGGTCTTGGTCTTCAACACATCCAGTGAAATTTTGAGCTGTCTGTGTTTGCTACAAGAGGAGATATCACAAAGTATGTGCTTTTGTTGTTTCCATTGCTTTCAATGCATTTTGGGCCTAAAATGAGAATTTGCTGTTTTCTCTTAAACGCATTATGGGAGAAAAACCATTTCACATAACAATTGTGGGTCTTGGTCATCAACACATACAGTGAAATTTTGAGCTGTCTGTGTTTGCTACAAGAGGAGATAACACAAAGTATGCGCTTTTGTTGTTTCAATTGCTTTCAATGCATTTTGGCCAAAAACGAGCAATTGCTGTTTTCTCTTAAATGCAACAAGGGAGAAAAACCATTTCACATCACATTTGCGGGTCTTGGTCTTCAACACATCCAGTGAAATTTTGAGCTGTCTTTGTTTGCTACAAGAGGAGATATCACAAAGTATGCGCTTTTTTGTTTCCATTGCTTTCAATGCATTTTGGCCTAAAACAAGCATTTGCTGTTTTCTCTTAAACGCAACATGGGAGAAAAACCATTTCACATCACATTTGTGGGTCTTGGTCTTCAACACATCCAGTGAAATTTTGAACTTTCTGTGTTTGCTACAAGAGGAGATAACACAAAGTATGCGCTTTTTTGTTTCCATTGCTTTCAATGCATTTTGGCCTAAAACAAGCAATTGCTGTCTTCTCTTAAACGCAACATGGGAGAAAAACCATTTCACATCACATTTGTGGGTCTTGGTCTTCAACACATCCAGTGAAATTTTGAGCTGTCTGTGTTTGCTACAAGAGGAGATATCACAAAGAATGCTCTTTTGTTGTTTCCATTGCTTTCAATGCATTTTGGCCTAAAACAAGCAATTGCTGTTTTCTCTTAAACGCAACATGGGAGAAAAACCATTTCACATCACATATGTGGGTCTTGGTCTTCACACATCCAGTGAAATTTTGAGCTGTCTGTGTTTGCTACAAGAGGAGATATCACAAAGTATGCGCTTTTGTTGTTTCCATTGGTTTCAATGCATTTTGGCCTAAAACGAGCAATTGCTGTTTTCTCTTAAACGCAACATGGGAGAAAAAACCATTTCACATCACATTTGTGGGTCTTGGTCTTCAACACATCCTGTGAAATTTTGAGCTGTCTGTGTTTGCTACAAGAGGAGATAACACAAAGTATGCGCTTTTGTTGTTTCCATTGCTTTCAATGCATTTTGGCCTAAAACGAGCAATTGCTGTTTTCTCTTAAACGCAACATGGGGGAAAAACCATTTCACATCACATTTGTGGGTCTTGGTCTTCAACACATCCAGTGATTTTTTGAGCTGTCTGTGTTAGCTACAAGAGGAGATAACACAAAGTATAAGCTTTTGTTGTTTCCATTGCTTTCAATGCATTTTGGCCTAAAACGAGCAATTGCTGTTTTCTCTTAAACGCAACATGGGGGAAAAACCATTTCACATCACATTTGTGGGTCTTGGTCTTCAACACATCCAGTGAATTTTTGAGCTGTCTGTGTTAGCTACAAGAGGAGATAACACAAAGTATAAGCTTTTGTTGTTTCCATTGCTTTCAATGCATTTTGGCCTAAAACGAGCAATTGCTGTTTTCTCTTAAATGCAAAATGGGAGAAAAACCATTTCACATCACATTTGTGGGTCTTGGTCTTCAACACATCTGGTGAAATTTTGAGCTGTTTGTGTTTGCTACAAGAGGAGATATCACAAAGTATGCGCTTTTGTTGTTTCCATTGCTTTCAATGCATTTTGGCCTAAAACGATCATTTGCTGTTTTCTCTTAAACGCAACATGGGAGAAAAACCATTTCACAACACATATGTGGGTCTTGGTCTTCAACACATCCAGTGAAATTTTGAGCTGTCTGTGTTTGCTACAAGAGGAGATATCACAAAGTATGCGCTTTTGTTGTTTGCATTGGTTTCAATGCATTTTGGCCTAAAACGAGCAATTGCTGTTTTCTCTTAAATGCAACATGGGAGAAAAACCATTTCACATCATATTTGTGGGTCTTGGTCTTGAACACATCCTGTGAAATTTTGAGCTGTCTGTGTTTGCTACAAGAGGAGATAACACAAAGTATGCACTTTTGTTGTTTCCATTGCTTTCAATGCTCTTTGGCCTAAAACGAGCAATTGCTGTTTTCTCTTAAACGCAACATGGGGGAAAAACCATTTCACATCACATTTGTGGGTCTTGGTCTTCAACACATCCAGTGAAATTTTGAGCTGTCTGTGTTTGATACAAGAGGAGATATCACAAAGAATGTGCTTTTGTTGTTTCCATTGCTTTCAATGCATTTTGGCCTAAAACGAGAATTTGCTGTTTTCTCTTAAACGCATTATGGGAGAAAAACCATTTCACATAACAATTGTGGGTCTTGGTCATTAACACATACAGTGAAATTTTGAGCTGTCTGTGTTTGCTACAAGAGGAGATAACACAAAGTATGCGCTTTTGTTGTTTCCATTGCTTTCAATGCATTTTGGCCTAAAACAAGCATTTGCTGTTTTCTCTTAAACGCAACATGGGAGAAAAACCATTTCACATCACATTTGTGGGTCTTGGTCTTCAACACATCCAGTGAAATTTTGAGCTGTCTGTGTTTGCTACAAGAGGAGATAACACAAAGTATGCGCTTTTGTTGTTTCCATTGCTTTCAATGCATTTTGGCCTAAAACGAGCAAATGCTTTTTCTCTTAAATGCAACATGGGGGAAAAACCATTTCACAACATATTTGTGGGTCTTGGTCTTCAACACATCCAGTGAAATTTTGAGCTGTCTGTGTTAGCTACAAGAGGAGATATCACAAAGTATGCGCTTTTGTTGTTTCCATTGCTTTCAATGCATTTTGGCCTAAAACGTGCATTTGCTGTTTTCTCTTAAACACAACATGGGAGAAAAAACATTTCACATCACATTTGTGGGTCTTGGTCTTCAACACATCCAGTGAAACTTTGAGCTGTCTGTGTTTGCTACAAGAGGAGATATCACAAAGAATGCACTTTTGTTGTTTCCATTGCTTTCAATGCATTTTGGCCTAAAACGAGCATTTGCTGTTTTATCTTAAAAAGCAACATGGGAGAAAAAAACATTTCACATCACATTTGTGGGTCTTCGTCTTCAACACATCCTGTGAAATTTTGAGCTGTCTGTGTTTGCTACAAGAGGAGATATCACAAAGAATGCGCTTTTGTTGTTTCCATTGCATTCAATGCATTTTGGCCAAAAACGAGCATTTGCTGTCTTCTCTTAAACGCAACATGGGAGAAAAACCATTTCACATCATATTTGTGGGACTTCGTCTTCAACACATAGTGAAATTTTGAATTGTCTGTGTTTGCTACAAGAGGAGATAACACAAAGTATAAGCTTTTGTTGTTTCCATTGCTTTCAATGCATTTTGGCCTAAAACGAGCAATTGCTGTTTTCTCTTAAACGCAACATGGGGGAAAAACCATTTCACATCACATTTGTGGGTCTTGGTCTTCAACACATCCAGTGAATTTTTGAGCTGTCTGTGTTAGCTACAAGAGGAGATAACACAAAGTATAAGCTTTTGTTGTTTCCATTGCTTTCAATGCATTTTGGCCTAAAACGAGCAATTGCTGTTTTCTCTTAAATGCTAAATGGGAGAAAAACCATTTCACATCACATTTGTGGGTCTTGGTCTTCAACACATCTGGTGAAATTTTGAGCTGTTTGTGTTTGCTACAAGAGGAGATATCACAAAGTATGCGCTTTTGTTGTTTCCATTGCTTTCAATGCATTTTGGCCTAAAACGATCATTTGCTGTTTTCTCTTAAACGCAACATGGGAGAAAAACCATTTCACATCACATATGTGGGTCTTGGTCTTCAACACATCCAGTGAAATTTTGAGCTGTCTGTGTTTGCTACAAGAGGAGATATCACAAAGTATGCGCTTTTGTTGTTTCCATTGGTTTCAATGCATTTTGGCCTAAAACGAGCAATTGCTGTTTTCTCTTAAATGCAACATGGGAGAAAAACCATTTCACATCATATTTGTGGGTCTTGGTCTTGAACACATCCTGTGAAATTTTGAGCTGTCTGTGTTTGCTACAAGAGGAGATAACACAAAGTATGCACTTTTGTTGTTTCCATTGCTTTCAATGCTCTTTGGCCTAAAACGAGCAATTGCTGTTTTCTCTTAAACGCAACATGGGGGAAAAACCATTTCACATCACATTTGTGGGTCTTGGTCTTCAACACATCCAGTGAATTTTTGAGCTGTCTGTGTTTGCTACAAGAGGAGATAACACAAAGTATAAGCTTTTGTTGTTTCCATTGCTTTCAATGCATTTTGGCCTAAAATGAGCAATTGCTGTTTTCTCTTAAATGCAACATGGGAGAAAAACCATTTCACATCACATTTGTGGGTCTTAGTCTTCAACACATCTGGTGAAATTTTGAGTTGTCTGTGTTTGCTACAAGAGGAGATATCACAAAGTATGCGCTTTTGTTGTTTCCATTGCTTTCAATGCATTTTGGCCTAAAACGATCATTTGCTGTTTTCTCTTAAACGCAACATGGGAGAAAAACCATTTCACATCACATTTGTGGGTCTTGGTCTTCAACACATCCAGTGAAATTTTGAGCTGTCTGTGTTTGCTACAAGAGGAGATATCACAAAGTATGTGCTTTTGTTGTTTCCATTGCTTTCAATGCATTTTGGCCTAAAATGAGAATTTGCTGTTTTCTCTTAAACGCATTATGGGAGAAAAACCATTTCACATAACAATTGTGGGTCTTGGTCATCAACACATACAGTGAAATTTTGAGCTGTCTGTGTTTGCTACAAGAGGAGATAACACAAAGTATGCGCTTTTGTTGTTTCAATTGCTTTCAATGCATTTTGGCCAAAAACGAGCAATTGCTGTTTTCTCTTAAATGCAACAAGGGAGAAAAACCATTTCACATCACATTTGCGGGTCTTGGTCTTCAACACATCCAGTGAAATTTTGAGCTGTCTTTGTTTGCTACAAGAGGAGATATCACAAAGTATGCGCTTTTTTTGTTTCCATTGCTTTCAATGCATTTTGGCCTAAAACAAGCATTTGCTGTTTTCTCTTAAACGCAACATGGGAGAAAAACCATTTCACATCACATTCGTGGGTCTTGGTCTTCAACACATCCAGTGAAATTTTGAACTTTCTGTGTTTGCTACAAGAGGAGATAACACAAAGTATGCGCTTTTTTGTTTCCATTGCTTTCAATGCATTTTGGCCTAAAACAAGCAATTGCTGTCTTCTCTTAAACGCAACATGGGAGAAAAACCATTTCACATCACATTTGTGGGTCTTGGTCTTCAACACATCCAGTGAAATTTTGAGCTGTCTGTGTTTGCTACAAGAGGAGATATCACAAAGAATGCTCTTTTGTTGTTTCCATTGCTTTCAATGCATTTTGGCCTAAAACAAGCAATTGCTGTTTTCTCTTAAACGCAACATGGGAGAAAAACCATTTCACATCACATATGTGGGTCTTGGTCTTCAACACATCCAGTGAAATTTTGAGCTGTCTGTGTTTGCTACAAGAGGAGATATCACAAAGTATGCGCTTTTGTTGTTTCCATTGGTTTCAATGCATTTTGGCCTAAAACGAGCAATTGCTGTTTTCTCTTAAACGCAACATGGGAGAAAAACCATTTCACATCACATTTGTGGGTCTTGGTCTTCAACACATCCTGTGAAATTTTGAGCTGTCTGTGTTTGCTACAAGAGGAGATAACACAAAGTATGCGCTTTTGTTGTTTCCATTGCTTTCAATGCATTTTGGCCTAAAACGAGCAATTGCTGTTTTCTCTTAAACGCAACATGGGGGAAAAACCATTTCACATCACATTTGTGGGTCTTGGTCTTCAACACATCCAGTGATTTTTTGAGCTGTCTGTGTTAGCTACAAGAGGAGATAACACAAAGTATAAGCTTTTGTTGTTTCCATTGCTTTCAATGCATTTTGGCCTAAAACGAGCAATTGCTGTTTTCTCTTAAACGCAACATGGGGGAAAAACCATTTCACATCACATTTGTGGGTCTTGGTCTTCAACACATCCAGTGAATTTTTGAGCTGTCTGTGTTAGCTACAAGAGGAGATAACACAAAGTATAAGCTTTTGTTGTTTCCATTGCTTTCAATGCATTTTGGCCTAAAACGAGCAATTGCTGTTTTCTCTTAAATGCAAAATGGGAGAAAAACCATTTCACATCACATTTGTGGGTCTTGGTCTTCAACACATCTGGTGAAATTTTGAGCTGTTTGTGTTTGCTACAAGAGGAGATATCACAAAGTATGCGCTTTTGTTGTTTCCATTGCTTTCAATGCATTTTGGCCTAAAACGATCATTTGCTGTTTTCTCTTAAACGCAACATGGGAGAAAAACCATTTCACAACACATATGTGGGTCTTGGTCTTCAACACATCCAGTGAAATTTTGAGCTGTCTGTGTTTGCTACAAGAGGAGATATCACAAAGTATGCGCTTTTGTTGTTTGCATTGGTTTCAATGCATTTTGGCCTAAAACGAGCAATTGCTGTTTTCTCTTAAATGCAACATGGGAGAAAAACCATTTCACATCATATTTGTGGGTCTTGGTCTTGAACACATCCTGTGAAATTTTGAGCTGTCTGTGTTTGCTACAAGAGGAGATAACACAAAGTATGCACTTTTGTTGTTTCCATTGCTTTCAATGCTCTTTGGCCTAAAACGAGCAATTGCTGTTTTCTCTTAAACGCAACATGGGGGAAAAACCATTTCACATCACATTTGTGGGTCTTGGTCTTCAACACATCCAGTGAATTTTTGAGCTGTCTGTGTTTGCTACAAGAGGAGATAACACAAAGTATAAGCTTTTGTTGTTTCCATTGCTTTCAATGCATTTTGGCCTAAAATGAGCAATTGCTGTTTTCTCTTAAATGCAACATGGGAGAAAAACCATTTCACATCACATTTGTGGGTCTTAGTCTTCAACACATCTGGTGAAATTTTGAGCTGTCTGTGTTTGCTACAAGAGGAGATATCACAAAGTATGCGCTTTTGTTGTTTCCATTGCTTTCAATGCATTTTGGCCTAAAACGATCATTTGCTGTTTTCTCTTAAACGCAACATGGGAGAAAAACCATTTCACATCACATTTGTGGGTCTTGGTCTTCAACACATCCAGTGAAATTTTGAGCTGTCTGTGTTTGCTAAAAGAGGAGATATCACAAAGTATGTGCTTTTGTTGTTTCCATTGCTTTCAATGCATTTTGGCCTAAAATGAGAATTTGCTGTTTTCTCTTAAACGCATTATGGGAGAAAAACCATTTCACATAACAATTGTGGGTCTTGGTCATCAACACATACAGTGAAATTTTGAGCTGTCTGTGTTTGCTACAAGAGGAGATAACACAAAGTATGCGCTTTTGTTGTTTCAATTGCTTTCAATGCATTTTGGCCAAAAACGAGCAATTGCTGTTTTCTCTTAAATGCAACAAGGGAGAAAAACCATTTCACATCACATTTGCGGGTCTTGGTCTTCAACACATCCAGTGAAATTTTGAGCTGTCTTTGTTTGCTACAAGAGGAGATATCACAAAGTATGCGCTTTTTTTGTTTCCATTGCTATCAATGCATTTTGGCCTAAAACAAGCATTTGCTGTTTTCTCTTAAACGCAACATGGGAGAAAAACCATTTCACATCACATTTGTGGGTCTTGGTCTTCAACACATCCAGTGAAATTTTGAGCTGTCTGTGTTTGCTACAAGAGGAGATAACACAAATTATGCGCTTTTGTTGTTTCCATTGCTTTCAATGCATTTTGGCCTAAAACAAGCAATTGCTGTCTTCTCTTAAATGCAACATGGGAGAAAAACCATTTCACATCACATTTGTGGGTCTTGGTCTTCAACACATCCAGTGAAATTTTGAGCTGTCTGTGTTTGCTACAAGAGGAGATATCACAAAGAATGCGCTTTTGTTGTTTCCATTGCTTTCAATGCATTTTGGCCTAAAACAAGCAATTGCTGTTTTCTCTTAAACGCAACATGGGAGAAAAACCATTTCACATCACATATGTGGGTCTTGGTCTTCAACACATCCAGTGAAATTTTGAGCTGTCTGTGTTTGCTACAAGAGGAGATATCACAAAGTATGCGCTTTTGTTGTTTCCATTGGTTTCAATGCATTTTGGCCTAAAACGAGCAATTGCTCTTTTCTCTTAAATGCAACATGGGAGAAAAAACATTTCACATCATATTTGTGGGTCTTGGTCTTGAACTCATCCTGTGAAATTTTGAGCTGTCTGTGTTTGCTACAAGAGGAGATAACACAAAGTATGCACTTTTGTTGTTTCCATTGCTTTCAATGCATTTTGGCCTAAAATGAGAATTTGCTGTTTTCTCTTAAACGCATTATGGGAGAAAAACCATTTCACATAACAATTGTGGGTCTTGGTCATCAACACATACAGTGAAATTTTGAGCTGTCTGTGTTTGCTACAAGAGGAGATAACACAAAGTATGCGCTTTTGTTGTTTCAATTGCTTTCAATGCATTTTGGCCAAAAACGAGCAATTGCTGTTTTCTCTTAAATGCAACAAGGGAGAAAAACCATTTCACATCACATTTGCGGGTCTTGGTCTTCAACACATCCAGTGAAATTTTGAGCTGTCTTTGTTTGCTACAAGAGGAGATATCACAAAGTATGCGCTTTTTTTGTTTCCATTGCTATCAATGCATTTTGGCCTAAAACAAGCATTTGCTGTTTTCTCTTAAACGCAACATGGGAGAAAAACCATTTCACATCACATTTGTGGGTCTTGGTCTTCAACACATCCAGTGAAATTTTGAGCTGTCTGTGTTTGCTACAAGAGGAGATAACACAAATTATGCGCTTTTGTTGTTTCCATTGCTTTCAATGCATTTTGGCCTAAAACAAGCAATTGCTGTCTTCTCTTAAACGCAACATGGGAGAAAAACCATTTCACATCACATTTGTCGGTCTTGGTCTTCAACACATCCAGTGAAATTTTGAGCTGTCTGTGTTTGCTACAAGAGGAGATATCACAAAGAATGCGCTTTTGTTGTTTCCATTGCTTTCAATGCATTTTGGCCTAAAACAAGCAATTGCTGTTTTCTCTTAAACGCAACATGGGAGAAAAACCATTTCACATCACATATGTGGGTCTTGGTCTTCAACACATCCAGTGAAATTTTGAGCTGTCTGTGTTTGCTACAAGAGGAGATATCACAAAGTATGCGCTTTTGTTGTTTCCATTGGTTTCAATGCATTTTGGCCTAAAACGAGCAATTGCTCTTTTCTCTTAAATGCAACATGGGAGAAAAAACATTTCACATCATATTTGTGGGTCTTGGTCTTGAACTCATCCTGTGAAATTTTGAGCTGTCTGTGTTTGCTACAAGAGGAGATAACACAAAGTATGCACTTTTGTTGTTTCCATTGCTTTCAATGCTCTTTGGCCTAAAACGAGCAATTGCTGTTTTCTCTTAAAAGCAACATGGGGAAAAAACCATTTCACATCACATTTGTGGGTCTTGGTCTTCAACACATCCAGTGAATTTTTGAGCTGTCTGTGTTTGCTACAAGAGGAGATAACACAAAGTATAAGCTTTTGTTGTTTCCATTGCTTTCAATAAATTTTGGCCTAAAATGAGCAATTGCTGTTTTCTCTTAAATGCAACATGGGAGAAAAACCATTTCACATCACATTTGTGGGTCTTAGTCTTCAACACATCTGGTGAAATTTTGAGCTGTCTGTGTTTGCTACAAGAGGAGATATCACAAAGTATGCGCTTTTGTTGTTTCCATTGCTTTCAATGCATTTTGGCCTAAAACGATCATTTGCTGTTTTCTCTTAAACGCAACATGGGAGAAAAACCATTTCACATCACATTTGTGGGTCTTGGTCTTCAACACATCCAGTGAAATTTTGAGCTGTCTGTGTTTGCTACAAGAGGAGATATCACAAAGTATGTGCTTTTGTTGTTTCCATTGCTTTCAATGCATTTTGGCCTAAAATGAGAATTTGCTGTTTTCTCTTAAACGCATTATGGGAGAAAAACCATTTCACATAACAATTGTGGGTCTTGGTCATCAACACATACAGTGAAATTTTGAGCTGTCTGTGTTTGCTACAAGAGGAGATAACACAAAGTATGCGCTTTTGTTGTTTCCATTGCTTTCAATGCATTTTGGCCTAAAACGAGCAATTGCTGTTTTCTCTTAAATGCAACAAGGGAGAAAAACCATTTCACATCACATTTGCGGGTCTTGGTCTTCAACACATCCAGTGAAATTTTGAACTTTCTGTGTTTGCTACAAGAGGAGATAACACAAAGTATGCGCTTTTGTTGTTTCCATTGCTTTCAATGCATTTTGGCCTAAAACAAGCAATTGCTGTCTTCTCTTAAACGCAACATGGGAGAAAAACCACTTCACATCACATTTGTGGGTCTTGGTCTTCAACACATCCAGTGAAATTTTGAGCTGTCTGCGTTTGCTACAAGAGGAGATATCACAAAGAATGCGCTTTTGTTGTTTCTATTGCTTTCAATGCATTTTGGCCTAAAACAAGCAATTGCTGTTTTCTCTTAAACGCAACATGGGAGAAAAACCATTTCACATCACATTTGTGGGTCTTGGTCTTCAACACATCCAGTGAAATTTTGAGCTGTCTTTGTTTGCTACAGGAGGAGATATCACAAAGAATGCGCTTTTGTTGTTTCCATTGCTTTCAATGCATTTTGGCCTAAAACGAGCATTTGCGGTTTTATCTTAAACACAACATGGGAGAAAAAACATTTCACATCACATTTGTGGGTCTTCGTCTTCAACACATCCGGTGAAATTTTGAGCTGTCTGTGTTTGCTACAAGAGGAGATATCACAAAGAATGCGCTTTTGTTGTTTCCATTGCTTTCAATGCATTTTGGCCAAAAACGAGCAATTGCTGTCTTCTCTTAAACGCAACATGGGAGAAAAACCATTTCACATCATATTTGTGGGACTTCGTCTTCAACACATCCAGTGAAATTTTGAGTTGTCTGTGTTTGCTACAAGAGGCGATAACACAAAGTATGCGCTTTTGTTGTTTCCATTGCTTTCAATGCATTTTGACCTAAAACGAGCAATTGCTGTTTTCTCTTAAACACAACATGGGAGAAAAACCATTTCACATCACATTTGTGGGTCTTGGTCTTCAACACATCTGGTGAAATTTTGAGCTGTCTGTGTTTGCTACAAGAGGAGATATCACAAAGTATGCGCTTTTGTTGTTTCCATTGCTTTCAATGCATTTTGGCCTAAAACGAGCAATTGCTGTTTTCTCTTAAACGCAACATGGGAGAAAAACCATTTCACATCACATTTGTGGGTCTTGGTCTTCAACACATCCAGTGAAATTTTGAGCTGTCTGTGTTTGATACAAGAGGAGATATCACAAAGAATGCGCTTTTGTTGTTTCCATTGCTTTCAATGCATTTTGGCCTAAAACGAGCAATTGCTGTTTTCTCTTAAACGCAACATGGGAAAAAAACCATTTCACATCACATTTGTGGGTCTTGGTCTTCAACACATCTGGTGAAATTTTGAGCTGTCTGTGTTTGCTACAAGAGGAGATATCACAAAGTATGCGCTTTTGTTGTTTCCATTGCTTTCAATGCATTTTGGCCTAAAACGAGCAATTGCTGTTTTCTCTTAAATGCAACATGGGAGAAAAACCATTTCACATCACATTTGTGGGTCTTGGTCTTCAACACATCCAGTGAAATTTTGAGCTGTCTGTGTTTGATACAAGAGGAGATATCACAAAGAATGCGCTTTTGTTGTTTCCATTGCTTTCAATGCATTTTGGCCTAAAACGAGCAATTGCTGTTTTCTCTTAAACGCAACATGGGAGAAAAACCATTTCACATCATATTTGTGGGTCTTGGTCTTCAACACATCTGGTGAAATTTTGAGCTGTCTGTGTTTGCTACAAGAGGAGATAACACAAAGTATGCGCTTTTGTTGTTTCCATTGCTTTCAATGCATTTTGGCCTAAAACGAGCAATTGCTGTTTTCTCTTAAACGCAACATGGGGGAAAAACCATTTCACATCACATTTGTGGGTCTTGGTCTTCAACACATCCAGTGAATTTTTGAGCTGTCTGTGTTAGCTACAAGAGGAGATAACACAAAGTATAAGCTTTTGTTGTTTCCATTGCTTTCAATGCATTTTGGCCTAAAACGAGCAATTGCTGTTTTCTCTTAAATGCAAAATGGGAGAAAAACCATTTCACATCACATTTGTGGGTCTTGGTCTTCAACACATCTGGTGAAATTTTGAGCTGTTTGTGTTTGCTACAAGAGGAGATATCACAAAGTATGCGCTTTTGTTGTTTCCATTGCTTTCAATGCATTTTGGCCTAAATCGATCATTTGCTGTTTTCTCTTAAACGCAACATGGGAGAAAAACCATTTCACATCACATATGTGGGTCTTGGTCTTCAACACATCCAGTGAAATTTTTAGCTGTCTGTGTTTGCTACAAGAGGAGATATCACAAAGTATGCGCTTTTGTTGTTTCCATTGCTTTCAATGCATTTTGGCCTAAAACGAGCAATTGCTCTTTTCTCTTAAATGCAACATGGGAGAAAAAACATTTCACATCATATTTGTGGGTCTTGGTCTTGAACACATCCTGTGAAATTTTGAGCTGTCTGTGTTTGCTACAAGAGGAGATAACACAAAGTATGCACTTTTGTTGTTTCCATTGCTTTCAATGCTCTTTGGCCTAAAACGAGCAATTGCTGTTTTCTCTTAAACGCAACATGGGGGAAAAACCATTTCACATCACATTTGTGGGTCTTGGTCTTCAACACATCCAGTGAATTTTTGAGCTGTCTGTGTTTGCTACAAGAGGAGATAACACAAAGTATAAGCTTTTGTTGTTTCCATTGCTTTCAATGCATTTTGGCCTAAAACAAGCAATTGCTGTTTTCTCTTAAACGCAACATGGGAGAAAAACCATTTCACATCACATTTGTGGGTCTTGGTCTTCAACACATCCAGTGAAATTTTGAGCTGTCTGTGTTTGCTACAGGAGGAGATATCACAAAGAATGCGCTTTTGTTGTTTCCATTGCTTACAATGCATTTTGGCCTAAAACGAGCATTTGCGGTTTTATCTTAAACACAACATGGGAGAAAAAACATTTCACATCACATTTGTGGGTCTTCGTCTTCAACACATCCGGTGAAATTTTGAGCTGTCTGTGTTTGCTACAAGAGGAGATATCACAAAGAATGCGCTTTTGTTGTTTCCATTGCTTTCAATGCATTTTGGCCAAAAACGAGCAATTGCTGTCTTCTCTTAAACGCAACATGGGAGAAAAACCATTTCACATCATATTTGTGGGACTTCGTCTTCAACACATCCAGTGAAATTTTGAGTTGTCTGTGTTTGCTACAAGAGGCGATAACACAAAGTATGCGCTTTTGTTGTTTCCATTGCTTTCAATGCATTTTGACCTAAAACGAGCAATTGCTGTTTTCTCTTAAACGCAACATGGGAGAAAAACCATTTCACATCACATTTGTGGGTCTTGGTCTTCAACACATCTGGTGAAATTTTGAGCTGTCTGTGTTTGCTACAAGAGGAGATATCACAAAGTATGCGCTTTTGTTGTTTCCATTGCTTTCAATGCATTTTTGCCTAAAACGAGCAATTGCTGTTTTCTCTTAAACGCAACATGGGAGAAAAACCATTTCACATCACATTTGTGGGTCTTGGTCTTCAACACATCCAGTGAAATTTTGAGCTGTCTGTGTTTGATACAAGAGGAGATATCACAAAGAATGCGCTTTTGTTGTTTCCATTGCTTTCAATGCATTTTGGCCTAAAACGAGCAATTGCTGTTTTCTCTTAAACGCAACATGGGAAAAAAACCATTTCACATCACATTTGTGGGTCTTGGTCTTCAACACATCTGGTGAAATTTTGAGCTGTCTGTGTTTGCTACAAGAGGAGATATCACAAAGTATGCGCTTTTGTTGTTTCCATTGCTTTCAATGCATTTTTGCCTAAAACGAGCAATTGCTGTTTTCTCTTAAACGCAACATGGGAGAAAAACCATTTCACATCATATTTGTGGGACTTCGTCTTCAACACATCCAGTGAAATTTTGAGTTGTCTGTGTTTGCTACAAGAGGCGATAACACAAAGTATGCGCTTTTGTTGTTTCCATTGCTTTCAATGCATTTTGACCTAAAACGAGCAATTGCTGTTTTCTCTTAAACGCAACATGGGAGAAAAACCATTTCACATCACATTTGTGGGTCTTGGTCTTCAACACATCTGGTGAAATTTTGAGCTGTCTGTGTTTGCTACAAGAGGAGATATCACAAAGTATGCGCTTTTGTTGTTTCCATTGCTTTCAATGCATTTTTGCCTAAAACGAGCAATTGCTGTTTTCTCTTAAACGCAACATGGGAGAAAAACCATTTCACATCACATTTGTGGGTCTTGGTCTTCAACACATCCAGTGAAATTTTGAGCTGTCTGTGTTTGATACAAGAGGAGATATCACAAAGAATGCGCTTTTGTTGTTTCCATTGCTTTCAATGCATTTTGGCCTAAAACGAGCAATTGCTGTTTTCTCTTAAACGCAACATGGGAAAAAAACCATTTCACATCACATTTGTGGGTCTTGGTCTTCAACACATCTGGTGAAATTTTGAGCTGTCTGTGTTTGCTACAAGAGGAGATATCACAAAGTATGCGCTTTTGTTGTTTCCATTGCTTTCAATGCATTTTGGCCTAAAACGAGCAATTGCTGTTTTCTCTTAAACGCAACATGGGAGAAAAACCATTTCACATCACATTTGTGGGTCTTGGTCTTCAACACATCCAGTGAAATTTTGAGCTGTCTGTGTTTGATACAAGAGGAGATATCACAAAGAATGCGCTTTTGTTGTTTCCATTGCTTTCAATGCATTTTGGCCTAAAACGAGCAATTGCTGTTTTCTCTTAAACGCAACATGGGAGAAAAACCATTTCACATCATATTTGTGGGTCTTGGTCTTCAACACATCTGGTGAAATTTTGAGCTGTCTGTGTTTGCTACAAGAGGAGATATCACAAAGTATGCACTTTTGTTGTTTCCATTGCTTTCAATGCATTTTGGCCTAAAACGAGCAATTGCTGTTTTCTCTTAAATGCAACATGGGAGAAAAACCATTTCACATCATATTTGTGGGTCTTGGTCTTCAACACATCCTGTGAAATTTTGAGCTGTCTGTGTTTGCTACAAGAGGAGATAACACAAAGTATGCGCTTTTGTTGTTTCCATTGCTTTCAATGCATTTTGGCCTAAAACGAGCAATTGCTGTTTTCTCTTAAACGCAACATGGGGGAAAAACCATTTCACATCACATTTGTGGGTCTTGGTCTTCAACACATCCAGTGAATTTTTGAGCTGTCTGTGTTAGCTACAAGAGGAGATAACACAAAGTATAAGCTTTTGTTGTTTCCATTGCTTTCAATGCATTTTGGCCTAAAACGAGCAATTGCTGTTTTCTCTTAAATGCAAAATGGGAGAAAAACCATTTCACATCACATTTGTGGGTCTTGGTCTTCAACACATCTGGTGAAATTTTGAGCTGTTTGTGTTTGCTACAAGAGGAGATATCACAAAGTATGTGCTTTTGTTGTTTCCATTGCTTTCAATGCATTTTGGCCTAAAACGATCATTTGCTGTTTTCTCTTAAACGCAACATGGGAGAAAAACCATTTCACATCACATATGTGGGTCTTGGTCTTCAACACATCCAGTGAAATTTTGAGCTGTCTGTGTTTGCTACAAGAGGAGATATCACAAAGTATGCGCTTTTGTTGTTTCCATTGCTTTCAATGCATTTTGGCCTAAAACGAGCAATTGCTCTTTTCTCTTAAATGCAACATGGGAGAAAAAACATTTCACATCATATTTGTGGGTCTTGGTCTTGAACACATCCTGTGAAATTTTGAGCTGTCTGTGTTTGCTACAAGTGGAGATAACACAAAGTATGCACTTTTGTTGTTTCCATTGCTTTCAATGCTCTTTGGCCTAAAACGAGCAATTGCTGTTTTCTATTAAACGCAACATGGGGGAAAAACCATTTCACATCACATTTGTGGGTCTTGGTCTTCAACACATCCAGTGAATTTTTGATCTGTCTGTGTTTGCTACAAGAGGAGATAACACAAAGTATAAGCTTTTGTTGTTTCCATTGCTTTCAATGCATTTTGGCCTAAAACGAGCAATTGCTGTTTTCTCTTAAATGCAACATGGGAGAAAAACCATTTCACATCACATTTGTGGGTCTTAGTCTTCAACACATCTGGTGAAATTTCGAGCTGTCTGTGTTTGCTACAAGAGGAGATATCACAAAGTATGCGCTTTTGTTGTTTCCATTGCTTTCAATGCATTTTGGCCTAAAACGATCATTTGCTGTTTTCTCTTAAACGCAACATGGGAGAAAAACGATTTCACATCACATTTGTGGGTCTTGGTCTTCAACACATCCAGTGAAATTTTGAGCTGTCTGTGTTTGCTACAAGAGGAGATATCACAAAGTATGTGCTTTTGTTGTTTCCATTGCTTTCGATGCATTTTGGCCTAAAATGAGAATTTGCTGTTTTCTCTTAAACGCATTATGGGAGAAAAACCATTTCACATAAAAATTGTGGGTCTTGGTCATCAACACATACAGTGAAATTTTGAGCTGTCTGTGTTTGCTACAAGAGGAGATAACACAAAGTATGCGCTTTTGTTGTTTCCATTGCTTTCAATGCATTTTGGCCTAAAACGAGCAATTGCTGTTTTCTCTTAAATGCAACATGGGAGAAAAAACATTTCACATCATATTTGTGGGTCTTGGTCTTGAACACATCCTGTGAAATTTTGAGCTGTCTGTGTTTGCTACAAGAGGAGATAACACAAAGTATGCACTTTTGTTGTTTCCATTGCTTTCAATGCTCTTTGGCCTAAAACGAGCAATTGCTGTTTTCTCTTAAACGCAACATGGGGGAAAAACCATTTCACATCACATTTGTGGGTCTTGGTCTTCAACACATCCAGTGAATTTTTGAGCTGTCTGTGTTTGCTACAAGAGGAGATAACACAAAGTATAAGCTTTTGTTGTTTCCATTGCTTTCAATGCATTTTGGCCTAAAACGAGCAATTGCTGTTTTCTCTTAAATGCAACATGGGAGAAAAACCATTTCACATCACATTTGTGGGTCTTAGTCTTCAACACATCTGGTGAAATTTTGAGCTGTCTGTGTTTGCTACAAGAGGAGATATCACAAAGTATGCGCTTTTGTTGTTTCCATTGCTTTCAATGCATTTTGGCCTAAAACGATCATTTGTTGTTTTCTCTTAAACGCAACATGGGAGAAAAACCATTTCACATCACATTTGTGGGTCTTGGTCTTCAACACATCCAGTGAAATTTTGAGCTGTCTGTGTTTGCTACAAGAGGAGATATCACAAAGTATGTGCTTTTGTTGTTTCCATTGCTTTCAATGCATTTTGGCCTAAAATGAGAATTTGCTGTTTTCTCTTAAACGCATTATGGGAGAAAAACCATTTCACATAACAATTGTGGGTCTTGGTCATCAACACATACAGTGAAATTTTGAGCTGTCTGTGTTTGCTACAAGAGGAGATAACACAAAGTATGCGCTTTTGTTGTTTCCATTGCTTTCAATGCATTTTGGCCTAAAACAAGCAATTGCTGTTTTCTCTTAAACGCACCATGGGAGAAAAACCATTTCACATCACATATGTGGGTCTTGGTCTTCAACACATCCAGTGAAATTTTGAGCTGTCTGTGTTTGCTACAAGAGGAGATATCACAAAGTATGCGCTTTTGTTGTTTCCATTGGTTTCAATGCATTTTGGCCTAAAACGAGCAATTGCTCTTTTCTCTTAAATGCAACATGGGAGAAAAAACATTTCACATCATATTTGTGGGTCTTGGTCTTGAACTCATCCTGTGAAATTTTGAGCTGTCTGTGTTTGCTACAAGAGGAGATAACACAAAGTATGCACTTTTGTTGTTTCCATTGCTTTCAATGCTCTTTGGCCTAAAACGAGCAATTGCTGTTTTCTCTTAAACGCAACATGGGGAAAAAACCATTTCACATCACATTTGTGGGTCTTGGTCTTCAACACATCCAGTGAATTTTTGAGCTGTCTGTGTTTGCTACAAGAGGAGATAACACAAAGTATAAGCTTTTGTTGTTTCCATTGCTTTCAATGCATTTTGGCCTAAAATGAGCAATTGCTGTTTTCTCTTAAATGCAACATGGGAGAAAAACCATTTCACATCACATTTGTGGGTCTTAGTCTTCAACACATCTGGTGAAATTTTGAGCTGTCTGTGTTTGCTACAAGAGGAGATATCACAAAGTATGCGCTTTTGTTGTTTCCATTGCTTTCAATGCATTTTGGCCTAAAACGATCATTTGCTGTTTTCTCTTAAACGCAACATGGGAGAAAAACCATTTCACATCACATTTGTGGGTCTTGGTCTTCAACACATCCAGTGAAATTTTGAGCTGTCTGTGTTTGCTACAAGAGGAGATATCACAAAGTATGTGCTTTTGTTGTTTCCATTGCTTTCAATGCATTTTGGCCTAAAATGAGAATTTGCTGTTTTCTCTTAAACGCATTATGGGAGAAAAACCATTTCACATAACAATTGTGGGTCTTGGTCATCAACACATACAGTGAAATTTTGAGCTGTCTGTGTTTGCTACAAGAGGAGATAACACAAAGTATGCGCTTTTGTTGTTTCCATTGCTTTCAATGCATTTTGGCCTAAAACGAGCAATTGCTGTTTTCTCTTAAATGCAACAAGGGAGAAAAACCATTTCACATCACATTTGCGGGTCTTGGTCTTCAACACATCCAGTGAAATTTTGAACTTTCTGTGTTTGCTACAAGAGGAGATAACACAAAGTATGCGCTTTTGTTGTTTCCATTGCTTTCAATGCATTTTGGCCTAAAACAAGCAATTGCTGTCTTCTCTTAAACGCAACATGGGAGAAAAACCACTTCACATCACATTTGTGGGTCTTGGTCTTCAACACATCCAGTGAAATTTTGAGCTGTCTGTGTTTGCTACAAGAGGAGATATCACAAAGAATGCGCTTTTGTTGTTTCTATTGCTTTCAATGCATTTTGGCCTAAAACAAGCAATTGCTGTTTTCTCTTAAACGCAACATGGGAGAAAAACCATTTCACATCACATTTGTGGGTCTTGGTCTTCAACACATCCAGTGAAATTTTGAGCTGTCTTTGTTTGCTACAGGAGGAGATATCACAAAGAATGCGCTTTTGTTGTTTCCATTGCTTTCAATGCATTTTGGCCTAAAACGAGCATTTGCGGTTTTATCTTAAACACAACATGGGAGAAAAAACATTTCACATCACATTTGTGGGTCTTCGTCTTCAACACATCCGGTGAAATTTTGAGCTGTCTGTGTTTGCTACAAGAGGAGATATCACAAAGAATGCGCTTTTGTTGTTTCCATTGCTTTCAATGCATTTTGGCCAAAAACGAGCAATTGCTGTCTTCTCTTAAACGCAACATGGGAGAAAAACCATTTCACATCATATTTGTGGGACTTCGTCTTCAACACATCCAGTGAAATTTTGAGTTGTCTGTGTTTGCTACAAGAGGCGATAACACAAAGTATGCGCTTTTGTTGTTTCCATTGCTTTCAATGCATTTTGACCTAAAACGAGCAATTGCTGTTTTCTCTTAAACACAACATGGGAGAAAAACCATTTCACATCACATTTGTGGGTCTTGGTCTTCAACACATCTGGTGAAATTTTGAGCTGTCTGTGTTTGCTACAAGAGGAGATATCACAAAGTATGCGCTTTTGTTGTTTCCATTGCTTTCAATGCATTTTGGCCTAAAACGAGCAATTGCTGTTTTCTCTTAAACGCAACATGGGAGAAAAACCATTTCACATCACATTTGTGGGTCTTGGTCTTCAACACATCCAGTGAAATTTTGAGCTGTCTGTGTTTGATACAAGAGGAGATATCACAAAGAATGCGCTTTTGTTGTTTCCATTGCTTTCAATGCATTTTGGCCTAAAACGAGCAATTGCTGTTTTCTCTTAAACGCAACATGGGAAAAAAACCATTTCACATCACATTTGTGGGTCTTGGTCTTCAACACATCTGGTGAAATTTTGAGCTGTCTGTGTTGGCTACAAGAGGAGATATCACAAAGTATGCGCTTTTGTTGTTTCCATTGCTTTCAATGCATTTTGGCCTAAAACGAGCAATTGCTGTTTTCTCTTAAATGCAACATGGGAGAAAAACCATTTCACATCACATTTGTGGGTCTTGGTCTTCAACACATCCAGTGAAATTTTGAGCTGTCTGTGTTTGATACAAGAGGAGATATCACAAAGAATGCGCTTTTGTTGTTTCCATTGCTTTCAATGCATTTTGGCCTAAAACGAGCAATTGCTGTTTTCTCTTAAACGCAACATGGGAGAAAAACCATTTCACATCATATTTGTGGGTCTTGGTCTTCAACACATCTGGTGAAATTTTGAGCTGTCTGTGTTTGCTACAAGAGGAGATAACACAAAGTATGCGCTTTTGTTGTTTCCATTGCTTTCAATGCATTTTGGCCTAAAACGAGCAATTGCTGTTTTCTCTTAAACGCAACATGGGGGAAAAACCATTTCACATCACATTTGTGGGTCTTGGTCTTCAACACATCCAGTGAATTTTTGAGCTGTCTGTGTTAGCTACAAGAGGAGATAACACAAAGTATAAGCTTTTGTTGTTTCCATTGCTTTCAATGCATTTTGGCCTAAAACGAGCAATTGCTGTTTTCTCTTAAATGCAAAATGGGAGAAAAACCATTTCACATCACATTTGTGGGTCTTGGTCTTCAACACATCTGGTGAAATTTTGAGCTGTTTGTGTTTGCTACAAGAGGAGATATCACAAAGTATGCGCTTTTGTTGTTTCCATTGCTTTCAATGCATTTTGGCCTAAATCGATCATTTGCTGTTTTCTCTTAAACGCAACATGGGAGAAAAACCATTTCACATCACATATGTGGGTCTTGGTCTTCAACACATCCAGTGAAATTTTTAGCTGTCTGTGTTTGCTACAAGAGGAGATATCACAAAGTATGCGCTTTTGTTGTTTCCATTGCTTTCAATGCATTTTGGCCTAAAACGAGCAATTGCTCTTTTCTCTTAAATGCAACATGGGAGAAAAAACATTTCACATCATATTTGTGGGTCTTGGTCTTGAACACATCCTGTGAAATTTTGAGCTGTCTGTGTTTGCTACAAGAGGAGATAACACAAAGTATGCACTTTTGTTGTTTCCATTGCTTTCAATGCTCTTTGGCCTAAAACGAGCAATTGCTGTTTTCTCTTAAACGCAACATGGGGGAAAAACCATTTCACATCACATTTGTGGGTCTTGGTCTTCAACACATCCAGTGAATTTTTGAGCTGTCTGTGTTTGCTACAAGAGGAGATAACACAAAGTATAAGCTTTTGTTGTTTCCATTGCTTTCAATGCATTTTGGCCAAAAACGAGCAATTGCTGTCTTCTCTTAAACGCAACATGGGAGAAAAACCATTTCACATCATATTTGTGGGACTTCGTCTTCAACACATCCAGTGAAATTTTGAGCTGTCTGTGTTTGCTACAGGAGGAGATATCACAAAGAATGCGCTTTTGTTGTTTCCATTGCTTACAATGCATTTTGGCCTAAAACGAGCATTTGCGGTTTTATCTTAAACACAACATGGGAGAAAAAACATTTCACATCACATTTGTGGGTCTTCGTCTTCAACACATCCGGTGAAATTTTGAGCTGTCTGTGTTTGCTACAAGAGGAGATATCACAAAGAATGCGCTTTTGTTGTTTCCATTGCTTTCAATGCATTTTGGCCAAAAACGAGCAATTGCTGTCTTCTCTTAAACGCAACATGGGAGAAAAACCATTTCACATCATATTTGTGGGACTTCGTCTTCAACACATCCAGTGAAATTTTGAGTTGTCTGTGTTTGCTACAAGAGGCGATAACACAAAGTATGCGCTTTTGTTGTTTCCATTGCTTTCAATGCATTTTGACCTAAAACGAGCAATTGCTGTTTTCTCTTAAACGCAACATGGGAGAAAAACCATTTCACATCACATTTGTGGGTCTTGGTCTTCAACACATCTGGTGAAATTTTGAGCTGTCTGTGTTTGCTACAAGAGGAGATATCACAAAGTATGCGCTTTTGTTGTTTCCATTGCTTTCAATGCATTTTTGCCTAAAACGAGCAATTGCTGTTTTCTCTTAAACGCAACATGGGAGAAAAACCATTTCACATCACATTTGTGGGTCTTGGTCTTCAACACATCCAGTGAAATTTTGAGCTGTCTGTGTTTGATACAAGAGGAGATATCACAAAGAATGCGCTTTTGTTGTTTCCATTGCTTTCAATGCATTTTGGCCTAAAACGAGCAATTGCTGTTTTCTCTTAAACGCAACATGGGAAAAAAACCATTTCACATCACATTTGTGGGTCTTGGTCTTCAACACATCTGGTGAAATTTTGAGCTGTCTGTGTTTGCTACAAGAGGAGATATCACAAAGTATGCGCTTTTGTTGTTTCCATTGCTTTCAATGCATTTTTGCCTAAAACGAGCAATTGCTGTTTTCTCTTAAACGCAACATGGGAGAAAAACCATTTCACATCATATTTGTGGGACTTCGTCTTCAACACATCCAGTGAAATTTTGAGTTGTCTGTGTTTGCTACAAGAGGCGATAACACAAAGTATGCGCTTTTGTTGTTTCCATTGCTTTCAATGCATTTTGACCTAAAACGAGCAATTGCTGTTTTCTCTTAAACGCAACATGGGAGAAAAACCATTTCACATCACATTTGTGGGTCTTGGTCTTCAACACATCTGGTGAAATTTTGAGCTGTCTGTGTTTGCTACAAGAGGAGATATCACAAAGTATGCGCTTTTGTTGTTTCCATTGCTTTCAATGCATTTTTGCCTAAAACGAGCAATTGCTGTTTTCTCTTAAACGCAACATGGGAGAAAAACCATTTCACATCACATTTGTGGGTCTTGGTCTTCAACACATCCAGTGAAATTTTGAGCTGTCTGTGTTTGATACAAGAGGAGATATCACAAAGAATGCGCTTTTGTTGTTTCCATTGCTTTCAATGCATTTTGGCCTAAAACGAGCAATTGCTGTTTTCTCTTAAACGCAACATGGGAAAAAAACCATTTCACATCACATTTGTGGGTCTTGGTCTTCAACACATCTGGTGAAATTTTGAGCTGTCTGTGTTTGCTACAAGAGGAGATATCACAAAGTATGCGCTTTTGTTGTTTCCATTGCTTTCAATGCATTTTGGCCTAAAACGAGCAATTGCTGTTTTCTCTTAAACGCAACATGGGAGAAAAACCATTTCACATCACATTTGTGGGTCTTGGTCTTCAACACATCCAGTGAAATTTTGAGCTGTCTGTGTTTGATACAAGAGGAGATATCACAAAGAATGCGCTTTTGTTGTTTCCATTGCTTTCAATGCATTTTGGCCTAAAACGAGCAATTGCTGTTTTCTCTTAAACGCAACATGGGAGAAAAACCATTTCACATCATATTTGTGGGTCTTGGTCTTCAACACATCTGGTGAAATTTTGAGCTGTCTGTGTTTGCTACAAGAGGAGATATCACAAAGTATGCACTTTTGTTGTTTCCATTGCTTTCAATGCATTTTGGCCTAAAACGAGCAATTGCTGTTTTCTCTTAAATGCAACATGGGAGAAAAACCATTTCACATCATATTTGTGGGTCTTGGTCTTCAACACATCCTGTGAAATTTTGAGCTGTCTGTGTTTGCTACAAGAGGAGATAACACAAAGTATGCGCTTTTGTTGTTTCCATTGCTTTCAATGCATTTTGGCCTAAAACGAGCAATTGCTGTTTTCTCTTAAACGCAACATGGGGGAAAAACCATTTCACATCACATTTGTGGGTCTTGGTCTTCAACACATCCAGTGAATTTTTGAGCTGTCTGTGTTAGCTACAAGAGGAGATAACACAAAGTATAAGCTTTTGTTGTTTCCATTGCTTTCAATGCATTTTGGCCTAAAACGAGCAATTGCTGTTTTCTCTTAAATGCAAAATGGGAGA
This sequence comes from Taudactylus pleione, assembly GCA_031769625.1. Classification (NCBI taxonomy): domain Eukaryota; kingdom Metazoa; phylum Chordata; class Amphibia; order Anura; family Myobatrachidae; genus Taudactylus; species Taudactylus pleione. The sequence continues at coordinate 23,081 of JAUIMM010001932.1, read as the reverse complement.
AAAACCATTTCACATCACATTTGTGGGTCTTGGTCTTCAACACATCTGGTGAAATTTTGAGCTGTTTGTGTTTGCTACAAGAGGAGATATCACAAAGTATGTGCTTTTGTTGTTTCCATTGCTTTCAATGCATTTTGGCCTAAAACGATCATTTGCTGTTTTCTCTTAAACGCAACATGGGAGAAAAACCATTTCACATCACATATGTGGGTCTTGGTCTTCAACACATCCAGTGAAATTTTGAGCTGTCTGTGTTTGCTACAAGAGGAGATATCACAAAGTATGCGCTTTTGTTGTTTCCATTGCTTTCAATGCATTTTGGCCTAAAACGAGCAATTGCTCTTTTCTCTTAAATGCAACATGGGAGAAAAAACATTTCACATCATATTTGTGGGTCTTGGTCTTGAACACATCCTGTGAAATTTTGAGCTGTCTGTGTTTGCTACAAGTGGAGATAACACAAAGTATGCACTTTTGTTGTTTCCATTGCTTTCAATGCTCTTTGGCCTAAAACGAGCAATTGCTGTTTTCTATTAAACGCAACATGGGGGAAAAACCATTTCACATCACATTTGTGGGTCTTGGTCTTCAACACATCCAGTGAATTTTTGATCTGTCTGTGTTTGCTACAAGAGGAGATAACACAAAGTATAAGCTTTTGTTGTTTCCATTGCTTTCAATGCATTTTGGCCTAAAACGAGCAATTGCAGTTTTCTCTTAAATGCAACATGGGAGAAAAACCATTTCACATCACATTTGTGGGTCTTAGTCTTCAACACATCTGGTGAAATTTCGAGCTGTCTGTGTTTGCTACAAGAGGAGATATCACAAAGTATGCGCTTTTGTTGTTTCCATTGCTTTCAATGCATTTTGGCCTAAAACGATCATTTGCTGTTTTCTCTTAAACGCAACATGGGAGAAAAACGATTTCACATCACATTTGTGGGTCTTGGTCTTCAACACATCCAGTGAAATTTTGAGCTGTCTGTGTTTGCTACAAGAGGAGATATCACAAAGTATGTGCTTTTGTTGTTTCCATTGCTTTCGATGCATTTTGGCCTAAAATGAGAATTTGCTGTTTTCTCTTAAACGCATTATGGGAGAAAAACCATTTCACATAAAAATTGTGGGTCTTGGTCATCAACACATACAGTGAAATTTTGAGCTGTCTGTGTTTGCTACAAGAGGAGATAACACAAAGTATGCGCTTTTGTTGTTTCCATTGCTTTCAATGCATTTTGGCCTAAAACGAGCAATTGCTGTTTTCTCTTAAATGCAACATGGGAGAAAAAACATTTCACATCACATTTGTGGGTCTTGGTCTTGAACACATCCTGTGAAATTTTGAGCTGTCTGTGTTTGCTACAAGAGGAGATAACACAAAGTATGCACTTTTGTTGTTTCCATTGCTTTCAATGCTCTTTGGCCTAAAACGAGCAATTGCTGTTTTCTCTTAAACGCAACATGGGGGAAAAATCATTTCACATCACATTTGTGGGTCTTGGTCTTCAACACATCCAGTGAATTTTTGAGCTGTCTGTGTTTGCTACAAGAGGAGATAACACAAAGTATAAGCTTTTGTTGTTTCCATTGCTTTCAATGCATTTTGGCCTAAAACGAGCAATTGCTGTTTTCTCTTAAATGCAACATGGGAGAAAAACCATTTCACATCACATTTGTGGGTCTTAGTCTTCAACACATCTGGTGAAATTTTGAGCTGTCTGTGTTTGCTACAAGAGGAGATATCACAAAGTATGCGCTTTTGTTGTTTCCATTGCTTTCAATGCATTTTGGCCTAAAACGATCATTTGTTGTTTTCTCTTAAACGCAACATGGGAGAAAAACCATTTCACATCACATTTGTGGGTCTTGGTCTTCAACACATCCAGTGAAATTTTGAGCTGTCTGTGTTTGCTACAAGAGGAGATATCACAAAGTATGTGCTTTTGTTGTTTCCATTGCTTTCAATGCATTTTGGCCTAAAATGAGAATTTGCTGTTTTCTCTTAAACGCATTATGGGAGAAAAACCATTTCACATAACAATTGTGGGTCTTGGTCATCAACACATACAGTGAAATTTTGAGCTGTCTGTGTTTGCTACAAGAGGAGATAACACAAAGTATGCGCTTTTGTTGTTTCCATTGCTTTCAATGCATTTTGGCCTAAAACGAGCAATTGCTGTTTTCTCTTAAATGCAACAAGGGAGAAAAACCATTTCACATCACATTTGCGGGTCTTGGTCTTCAACACATCCAGTGAAATTTTGAACTTTCTGTGTTTGCTACAAGAGGAGATAACACAAAGTATGCGCTTTTGTTGTTTACATTGCTTTCAATGCATTTTGGCCTAAAACAAGCAATTGCTGTCTTCTCTTAAACGCAACATGGGAGAAAAAACATTTCACATCACATTTGTGGGTCTTGGTCTTCAACACATCCAGTGAAATTTTGAGCTGTCTGTGTTTGCTACAAGAGGAGATATCACAAAGTATGCGCTTTTGTTGTTTCTATTGCTTTCAATGCATTTTGGCCTAAAACAAGCAATTGCTGTTTTCTCTTAAACGCAACATGGGAGAAAAACCATTTCACATCACATTTGTGGGTCTTGGTCTTCAACACATCCAGTGAAATTTTGAGCTGTCTGTGTTTGCTACAAGAGGAGATATCACAAAGTATGCGCTTTTGTTGTTTCCATTGCTTTCAATGCATTTTGGCCTAAAATGAGCAATTGCTCTTTTCTCTTAAATGCAACATGGGAGAAAAAACATTTCACATCATATTTGTGGGTCTTGGTCTTGAACACATCCTGTGAAATTTTGAGCTGTCTGTGTTTGCTACAAGAGGAGATAACACAAAGTATGCACTTTTGTTGTTTCCATTGCTTTCAATGCTCTTTGGCCTAAAACGAGCAATTGCTGTTTTCTCTTAAATGCAACATGGGGGAAAAACCATTTCACATCACATTTGTGGGTCTTGGTCTTCAACACATCTGGTGAATTTTTGAGCTGTCTGTGTTTGCTACAAGAGGAGATAACACAAAGTATGCGCTTTTGTTGTTTCCATTGCTTTCAATGCATTTTGGCCTAAAACGAGCAATTGCTGTTTTCTCTTAAATGCAACATGGGAGAAAAACCATTTCACATCACATTTGTGGGTCTTAGTCTTCAACACATCTGGTGAAATTTTGAGCTGTCTGTGTTTGCTACAAGAGGAGATATCACAAAGTATGCGCTTTTGTTGTTTCCATTGCTTTCAATGCATTTTGGCCTAAAACGATCATTTGCTGTTTTCTCTTAAACGCAACATGGGAGAAAAACCATTTCACATCACATTTGTGGGTCTTGGTCTTCAACACATCCAGTGAAATTTTGAGCTGTCTGTGTTTGCTACAAGAGGAGATATCACAAAGTATGTGCTTTTGTTGTTTCCATTGCTTTCAATGCATTTTGGCCTAAAATGAGAATTTGCTGTTTTCTCTTAAATGCATTATGGGAGAAAAACCATTTCACATAACAATTGTGGGTCTTGGTCTTCAACACATACAGTGAAATTTTGAGCTGTCTGTGTTTGCTACAAGAGGAGATAACACAAAGTATGCGCTTTTGTTGTTTCCATTGCTTTCAATGCATTTTGGCCTAAAACGAGCAATTGCTGTTTTCTCTTAAATGCAACAAGGGAGAAAAACCATTTCACATCACATTTGCGGGTCTTGGTCTTCAACACATCCAGTGAAATTTTGAACTTTCTGTGTTTGCTACAAGAGGAGATAACACAAAGTATGCGCTTTTGTTGTTTCCATTGCTTTCAATGCATTTTGGCCTAAAACAAGCAATTGCTGTCTTCTCTTAAACGCAACATGGGAGAAAAAACATTTCACATCACATTTGTGGGTCTTGGTCTTCAACACATCCAGTGAAATTTTGAGTTGTCTGTGTTTGCTACAAGAGGAGATATCACAAAGTATGCGCTTTTGTTGTTTCCATTGCTTACAATGCATTTTGGCCTAAAACGAGCAATTGCTGTTTTCTCTTAAACGCAACATGGGAGAAAAACCATTTCACATCACATTTGTGGGTCTTGGTCTTCAACACATCTGGTGAAATTTTGAGCTGTCTGTGTTTGCTACAAGAGGAGATATCACAAAGTATGCGCTTTTGTTGTTTCCATTGCTTTCAATGCATTTTGGCCTAAAACGAGCAATTGCTGTTTTCTCTTAAACGCAACATGGGAGAAAAACCATTTCACATCACATTTGTGGGTCTTGGTCTTCAACACATCCAGTGAAATTTTGAGCTGTCTGTGTTTGATACAAGAGGAGATATCACAAAGAATGCGCTTTTGTTGTTTCCATTGCTTTCAATGCATTTTGGCCTAAAACGAGCAATTGCTGTTTTCTCTTAAACGCAACATGGGAGAAAAACCATTTCACATCACATTTGTGGGTCTTGGTCTTCAACACATCCAGTGAATTTTTGAGCTGTCTGTGTTTGCTACAAGAGGAGATATCACAAAGTATCTGCTTTTGTTGTTTCCATTGCTTTCAATGCATTTTGGCCTAAAACGAGAATTTGCTGTTTTCTCTTAAACGCATTATGGGAGAAAAACCATTTCACATAACAATTGTGGGTCTTGGTCATTAACACATACAGTGAAATTTTGAGCTGTCTGTGTTTGCTACAAGAGGAGATAACACAAAGTATGCGCTTTTGTTGTTTCCATTGCTTTCAATGCATTTTGGCCTAAAACAAGCATTTGCTGTTTTCTCTTAAACGCAACATGGGAGAAAAACCATTTCACATCACATTTGTGGGTCTTGGTCTTCAACACATCCAGTGAAATTTTGAGCTGTCTGTGTTTGCTACAAGAGGAGATAACACAAAGTATGCGCTTTTGTTGTTTCCATTGCTTTCAATGCATTTTGGCCTAAAACGAGCAAATGCTTTTTCTCTTAAATGCAACATGGGGGAAAAACCATTTCACAACATATTTGTGGGTCTTGGTCTTCAACACATCCAGTGAAATTTTGAGCTGTCTGTGTTAGCTACAAGAGGAGATATCACAAAGTATGCGCTTTTGTTGTTTCCATTGCTTTCAATGCATTTTGGCCTAAAACGTGCATTTGCTGTTTTCTCTTAAACACAACATGGGAGAAAAAACATTTCACATCACATTTGTGGGTCTTGGTCTTCAACACATCCAGTGAAACTTTGAGCTGTCTGTGTTTGCTACAAGAGGAGATATCACAAAGAATGCACTTTTGTTGTTTCCATTGCTTTCAATGCATTTTGGCCTAAAACGAGCATTTGCGGTTTTATCTTAAAAACAACATGGGAGAAAAAACATTTCACATCACATTTGTGGGTCTTCGTCTTCAACACATCCGGTGAAATTTTGAGCTGTCTGTGTTTGCTACAAGAGGAGATATCACAAAGAATGCGCTTTTGTTGTTTCCATTGCTATCAATGCATTTTGGCCAAAAACGAGCAATTGCTGTCTTCTCTTAAACGCAACATGGGAGAAAAACCATTTCACATCATATTTGTGGGACTTCGTCTTCAACACATCCAGTGAAATTTTGAATTGTCTGTGTTTGCTACAAGAGGAGATAACACAAAGTATAAGCTTTTGTTGTTTCCATTGCTTTCAATGCATTTTGGCCTAAAACGAGCAATTGCTGTTTTCTCTTAAACGCAACATGGGGGAAAAACCATTTCACATCACATTTGTGGGTCTTGGTCTTCAACACATCCAGTGAATTTTTGAGCTGTCTGTGTTAGCTACAAGAGGAGATAACACAAAGTATAAGCTTTTGTTGTTTCCATTGCTTTCAATGCATTTTGGCCTAAAACGAGCAATTGCTGTTTTCTCTTAAATGCAAAATGGGAGAAAAACCATTTCACATCACATTTGTGGGTCTTGGTCTTCAACACATCTGGTGAAATTTTGAGCTGTTTGTGTTTGCTACAAGAGGAGATATCACAAAGTATGCGCTTTTGTTGTTTCCATTGCTTTCAATGCATTTTGGCCTAAAACGATCATTTGCTGTTTTCTCTTAAACGCAACATGGGAGAAAAACCATTTCACATCACATATGTGGGTCTTGGTCTTCAACACATCCAGTGAAATTTTGAGCTGTCTGTGTTTGCTACAAGAGGAGATATCACAAAGTATGCGCTTTTGTTGTTTGCATTGGTTTCAATGCATTTTGGCCTAAAACGAGCAATTGCTGTTTTCTCTTAAATGCAACATGGGAGAAAAACCATTTCACATCATATTTGTGGGTCTTGGTCTTGAACACATCCTGTGAAATTTTGAGCTGTCTGTGTTTGCTACAAGAGGAGATAACACAAAGTATGCACTTTTGTTGTTTCCATTGCTTTCAATGCTCTTTGGCCTAAAACGAGCAATTGCTGTTTTCTCTTAAACGCAACATGGGGGAAAAACCATTTCACATCACATTTGTGGGTCTTGGTCTTCAACACATCCAGTGAATTTTTGAGCTGTCTGTGTTTGCTACAAGAGGAGATAACACAAAGTATAAGCTTTTGTTGTTTCCATTGCTTTCAATGCATTTTGGCCTAAAATGAGCAATTGCTGTTTTCTCTTAAATGCAACATGGGAGAAAAACCATTTCACATCACATTTGTGGGTCTTAGTCTTCAACACATCTGGTGAAATTTTGAGTTGTCTGTGTTTGCTACAAGAGGAGATATCACAAAGTATGCGCTTTTGTTGTTTCCATTGCTTTCAATGCATTTTGGCCTAAAACGATCATTTGCTGTTTTCTCTTAAACGCAACATGGGAGAAAAACCATTTCACATCACATTTGTGGGTCTTGGTCTTCAACACATCCAGTGAAATTTTGAGCTGTCTGTGTTTGCTACAAGAGGAGATATCACAAAGTATGTGCTTTTGTTGTTTCCATTGCTTTCAATGCATTTTGGCCTAAAATGAGAATTTGCTGTTTTCTCTTAAACGCATTATGGGAGAAAAACCATTTCACATAACAATTGTGGGTCTTGGTCATCAACACATACAGTGAAATTTTGAGCTGTCTGTGTTTGCTACAAGAGGAGATAACACAAAGTATGCGCTTTTGTTGTTTCAATTGCTTTCAATGCATTTTGGCCAAAAACGAGCAATTGCTGTTTTCTCTTAAATGCAACAAGGGAGAAAAACCATTTCACATCACATTTGCGGGTCTTGGTCTTCAACACATCCAGTGAAATTTTGAGCTGTCTTTGTTTGCTACAAGAGGAGATATCACAAAGTATGCGCTTTTTTTGTTTCCATTGCTTTCAATGCATTTTGGCCTAAAACAAGCATTTGCTGTTTTCTCTTAAACGCAACATGGGAGAAAAACCATTTCACATCACATTTGTGGGTCTTGGTCTTCAACACATCCAGTGAAATTTTGAACTTTCTGTGTTTGCTACAAGAGGAGATAACACAAAGTATGCGCTTTTTTGTTTCCATTGCTTTCAATGCATTTTGGCCTAAAACAAGCAATTGCTGTCTTCTCTTAAACGCAACATGGGAGAAAAACCATTTCACATCACATTTGTGGGTCTTGGTCTTCAACACATCCAGTGAAATTTTGAGCTGTCTGTGTTTGCTACAAGAGGAGATATCACAAAGAATGCGCTTTTGTTGTTTCCATTGCTTTCAATGCATTTTGGCCTAAAACAAGCAATTGCTGTTTTCTCTTAAACGCAACATGGGAGAAAAACCATTTCACATCACATATGTGGGTCTTGGTCTTCAACACATCCAGTGAAATTTTGAGCTGTCTGTGTTTGCTACAAGAGGAGATATCACAAAGTATGCGCTTTTGTTGTTTCCATTGGTTTCAATGCATTTTGGCCTAAAACGAGCAATTGCTGTTTTCTCTTAAACGCAACATGGGAGAAAAACCATTTCACATCACATTTGTGGGTCTTGGTCTTCAACACATCCTGTGAAATTTTGAGCTGTCTGTGTTTGCTACAAGAGGAGATAACACAAAGTATGCGCTTTTGTTGTTTCCATTGCTTTCAATGCATTTTGGCCTAAAACGAGCAATTGCTGTTTTCTCTTAAACGCAACATGGGGGAAAAACCATTTCACATCACATTTGTGGGTCTTGGTCTTCAACACATCCAGTGATTTTTTGAGCTGTCTGTGTTAGCTACAAGAGGAGATAACACAAAGTATAAGCTTTTGTTGTTTCCATTGCTTTCAATGCATTTTTGGCCTAAAACGAGCAATTGCTGTTTTCTCTTAAACGCAACATGGGGGAAAAACCATTTCACATCACATTTGTGGGTCTTGGTCTTCAACACATCCAGTGAATTTTTGAGCTGTCTGTGTTAGCTACAAGAGGAGATAACACAAAGTATAAGCTTTTGTTGTTTCCATTGCTTTCAATGCATTTTGGCCTAAAACGAGCAATTGCTGTTTTCTCTTAAATGCAAAATGGGAGAAAAACCATTTCACATCACATTTGTGGGTCTTGGTCTTCAACACATCTGGTGAAATTTTGAGCTGTTTGTGTTTGCTACAAGAGGAGATATCACAAAGTATGCGCTTTTGTTGTTTCCATTGCTTTCAATGCATTTTGGCCTAAAACGATCATTTGCTGTTTTCTCTTAAATGCAACATGGGAGAAAAACCATTTCACATCATATTTGTGGGTCTTGGTCTTGAACACATCCTGTGAAATTTTGAGCTGTCTGTGTTTGCTACAAGAGGAGATAACACAAAGTATGCACTTTTGTTGTTTCCATTGCTTTCAATGCTCTTTGGCCTAAAACGAGCAATTGCTGTTTTCTCTTAAACGCAACATGGGGGAAAAACCATTTCACATCACATTTGTGGGTCTTGGTCTTCAACACATCCAGTGAAATTTTGAGCTGTCTGTGTTTGATACAAGAGGAGATATCACAAAGAATGTGCTTTTGTTGTTTCCATTGCTTTCAATGCATTTTGGCCTAAAACGAGAATTTGCTGTTTTCTCTTAAACGCATTATGGGAGAAAAACCATTTCACATAACAATTGTGGGTCTTGGTCATTAACACATACAGTGAAATTTTGAGCTGTCTGTGTTTGCTACAAGAGGAGATAACACAAAGTATGCGCTTTTGTTGTTTCCATTGCTTTCAATGCATTTTGGCCTAAAACAAGCATTTGCTGTTTTCTCTTAAACGCAACATGGGAGAAAAACCATTTCACATCACATTTGTGGGTCTTGGTCTTCAACACATCCAGTGAAATTTTGAGCTGTCTGTGTTTGCTACAAGAGGAGATAACACAAAGTATGCGCTTTTGTTGTTTCCATTGCTTTCAATGCATTTTGGCCTAAAACGAGCAAATGCTTTTTCTCTTAAACGCAACATGGGGGAAAAACCATTTCACATCACATTTGTGGGTCTTGGTCTTCAACACATCCAGTGAATTTTTGAGCTGTCTGTGTTAGCTACAAGAGGAGATAACACAAAGTATAAGCTTTTGTTGTTTCCATTGCTTTCAATGCATTTTGGCCTAAAACGAGCAATTGCTGTTTTCTCTTAAATGCAAAATGGGAGAAAAACCATTTCACATCACATTTGTGGGTCTTGGTCTTCAACACATCTGGTGAAATTTTGAGCTGTTTGTGTTTGCTACAAGAGGAGATATCACAAAGTATGCGCTTTTGTTGTTTCCATTGCTTTCAATGCATTTTGGCCTAAAACGATCATTTGCTGTTTTCTCTTAAACGCAACATGGGAGAAAAACCATTTCACATCACATATGTGGGTCTTGGTCTTCAACACATCCAGTGAAATTTTGAGCTGTCTGTGTTTGCTACAAGAGGAGATATCACAAAGTATGCGCTTTTGTTGTTTGCATTGGTTTCAATGCATTTTGGCCTAAAACGAGCAATTGCTGTTTTCTCTTAAATGCAACATGGGAGAAAAACCATTTCACATCATATTTGTGGGTCTTGGTCTTGAACACATCCTGTGAAATTTTGAGCTGTCTGTGTTTGCTACAAGAGGAGATAACACAAAGTATGCACTTTTGTTGTTTCCATTGCTTTCAATGCTCTTTGGCCTAAAACGAGCAATTGCTGTTTTCTCTTAAACGCAACATGGGGGAAAAACCATTTCACATCACATTTGTGGGTCTTGGTCTTCAACACATCCAGTGAATTTTTGAGCTGTCTGTGTTTGCTACAAGAGGAGATAACACAAAGTATAAGCTTTTGTTGTTTCCATTGCTTTCAATGCATTTTGGCCTAAAATGAGCAATTGCTGTTTTCTCTTAAATGCAACATGGGAGAAAAACCATTTCACATCACATTTGTGGGTCTTAGTCTTCAACACATCTGGTGAAATTTTGAGTTGTCTGTGTTTGCTACAAGAGGAGATATCACAAAGTATGCGCTTTTGTTGTTTCCATTGCTTTCAATGCATTTTGGCCTAAAACGATCATTTGCTGTTTTCTCTTAAACGCAACATGGGAGAAAAACCATTTCACATCACATTTGTGGGTCTTGGTCTTCAACACATCCAGTGAAATTTTGAGCTGTCTGTGTTTGCTACAAGAGGAGATATCACAAAGTATGTGCTTTTGTTGTTTCCATTGCTTTCAATGCATTTTGGCCTAAAATGAGAATTTGCTGTTTTCTCTTAAACGCATTATGGGAGAAAAACCATTTCACATAACAATTGTGGGTCTTGGTCATCAACACATACAGTGAAATTTTGAGCTGTCTGTGTTTGCTACAAGAGGAGATAACACAAAGTATGCGCTTTTGTTGTTTCAATTGCTTTCAATGCATTTTGGCCAAAAACGAGCAATTGCTGTTTTCTCTTAAATGCAACAAGGGAGAAAAACCATTTCACATCACATTTGCGGGTCTTGGTCTTCAACACATCCAGTGAAATTTTGAGCTGTCTTTGTTTGCTACAAGAGGAGATATCACAAAGTATGCGCTTTTTTTGTTTCCATTGCTTTCAATGCATTTTGGCCTAAAACAAGCATTTGCTGTTTTCTCTTAAACGCAACATGGGAGAAAAACCATTTCACATCACATTCGTGGGTCTTGGTCTTCAACACATCCAGTGAAATTTTGAACTTTCTGTGTTTGCTACAAGAGGAGATAACACAAAGTATGCGCTTTTTTGTTTCCATTGCTTTCAATGCATTTTGGCCTAAAACAAGCAATTGCTGTCTTCTCTTAAACGCAACATGGGAGAAAAACCATTTCACATCACATTTGTGGGTCTTGGTCTTCAACACATCCAGTGAAATTTTGAGCTGTCTGTGTTTGCTACAAGAGGAGATATCACAAAGAATGCTCTTTTGTTGTTTCCATTGCTTTCAATGCATTTTGGCCTAAAACAAGCAATTGCTGTTTTCTCTTAAACGCAACATGGGAGAAAAACCATTTCACATCACATATGTGGGTCTTGGTCTTCAACACATCCAGTGAAATTTTGAGCTGTCTGTGTTTGCTACAAGAGGAGATATCACAAAGTATGCGCTTTTGTTGTTTCCATTGGTTTCAATGCATTTTGGCCTAAAACGAGCAATTGCTGTTTTCTCTTAAACGCAACATGGGAGAAAAACCATTTCACATCACATTTGTGGGTCTTGGTCTTCAACACATCCTGTGAAATTTTGAGCTGTCTGTGTTTGCTACAAGAGGAGATAACACAAAGTATGCGCTTTTGTTGTTTCCATTGCTTTCAATGCATTTTGGCCTAAAACGAGCAATTGCTGTTTTCTCTTAAACGCAACATGGGGGAAAAACCATTTCACATCACATTTGTGGGTCTTGGTCTTCAACACATCCAGTGATTTTTTGAGCTGTCTGTGTTAGCTACAAGAGGAGATAACACAAAGTATAAGCTTTTGTTGTTTCCATTGCTTTCAATGCATTTTGGCCTAAAACGAGCAATTGCTGTTTTCTCTTAAATGCAAAATGGGAGAAAAACCATTTCACATCACATTTGTGGGTCTTGGTCTTCAACACATCTGGTGAAATTTTGAGCTGTTTGTGTTTGCTACAAGAGGAGATATCACAAAGTATGCGCTTTTGTTGTTTCCATTGCTTTCAATGCATTTTGGCCTAAAACGATCATTTGCTGTTTTCTCTTAAACGCAACATGGGAGAAAAACCATTTCACAACACATATGTGGGTCTTGGTCTTCAACACATCCAGTGAAATTTTGAGCTGTCTGTGTTTGCTACAAGAGGAGATATCACAAAGTATGCGCTTTTGTTGTTTGCATTGGTTTCAATGCATTTTGGCCTAAAACGAGCAATTGCTGTTTTCTCTTAAATGCAACATGGGAGAAAAACCATTTCACATCATATTTGTGGGTCTTGGTCTTGAACACATCCTGTGAAATTTTGAGCTGTCTGTGTTTGCTACAAGAGGAGATAACACAAAGTATGCACTTTTGTTGTTTCCATTGCTTTCAATGCTCTTTGGCCTAAAACGAGCAATTGCTGTTTTCTCTTAAACGCAACATGGGGGAAAAACCATTTCACATCACATTTGTGGGTCTTGGTCTTCAACACATCCAGTGAATTTTTGAGCTGTCTGTGTTTGCTACAAGAGGAGATAACACAAAGTATAAGCTTTTGTTGTTTCCATTGCTTTCAATGCATTTTGGCCTAAAATGAGCAATTGCTGTTTTCTCTTAAATGCAACATGGGAGAAAAACCATTTCACATCACATTTGTGGGTCTTAGTCTTCAACACATCTGGTGAAATTTTGAGCTGTCTGTGTTTGCTACAAGAGGAGATATCACAAAGTATGCGCTTTTGTTGTTTCCATTGCTTTCAATGCATTTTGGCCTAAAACGATCATTTGCTGTTTTCTCTTAAACGCAACATGGGAGAAAAACCATTTCACATCACATTTGTGGGTCTTGGTCTTCAACACATCCAGTGAAATTTTGAGCTGTCTGTGTTTGCTACAAGAGGAGATATCACAAAGTATGTGCTTTTGTTGTTTCCATTGCTTTCAATGCATTTTGGCCTAAAATGAGAATTTGCTGTTTTCTCTTAAACGCATTATGGGAGAAAAACCATTTCACATAACAATTGTGGGTCTTGGTCATCAACACATACAGTGAAATTTTGAGCTGTCTGTGTTTGCTACAAGAGGAGATAACACAAAGTATGCGCTTTTGTTGTTTCAATTGCTTTCAATGCATTTTGGCCAAAAACGAGCAATTGCTGTTTTCTCTTAAATGCAACAAGGGAGAAAAACCATTTCACATCACATTTGCGGGTCTTGGTCTTCAACACATCCAGTGAAATTTTGAGCTGTCTTTGTTTGCTACAAGAGGAGATATCACAAAGTATGCGCTTTTGTTGTTTCCATTGCTTTCAATGCATTTTGGCCTAAAACGATCATTTGCTGTTTTCTCTTAAACACAACATGGGAGAAAAACCATTTCACAACACATATGTGGGTCTTGGTCTTCAACACATCCAGTGAAATTTTGAGCTGTCTGTGTTTGCTACAAGAGGAGATATCACAAAGTATGCGCTTTTGTTGTTTGCATTGGTTTCAATGCATTTTGGCCTAAAACGAGCAATTGCTGTTTTCTCTTAAATGCAACATGGGAGAAAAACCATTTCACATCATATTTGTGGGTCTTGGTCTTGAACACATCCTGTGAAATTTTGAGCTGTCTGTGTTTGCTACAAGAGGAGATAACACAAAGTATGCACTTTTGTTGTTTCCATTGCTTTCAATGCTCTTTGGCCTAAAACGAGCAATTGCTGTTTTCTCTTAAACGCAACATGGGGGAAAAACCATTTCACATCACATTTGTGGGTCTTGGTCTTCAACACATCCAGTGAAATTTTGAGCTGTCTGTGTTTGATACAAGAGGAGATATCACAAAGAATGTGCTTTTGTTGTTTCCATTGCTTTCAATGCATTTTGGCCTAAAACGAGAATTTGCTGTTTTCTCTTAAACGCATTATGGGAGAAAAACCATTTCACATAACAATTGTGGGTCTTGGTCATTAACACATACAGTGAAATTTTGAGCTGTCTGTGTTTGCTACAAGAGGAGATAACACAAAGTATGCGCTTTTGTTGTTTCCATTGCTTTCAATGCATTTTGGCCTAAAACAAGCATTTGCTGTTTTCTCTTAAACGCAACATGGGAGAAAAACCATTTCACATCACATTTGTGGGTCTTGGTCTTCAACACATCCAGTGAAATTTTGAGCTGTCTGTGTTTGCTACAAGAGGAGATAACACAAAGTATGCGCTTTTGTTGTTTCCATTGCTTTCAATGCATTTTGGCCTAAAACGAGCAAATGCTTTTTCTCTTAAATGCAACATGGGGGAAAAACCATTTCACAACATATTTGTGGGTCTTGGTCTTCAACACATCCAGTGAAATTTTGAGCTGTCTGTGTTAGCTACAAGAGGAGATATCACAAAGTATGCGCTTTTGTTGTTTCCATTGCTTTCAATGCATTTTGGCCTAAAACGTGCATTTGCTGTTTTCTCTTAAACACAACATGGGAGAAAAAACATTTCACATCACATTTGTGGGTCTTGGTCTTCAACACATCCAGTGAAACTTTGAGCTGTCTGTGTTTGCTACAAGAGGAGATATCACAAAGAATGCACTTTTGTTGTTTCCATTGCTTTCAATGCATTTTGGCCTAAAACGAGCATTTGCGGTTTTATCTTAAAAACAACATGGGAGAAAAAACATTTCACATCACATTTGTGGGTCTTCGTCTTCAACACATCCGGTGAAATTTTGAGCTGTCTGTGTTTGCTACAAGAGGAGATATCACAAAGAATGCGCTTTTGTTGTTTCCATTGCTATCAATGCATTTTGGCCAAAAACGAGCAATTGCTGTCTTCTCTTAAACGCAACATGGGAGAAAAACCATTTCACATCATATTTGTGGGACTTCGTCTTCAACACATCCAGTGAAATTTTGAATTGTCTGTGTTTGCTACAAGAGGAGATAACACAAAGTATAAGCTTTTGTTGTTTCCATTGCTTTCAATGCATTTTGGCCTAAAACGAGCAATTGCTGTTTTCTCTTAAACGCAACATGGGGGAAAAACCATTTCACATCACATTTGTGGGTCTTGGTCTTCAACACATCCAGTGAATTTTTGAGCTGTCTGTGTTAGCTACAAGAGGAGATAACACAAAGTATAAGCTTTTGTTGTTTCCATTGCTTTCAATGCATTTTGGCCTAAAACGAGCAATTGCTGTTTTCTCTTAAATGCAAAATGGGAGAAAAACCATTTCACATCACATTTGTGGGTCTTGGTCTTCAACACATCTGGTGAAATTTTGAGCTGTTTGTGTTTGCTACAAGAGGAGATATCACAAAGTATGCGCTTTTGTTGTTTCCATTGCTTTCAATGCATTTTGGCCTAAAACGATCATTTGCTGTTTTCTCTTAAACGCAACATGGGAGAAAAACCATTTCACATCACATATGTGGGTCTTGGTCTTCAACACATCCAGTGAAATTTTGAGCTGTCTGTGTTTGCTACAAGAGGAGATATCACAAAGTATGCGCTTTTGTTGTTTGCATTGGTTTCAATGCATTTTGGCCTAAAACGAGCAATTGCTGTTTTCTCTTAAATGCAACATGGGAGAAAAACCATTTCACATCATATTTGTGGGTCTTGGTCTTGAACACATCCTGTGAAATTTTGAGCTGTCTGTGTTTGCTACAAGAGGAGATAACACAAAGTATGCACTTTTGTTGTTTCCATTGCTTTCAATGCTCTTTGGCCTAAAACGAGCAATTGCTGTTTTCTCTTAAACGCAACATGGGGGAAAAACCATTTCACATCACATTTGTGGGTCTTGGTCTTCAACACATCCAGTGAATTTTTGAGCTGTCTGTGTTTGCTACAAGAGGAGATAACACAAAGTATAAGCTTTTGTTGTTTCCATTGCTTTCAATGCATTTTGGCCTAAAATGAGCAATTGCTGTTTTCTCTTAAATGCAACATGGGAGAAAAACCATTTCACATCACATTTGTGGGTCTTAGTCTTCAACACATCTGGTGAAATTTTGAGTTGTCTGTGTTTGCTACAAGAGGAGATATCACAAAGTATGCGCTTTTGTTGTTTCCATTGCTTTCAATGCATTTTGGCCTAAAACGATCATTTGCTGTTTTCTCTTAAACGCAACATGGGAGAAAAACCATTTCACATCACATTTGTGGGTCTTGGTCTTCAACACATCCAGTGAAATTTTGAGCTGTCTGTGTTTGCTACAAGAGGAGATATCACAAAGTATGTGCTTTTGTTGTTTCCATTGCTTTCAATGCATTTTGGCCTAAAATGAGAATTTGCTGTTTTCTCTTAAACGCATTATGGGAGAAAAACCATTTCACATAACAATTGTGGGTCTTGGTCATCAACACATACAGTGAAATTTTGAGCTGTCTGTGTTTGCTACAAGAGGAGATAACACAAAGTATGCGCTTTTGTTGTTTCAATTGCTTTCAATGCATTTTGGCCAAAAACGAGCAATTGCTGTTTTCTCTTAAATGCAACAAGGGAGAAAAACCATTTCACATCACATTTGCGGGTCTTGGTCTTCAACACATCCAGTGAAATTTTGAGCTGTCTTTGTTTGCTACAAGAGGAGATATCACAAAGTATGCGCTTTTTTTGTTTCCATTGCTTTCAATGCATTTTGGCCTAAAACAAGCATTTGCTGTTTTCTCTTAAACGCAACATGGGAGAAAAACCATTTCACATCACATTCGTGGGTCTTGGTCTTCAACACATCCAGTGAAATTTTGAACTTTCTGTGTTTGCTACAAGAGGAGATAACACAAAGTATGCGCTTTTTTGTTTCCATTGCTTTCAATGCATTTTGGCCTAAAACAAGCAATTGCTGTCTTCTCTTAAACGCAACATGGGAGAAAAACCATTTCACATCACATTTGTGGGTCTTGGTCTTCAACACATCCAGTGAAATTTTGAGCTGTCTGTGTTTGCTACAAGAGGAGATATCACAAAGAATGCTCTTTTGTTGTTTCCATTGCTTTCAATGCATTTTGGCCATAAACAAGCAATTGCTGTTTTCTCTTAAACGCAACATGGGAGAAAAACCATTTCACATCACATATGTGGGTCTTGGTCTTCAACACATCCAGTGAAATTTTGAGCTGTCTGTGTTTGCTACAAGAGGAGATATCACAAAGTATGCGCTTTTGTTGTTTCCATTGGTTTCAATGCATTTTGGCCTAAAACGAGCAATTGCTGTTTTCTCTTAAACGCAACATGGGAGAAAAACCATTTCACATCACATTTGTGGGTCTTGGTCTTCAACACATCCTGTGAAATTTTGAGCTGTCTGTGTTTGCTACAAGAGGAGATAACACAAAGTATGCGCTTTTGTTGTTTCCATTGCTTTCAATGCATTTTGGCCTAAAACGAGCAATTGCTGTTTTCTCTTAAACGCAACATGGGGGAAAAACCATTTCACATCACATTTGTGGGTCTTGGTCTTCAACACATCCAGTGATTTTTTGAGCTGTCTGTGTTAGCTACAAGAGGAGATAACACAAAGTATAAGCTTTTGTTGTTTCCATTGCTTTCAATGCATTTTGGCCTAAAACGAGCAATTGCTGTTTTCTCTTAAATGCAAAATGGGAGAAAAACCATTTCACATCACATTTGTGGGTCTTGGTCTTCAACACATCTGGTGAAATTTTGAGCTGTTTGTGTTTGCTACAAGAGGAGATATCACAAAGTATGCGCTTTTGTTGTTTCCATTGCTTTCAATGCATTTTGGCCTAAAACGATCATTTGCTGTTTTCTCTTAAACGCAACATGGGAGAAAAACCATTTCACAACACATATGTGGGTCTTGGTCTTCAACACATCCAGTGAAATTTTGAGCTGTCTGTGTTTGCTACAAGAGGAGATATCACAAAGTATGCGCTTTTGTTGTTTGCATTGGTTTCAATGCATTTTGGCCTAAAACGAGCAATTGCTGTTTTCTCTTAAATGCAACATGGGAGAAAAACCATTTCACATCATATTTGTGGGTCTTGGTCTTGAACACATCCTGTGAAATTTTGAGCTGTCTGTGTTTGCTACAAGAGGAGATAACACAAAGTATGCACTTTTGTTGTTTCCATTGCTTTCAATGCTCTTTGGCCTAAAACGAGCAATTGCTGTTTTCTCTTAAACGCAACATGGGGGAAAAACCATTTCACATCACATTTGTGGGTCTTGGTCTTCAACACATCCAGTGAATTTTTGAGCTGTCTGTGTTTGCTACAAGAGGAGATAACACAAAGTATAAGCTTTTGTTGTTTCCATTGCTTTCAATGCATTTTGGCCTAAAATGAGCAATTGCTGTTTTCTCTTAAATGCAACATGGGAGAAAAACCATTTCACATCACATTTGTGGGTCTTAGTCTTCAACACATCTGGTGAAATTTTGAGCTGTCTGTGTTTGCTACAAGAGGAGATATCACAAAGTATGCGCTTTTGTTGTTTCCATTGCTTTCAATGCATTTTGGCCTAAAACGATCATTTGCTGTTTTCTCTTAAACGCAACATGGGAGAAAAACCATTTCACATCACATTTGTGGGTCTTGGTCTTCAACACATCCAGTGAAATTTTGAGCTGTCTGTGTTTGCTACAAGAGGAGATATCACAAAGTATGTGCTTTTGTTGTTTCCATTGCTTTCAATGCATTTTGGCCTAAAATGAGAATTTGCTGTTTTCTCTTAAACGCATTATGGGAGAAAAACCATTTCACATAACAATTGTGGGTCTTGGTCATCAACACATACAGTGAAATTTTGAGCTGTCTGTGTTTGCTACAAGAGGAGATAACACAAAGTATGCGCTTTTGTTGTTTCAATTGCTTTCAATGCATTTTGGCCAAAAACGAGCAATTGCTGTTTTCTCTTAAATGCAACAAGGGAGAAAAACCATTTCACATCACATTTGCGGGTCTTGGTCTTCAACACATCCAGTGAAATTTTGAGCTGTCTTTGTTTGCTACAAGAGGAGATATCACAAAGTATGCGCTTTTGTTGTTTCCATTGCTTTCAATGCATTTTGGCCTAAAACGATCATTTGCTGTTTTCTCTTAAACGCAACATGGGAGAAAAACCATTTCACAACACATATGTGGGTCTTGGTCTTCAACACATCCAGTGAAATTTTGAGCTGTCTGTGTTTGCTACAAGAGGAGATATCACAAAGTATGCGCTTTTGTTGTTTGCATTGGTTTCAATGCATTTTGGCCTAAAACGAGCAATTGCTGTTTTCTCTTAAATGCAACATGGGAGAAAAACCATTTCACATCATATTTGTGGGTCTTGGTCTTGAACACATCCTGTGAAATTTTGAGCTGTCTGTGTTTGCTACAAGAGGAGATAACACAAAGTATGCACTTTTGTTGTTTCCATTGCTTTCAATGCTCTTTGGCCTAAAACGAGCAATTGCTGTTTTCTCTTAAACGCAACATGGGGGAAAAACCATTTCACATCACATTTGTGGGTCTTGGTCTTCAACACATCCAGTGAAATTTTGAGCTGTCTGTGTTTGATACAAGAGGAGATATCACAAAGAATGTGCTTTTGTTGTTTCCATTGCTTTCAATGCATTTTGGCCTAAAACGAGAATTTGCTGTTTTCTCTTAAACGCATTATGGGAGAAAAACCATTTCACATAACAATTGTGGGTCTTGGTCATTAACACATACAGTGAAATTTTGAGCTGTCTGTGTTTGCTACAAGAGGAGATAACACAAAGTATGCGCTTTTGTTGTTTCCATTGCTTTCAATGCATTTTGGCCTAAAACAAGCATTTGCTGTTTTCTCTTAAACGCAACATGGGAGAAAAACCATTTCACATCACATTTGTGGGTCTTGGTCTTCAACACATCCAGTGAAATTTTGAGCTGTCTGTGTTTGCTACAAGAGGAGATAACACAAAGTATGCGCTTTTGTTGTTTCCATTGCTTTCAATGCATTTTGGCCTAAAACGAGCAAATGCTTTTTCTCTTAAATGCAACATGGGGGAAAAACCATTTCACAACATATTTGTGGGTCTTGGTCTTCAACACATCCAGTGAAATTTTGAGCTGTCTGTGTTAGCTACAAGAGGAGATATCACAAAGTATGCGCTTTTGTTGTTTCCATTGCTTTCAATGCATTTTGGCCTAAAACGTGCATTTGCTGTTTTCTCTTAAACACAACATGGGAGAAAAAACATTTCACATCACATTTGTGGGTCTTGGTCTTCAACACATCCAGTGAAACTTTGAGCTGTCTGTGTTTGCTACAAGAGGAGATATCACAAAGAATGCACTTTTGTTGTTTCCATTGCTTTCAATGCATTTTGGCCTAAAACGAGCATTTGCGGTTTTATCTTAAAAACAACATGGGAGAAAAAACATTTCACATCACATTTGTGGGTCTTCGTCTTCAACACATCCGGTGAAATTTTGAGCTGTCTGTGTTTGCTACAAGAGGAGATATCACAAAGAATGCGCTTTTGTTGTTTCCATTGCTTTCAATGCATTTTGGCCAAAAACGAGCAATTGCTGTCTTCTCTTAAACGCAACATGGGAGAAAAACCATTTCACATCATATTTGTGGGACTTCGTCTTCAACACATCCAGTGAAATTTTGAATTGTCTGTGTTTGCTACAAGAGGAGATAACACAAAGTATGCGCTTTTGTTGTTTCCATTGCTTTCAATGCATTTTGGCCTAAAACGAGCAATTGCTGTTTTCTCTTAAACGCAACATGGGGGAAAAACCATTTCACATCACATTTGTGGGTCTTGGTCTTCAACACATCCAGTGAATTTTTGAGCTGTCTGTGTTAGCTACAAGAGGAGATAACACAAAGTATAAGCTTTTGTTGTTTCCATTGCTTTCAATGCATTTTGGCCTAAAACGAGCAATTGCTGTTTTCTCTTAAATGCAAAATGGGAGAAAAACCATTTCACATCACATTTGTGGGTCTTGGTCTTCAACACATCTGGTGAAATTTTGAGCTGTTTGTGTTTGCTACAAGAGGAGATATCACAAAGTATGCGCTTTTGTTGTTTCCATTGCTTTCAATGCATTTTGGCCTAAAACGATCATTTGCTGTTTTCTCTTAAACGCAACATGGGAGAAAAACCATTTCACATCACATATGTGGGTCTTGGTCTTCAACACATCCAGTGAAATTTTGAGCTGTCTGTGTTTGCTACAAGAGGAGATATCACAAAGTATGCGCTTTTGTTGTTTGCATTGGTTTCAATGCATTTTGGCCTAAAACGAGCAATTGCTGTTTTCTCTTAAATGCAACATGGGAGAAAAACCATTTCACATCATATTTGTGGGTCTTGGTCTTGAACACATCCTGTGAAATTTTGAGCTGTCTGTGTTTGCTACAAGAGGAGATAACACAAAGTATGCACTTTTGTTGTTTCCATTGCTTTCAATGCTCTTTGGCCTAAAACGAGCAATTGCTGTTTTCTCTTAAACGCAACATGGGGGAAAAACCATTTCACATCACATTTGTGGGTCTTGGTCTTCAACACATCCAGTGAATTTTTGAGCTGTCTGTGTTTGCTACAAGAGGAGATAACACAAAGTATAAGCTTTTGTTGTTTCCATTGCTTTCAATGCATTTTGGCCTAAAATGAGCAATTGCTGTTTTCTCTTAAATGCAACATGGGAGAAAAACCATTTCACATCACATTTGTGGGTCTTAGTCTTCAACACATCTGGTGAAATTTTGAGTTGTCTGTGTTTGCTACAAGAGGAGATATCACAAAGTATGCGCTTTTGTTGTTTCCATTGCTTTCAATGCATTTTGGCCTAAAACGATCATTTGCTGTTTTCTCTTAAACGCAACATGGGAGAAAAACCATTTCACATCACATTTGTGGGTCTTGGTCTTCAACACATCCAGTGAAATTTTGAGCTGTCTGTGTTTGCTACAAGAGGAGATATCACAAAGTATGTGCTTTTGTTGTTTCCATTGCTTTCAATGCATTTTGGCCTAAAATGAGAATTTGCTGTTTTCTCTTAAACGCATTATGGGAGAAAAACCATTTCACATAACAATTGTGGGTCTTGGTCATCAACACATACAGTGAAATTTTGAGCTGTCTGTGTTTGCTACAAGAGGAGATAACACAAAGTATGCGCTTTTGTTGTTTCAATTGCTTTCAATGCATTTTGGCCAAAAACGAGCAATTGCTGTTTTCTCTTAAATGCAACAAGGGAGAAAAACCATTTCACATCACATTTGCGGGTCTTGGTCTTCAACACATCCAGTGAAATTTTGAGCTGTCTTTGTTTGCTACAAGAGGAGATATCACAAAGTATGCGCTTTTTTTGTTTCCATTGCTTTCAATGCATTTTGGCCTAAAACAAGCATTTGCTGTTTTCTCTTAAATGCAACATGGGAGAAAAACCATTTCACATCACATTTGTGGGTCTTGGTCTTCAACACATCAGTGAAATTTTGAACTGTCTGTGTTTGCTACAAGAGGAGATATCACAAAGTATGCGCTTTTTTGTTTCCATTGCTTTCAATGCATTTTGGCCTAAAACAAGCAATTGCTGTTTTCTCTTAAACGCAACATGGGAGAAAAACCATTTCACATCACATTTGTGGGTCTTGGTCTTCAACACATCAGGTGAAATTTTGAGCTGTCTGTGTTTGCTACAAGAGGAGATATCACAAACGAATGCTCTTTTGTTGTTTCCATTGCTTTCAATGCATTTTGGCCTAAAACGAGCATTTCGCTGTTTTCTCTTAAACGCAACATGGGAGAAAAACCATTTCACATCACTTTAGTGGGTCTTGGTCTTCAACACATTTGTGAAATTTTGAGCTGTCTGTGTTTGCTACAAGAGGAGATATCACAAAGTATGCGCTTTTGTTGTTTCCATTGGCCTTCCAATGCATTTTGGCCTAAAACGAGCAATTGCTAGTTTTCTCTTAAAAGCAACATGGGAGAAAAACCATTTCACATCACATTTGTGGGTCTTGTTCTTCAACACATTTGGTGAAATTTTTGAGCTGTCTGTGTTTGCTACAAGAGG